>OX392506.1:14797814-15224473 GCA_947623375.1 Apotomis capreana | reverse complement strand
GACAGTAAATCGTTATTTTATTTACCATTGTGTAATAAACTTAGAGGGCTGTTTTTACTATGTGAATTGCATAGGTACGTGAATGTAATTTGATAAGTATGTTAATGTTAATAATATTATAATAATTTATGACAAACCTCAAATGTACTTTCATTGACACGCCCTGATAGCTACACCCTGACTTATGTTAAATATTAATGTATGTAATAATTTATTACTTAATTTAACTTCCAAAGGCAGTTGTTGTAAGAAAATGAACAGAATCATTTGTGTTTAATTTATACACATTTGCTGCAATCATAAGGGTTTCATCCCCATTTCTGCTAAATATTTGATAAGCGCCTAAAACAAAGGATATCCTTGACACACTATTTTCTGTCAGCAAACATGTTATGACATTACTAAGTTTGATAGCAATAAAAGGTCACAGTTTTAGTTGCCATGACAATTTAGGACATAGCATAGCAGTGCTACATATACCTATCGCATGTCTACCTATAAGTATACAACTAGGCTTCTAAGCTTCTGTTATACTGTGGCGCCACTAATGAAGAATGTTTCATAGTTACAATCGGAAATGGTTAGTTCCTTTTTTGGCCACTACACCTTATACGTTTGTAGTTCATTATAAGTACCTTTACCGAAACTTGCGCGCGCAACTTTCGATTGACTAACCATTTTCATTTAGGAACCTAAACAATGGAACTACTCCGTCGGCTAATGGTTAAACGTTTGATAAAATTAAATAAAAATTAATCACAAATGGCCAAATGCTGCGCTATTGAGCAGACCCCCCGGCCTCAGCGTAGAATAAACGGCTTACAACTACCTCTGCACTATCAGCAAGTTATCGGGTGGGTCGTATTTGTGATCACTGCCGTTATAAACTTTACTATTTTAGCGCATATTCAATTTGAGGAATTAAAAATAATATCTCTGACCATCTTCACCATTTTGTACGTGACACACATCGTATCACACTGTGCCGCGTTGCTACTGGACCCGAGCGAAGAAGACTTGAAGAAGCTGAAAGTGAATAATGTTCCTGAATTCGATCGGAGCGTCCACACCCACGTTATCGAGAATGGGCGGTGCCACCTGTGCAACATCTACACGAGTAGCAAGAAAACAAAACACTGCAGTATTTGCAATAAGTGCGTGGACCGCTTCGACCACCACTGCAAGTGGCTGAACAACTGTGTGGGTCAGAGGAACTATGCGGCGTTCATCGCCACCGCTACTACGGCCTTATTTATATCAGTGTTCACCGCGTGTTTGTGCCTTACTGATATTATTATATTCCTAGCGTACCCACAAAAATTAAGTATATCTGCACAGCAATTTATTAACTGTACTTCGTTCCAAGATGTGACTAGTTACAATAAGTATTGTAAGAATTCTATATGTTTTTTAGTGTTTCTAATTATACTGTGTGTAAGTGCCTTTGCAATAGCATGTGCCTTGTTACATTTGTGCTGTTTCCATGTTTACATTTGTATATTAGGCGTATCTACATACGAATATATTGTCAAAAGTGGCACTCCGGATGCGCCACGGATAAACTGTATCCCAAATGGATGTTGTGGCAGAAAGAGTTGTTCAAAGAAATTGTATAAAATTAAGAAAGCTCATAGTTCGGAAGGGGACCCTGAGAACGCAGTGAAATCTATGAACAGCGAGGAAAATGTGGGTAACTTACTTGGTATTTTAATTAGTCATGAATTAGACAAAGCTAAAAAGATGTTTCTGTACGACAAAAATAAGATACATCCTGAAAACGAGTTCGCAGAACGGTAGACAAACGTTTTACCTGCAAGGAAGTTGGCCCAGTGCCTTATTTTCGATTTGGCAGTGCAGCAGTAATTTTATGATAATCGATTGGGAACATTATGTGATTTATGTGGAACCTAAGCTTTCTACAGCTCCAAAGCGGGCCATAACTTTGATGCACAAAAAGGATATAAACATTTAATGGGTTACCCATTGGTATACTTGGTTATTTTAGTACTTTATAGGAATGACGACTGATGTTAAATTCTACAGCATACTGTATAGTTATATGAATAAAACTAGGTCAATATGTCATGAAACAAAAAAAATATATGAAACATAAAAAGACATTGTGAAAATGTTTTCAGAATCCTAATAATTTAACAAAACAATTTGTATGACTACACAGAACAGAAAAAAAAACAGTTTTTTCTATTCCGTGTATGTGCGTCTAACCTGTGGTAAACTTAAACGCACTTTTTCACGGTGAAAATGGCAAATTACTTATTGTCTCCATACAAATATTGGTACCCATAACCTATACTGACGATGACGTCACGATTACGTGGCCATTTGTATGGAGCGTTAACGCTCCGTGGTTAGGAATGTTGGAACTTTGACGGTCATTTCTGAAAAGTAGAATAGAATGACATCCTCAATATATATTTTTTCGTATGCCTATTATTTTATACTATGCAATACAAAATACAACCTACATAGATAAGTATACAGGTCAAACCGATTTAAAACAGTTAATCAATCTAAATTTGGCCTACCTTTATGAACATTTGCTTTTCTAACGGCCGGATTTAATAAAAGAGATAATAATGGTTGATTTTAAATCCGTGTGACAAATATGTTAAGTTGGAGAGTAAAAGAAAATAAACGTTGTGCCTTTTAATGTTACATTGTCGTATCATTCTAATATTTATAGAGAGCTATAACGGGAACAGTGCCTCGAGCACCAGGGGAGTACTGTCCTTGTGAGAGATGGGTGAACGGACATTAATTAATTATTTTTACTCTAGTTTTATGCTTATGTACGTTATTATATTACTTCCTATTATAGACACAAATATTGAAACGAATAAATTGTAGACCGTCTTAATTTCAACTTCGCGCTACGCTGGGGCAACATACTAAATCAATGAGCTACAAGGTCGAATACCTATATTTTTGTTCTGTTTTTAAATTCCCTACCATTTCTACACTTCATCTACTTTGATACGACAGCGATTTAAATATATTATCTTGTATAGTAGAATTACAATTCATGTATGGTGAGATCGATTTTGAGAGGATTGATTTCAGAAGCTGTAAATGATTCGACCTTCAAACTTATTTTTTCTTCACAAGTTTTAGAGATGATATACCTGCTTGTCATACAGCACATTCATAATGACTTACATTATATATAAACGTGTGCGTCACTCAGTCACAATAGGATGACGTAGTATCATTCAATTATTTCAATTTGTGTATATAGCTGGTGTCAGCACACCTTCATAAAACACCAGTGTCTAACAGTAAACAAGATAAGGAATTAACTGGCATTTATCAACATTTATGAATTCATTTCTATTGTCATAACATTAATTTGCAACAAACTACGATGATGTTTTGCTACTTAGGTTTATGGGTTATTGGTAAAGAAAAAGAATGTTCCTGTTTAAATTATTTTATTTATGAACTCGTAATTTTACCAACAAATAAAGTAGTATTTATATAAGTTTTATAGATAACACATTTGTGTTATAAACCAACAATCCCTCATATCTGATTCATAAGAACTTTATGCAAACCACTTATAAAATAGTTGTTTGAATGTATTATTTATTCACGCTTGCGGCGACGATCCTGCTCCTCCTAAAACAAAAGAAAGACGTCAAATAAGAAGCTGCTAAGTCAACAGTGTACGTTTACTAGTGTACCAAATATATATATTTTTTTATAATTTGCTGTTTCATATGGTATCATATGTTCCCCAAATGATTTTCAGCTAATTCAAATAAGAGGAACCAGTGCCAACTTTGTAAAACTACCGGTCGAGTTAAGTTAGCACTTGCTGGCTATGATGTCGCATACAAACAAATCATTATGAAGGGTTAACTTTATGATCAATTATTTGTTTTATGGCCATAATTATACATATTCGTATATATCTCTATACAACAATAGGTTGCTTAGACTTACCTTCTGCGTTAAAATGATTAACAGTCTCCGGAACACGCCAATGAAGTCGATGAACAGTTCGAGAGCGTGTTGCACGAAGTCCTTGCTGCCCAAGCGGCGCTTCTCGATGATGAGCTGCGTGTCGAACAGCACGAACCCGCACATCAGCAACAGTCCGAGGTACAGGTGAGCCTGGGAAACAACATTAGTTTGTATAATAGGAGGGTGGAGCGGTAGCTAAAACTATCCCTGCAATAGATCAGATTTTAGATAAAGTATCATGAAAGGCAGAAGTTTTATGGCCATGAATTATTGTATAGTGTTGACAGGCATTAATATATGGTTTCGTCAGTTATCCATGTGCAAACTTGTGGGCTTTATTAGCATTTTTCGCAAGATAAATATAAATTGGGTAAATACCTGTTGAGAAATGACAGACACCACACAATTTATCTATCACGCTTAAACACGACTGTAACGAGTCTGTTTTTCTAAGTATAGCTACCTATTACCTACATATCACTAGAAACAAAAAATGTCCCTAGTAATATAGAATAGAATAGAATAGAAAACATAATTATATTGTAGACACATAGCTTTAATAGAATGAAAATATAATACTTTTCTATACAAGTACAAAATAGTTTACTACCTATCCATTATCTAATGATTTACCTATCATTTAAAACATACATACCTGGTACAATATTTGAGAATGCATGAAGATGTTGAAAAGGCTCATAAGGGTCATAGAAGTGAGCAGAGTTCCCAGGGTGCCACCAAGGAAGAGCCAGCTACCGCGCTCTGCCAGCATGGCCGCAATGGAGAAGCAAACAAATACCAGGGTTGTGCCCAACAGTGCAGTGACTACAATTGTAGGGTTAATCGCATTGACAAAAGCCAATAGCGGACCCAAACCCATACCTGTAAAACACAGTAAATTATAATATTATCTTTTACCTGTTTTATTTCTCACTCATATGTATTAATAACTGTGTATGTGACAAATGCCATAAATTCAGTAATAAATTCCTACCTGATGTTAAACCGAATCCCAGGAGGTATCCAAGGCGCTTGGTTGTGTTCTTGCCAAAATCATCTGGGGTGGCCAAAAGCATCAACATAAAGCCAATTCCGGCAAAGGTAGAGAGGAGTCCAGCTTGGAAAATGGCATAGTCAACATATACTCCTGCACAGGCAGAAGCACATGTCATGGTAAGTGCTCCATACACATTTTTCAGATGTTGGCGGACTGGAGGTTCCCTGGAACGTAAAATTTCACAAGACAAAAATAATTATTTGTGTATGGGAATACTGTTTACTTAGCTTGACCCCATATATATGTTTGTTTGTCCCTATGTTTGTTTGTTTAAAATCTTGCATCAGCTTTCCACTAAACAAATTGTTATGAAACTGCATATAAATTCCTGAGAAAATTGAATATTTTTTATGGAACTAAAAGCCCTTCAGAAACTTGTTGCAGTATTGAAATACAAGATGCTATAATAGGTGCCAATAACTTTGAAAAAATAAAAAATGACAATGTAACCCTTTTTTAATATAAAAGGGGGTAAGAAATGAATAGCTTAAGAGGATAAAAATATCCTACAGCCATCATAGCAAACTCAGCAGTCCAAACATTGACAAAATAGACCCAGCTGTTGAGTATGAGATAATATAGCTACTAAGAAACATATCATTTTCACAACAGAACTGTATAAAGGAAATTATGTAGAAATTATATTATTTGCAAAAACTTAAGGATATATGTCAAAAATAATTTATTATAGGTACATAACATGAACATTGGATCTGCTTAAAAACTAAAAATCATGATAGAGCAAGTGACATGGATATTTTTTTTTAAATCATCAGTCAAATGGTTTTCAGAAGATTAAAAGGTATTCTGCAGTGGAAAAAAAAATCACAAAGCCTGATTTGAACCAGAATTTTAGGATACCGACCCTCTTTAATCCCCTTATTGAAATAGGTATTTAAAGTCTGCTCCAGCTCAACCAGTGTTTGTTTGGTGACAAACTGCTAGATTTAGAATAGTTAAATGGATAAAATATAATGAATTCTTAGAATCTATTGCAAGGCTTATTTTTGCTAGAGCTGATTTAAATCTATTTCTTGTTTAGTACATGAACGAAAGCAATATTTTTTTACAAAAAATTTTCCTAAGCATCAATTACAGAATGAGAATAATTGCAATAAAGGAACGATATGATCTTAATAATTGCATGCTAAATATACGTCACACAAAATACATCGCCCCACTTTGTTTGTTATTGTCACTTTCTAGACGTTCTAGAATAATGGAGAAGTATCTCGCTAATTTAGTTAATTATACTAATAACGCAGTCTAAAAATATAAGAAAATGACCTAAATAACAACTACGTAGGAATTAATAAGTAAAACATACTGGAATAGTCCATAATCGAATTTTTGTATAAAATGAACAATGTAATACTATACTAATTAATGATGATACTCACAGTCGGTTCTGAAAACTATTCACAAACGTTTGCATATTGGGCATCATTGTGAAAGGTTCTAATCACGGCAAAATACAACGAAATAATTTACAACGACCACTAGTCTTGAAATCTTCCCAAATAAGCTTGCTGCAGTCACAGATAAATAGTACGTACTCTACTCGGGTCAAAGCGCAAAACGAATCACAACGTGACGTAATGATCCATACCATAGAGCATTAACTATTGTCTATGTTTTGTTTTAATCGACTCAAATGGTTTCGTATCGATTTATATTATTTCCAATACACATTTTTAGTCAAATTTTAGAATAAAGTCATTGTAAGTAAAGAGGCAAGCAGAGTGTGGGACACCCTCAGACTAGGTGGAGCGATGTGATGGATGAGAGTAGCCGAGGATCGATCACAGTGGCATGTAGTTGGAGACCTATGTCCAGCAGTGGACAAAAATAGGCTAATGATGATGATGATGAAGTAAAAAGGTTTCTTAGCCTCAAAGATGTAAGCTTAAGATTTATTGTTTGAGATGCCTCATAAAACGACTTGTTTTATATCGATTAATGCTGCTTTCGATAACTTTGTATCGATATAAGTTTTGTGACAAAGACGAACGAATACCGACCAAAACCAAATCGACCAATGAGAGTAAAACACGATCCGACTGACTAAATATTGTGAAACTAAATGAGTTTATTATTAAAGTAAATTGGAAGCAATTTACGTTTTTGACGTGACGTCTTAAAATATGTGTCAGTGCATCTGGAAAGGTACCTTGTTTCAGGTATTGAGTTATGCATAGTTCCAAAAAGTAGATTAAATTTGCTATCAACACAAAAAAGAATAAGGACTGTAGGTGGAACCACTATTTTTATATAAATTTTTGAATTTTCGACTTCCGAAATGCACAAGTTGAGAAAATTGCATTTAAAGTTTATAGTGGCAAAAAACACACTTCTACTTCGAAGTTACATAGTGAAGGGTATAATCATAATCTTTGAATGTTAAATAATTATAATAAAGGTGAATTGTCTAAAAATACATGTTAATTATTCTGATTTCTTAGGTTGAACATGCCAGGGTGGAAGAAACACGAATGTGTTAATTATACCCAATTCATAAAATAACGAGATTAAAACTGTTAGTTTCTCATCAGAGTTACATATTCTATGGCATTTTGGGACAATTGAATGAAAGAAAACTCCATAATCATAAAGAAATTTAATAATTACCGCATTTTTAACAGTAACAAAAAAGATCACTTATAATATTAAAAACCAACTAAATAATTTGTATATTCCTGCTATATCACAAGATCAAATGGTATTTAGCGTGGTGTACCACAATGGTATAATAGAAATGGTTTTAAAGCAGTTTTTTTTTACAATAAAGTTTAGTGACTCGGTCGAAACTTTTGTATGGAAACGTAACTAGGGTACCTTGTCACGACATTTACTAAACTTTAGTAACTTAAACTCGAAGATCACTATTTTAGTACCTATAATGCAAGAAATATCTGTAACTAAATGTTATTTAGGATAATTATAGCGGAAATCAATGTATTCTTATTTATAAAAACTTCTGTTTTAGTCGTGTAAGACATCAAGTTTAGCATTTTACTAAACTGGGTACCTTGTCACGCTAAGTCATTATCTTATATAAAAGGAGTATCTAGAAAAAATGTGTCAGTGCACATGGAAAGGCACCTTGTATTGAGTTATGCATAGTTTAAAAAAAGTAGATAAAATTTTCTATTTATACAAAAAAGAATCATGACTCTAGGTGGAACCGCTATTTTTTATAAATATTTGAATTTGCAACTTCCAAAATGCAGAAGTTGAGAAAATTGCATTTAAAGTTTATAATGGCAAAAAAAAACACTTCTACTTCAAAGTTATATAGTGAAGGGTCATCAAATTTTTGGAAATTAAAGAAATAATAAAGGTTAATTGTCTAAAAAAACATGTAAATTATTCTGATTTTCTAGGTTGAATATGCAAGGGCGGAAGAAACTCAAAACTGTTAATTATAGCCAATTCATAAAAAAAATTGGGCAAATGCGAGTCAGACTCGCGCACCGAGGGTTCCGTACAAACACTTTTCATCCTTAAGTGGTTAAGTTAAGTTTGCACCTGGTATGTATAGCGCCCCATACAAATGAGGTGCAAAGTTAACGCAACCAACCCGTTTGTTGTATGGGAGCCCCCCTTAAATATTTATTTTATTTTATTTTTAGTATTTGTTGTTATGGCGGAAATAGAAATACATCATCTGTGAAAATTTTAACTGTCTAGCTATCACCGTTCTTGAGATACAGCCTGGTGACAGACGGACGGACGTACGGACGGACGGACGGACGGACGGACAGCGAAGTCTCAGTAATAGGGTCCCGTTTTTACCCTTTGGGTACGGAACCCTAAAAATGAGATTAAAACTGTTAGTTTCTTGTCATAGTTACATATTCCATGGCATTTTGCGTTCATACAAGTCACGCAAGTTCAATGTTTTCTTATAAAAAACATTAAATTTTCACGGCTCAAAATATCATTTTGCTATGGGCCGATTCTATACCTTATCTTAGAAAGAGGCATATTCTATTCTATTCTATACTACCCGCAATGGAAATATTAACAAAATTATTCAAATTTTAAACGATTTTAAGACAAGCCGTGACAAGGTACCCTGACTACTAAACTTTATGGTCGGAGAAATATACTAAGATAACATAATTTTACTGGTATTCTTGTACACATATGTTCCTTAGGACGTAAATAACTCAATTATAACACAAACCCATTTTGGCACTTTTTCACCCGCTTCCACAAAAACTCATGTAACTCGGTAACTAAATGTCGTGACTAGGTACCTTTCCATGTGCACTGACACATATTAGGTTGCGCTCGGAGTCACTCATGAAAAAGTGTAACGCCCGCTCACGTCTGATGAGAGAGAGAGACAAAATATATTTCTATAGTTAAAATTTGTAAAATGTGTAATCGAGCATTACTGTAACAAGGGGGAAGGGGGAAGAGGGAAGAGGGAAGAGGGAAGAGGGAAGAGGGAAGAGGGAAGAGGGAAGAGGGAAGAGGGAAGAGGGAAGAGGGAAGAGGGAAGAGGGAAGAGGGAAGAGGGAAGAGGGAAGAGGGAAGAGGGAAGAGGGAAGAGGGAAGAGGGAAGAGGGAAGAGGGAAGAGGGAAGAGGGAAGAGGGAAGAGGGAAGAGGGAAGAGGGAAGAGGGAAGAGGGAAGAGGGAAGAGGGAAGAGGGAAGAGGGAAGAGGGAAGAGGGAAGAGGGAAGAGGGAAGAGGGAAGAGGGAAGAGGGAAGAGGGAAGAGGGAAGAGGGAAGAGGGAAGAGGGAAGAGGGAAGAGGGAAGAGGGAAGAGGGAAGAGGGAAGAGGGAAGAGGGAAGAGGGAAGAGGGAAGAGGGAAGAGGGAAGAGGGAAGAGGGAAGAGGGAAGAGGGAAGAGGGAAGAGGGAAGAGGGAAGAGGGAAGAGGGAAGAGGGAAGAGGGAAGAGGGAAGAGGGAAGAGGGAAGAGGGAAGAGGGAAGAGGGAAGAGGGAAGAGGGAAGAGGGAAGAGGGAAGAGGGAAGAGGGAATTAATAATATTATTAATAATAATAATAATAATCATATCAATAAATATTCTACCGAGAATAAGACGTTGTCACGTAAAATCTTCCTTCGCCCGTAGTACTATTTGTTATGAAAAAAAGCTGCACTTTGTGATGGAAGCAAGCCGTTTTGCACAGTGATAATATAGACCAAAATAAACGATTTCACTCGAGGTGAAATTAGTTTCACCCCTTAGGAACAGAGATGGCGCCACTTATTAAAAAAAAGTTTAAATTTTTTTAAATCCTGAACGGATACTCCGATTATGACAAAGGAGGTGCCAATCGGCAGATAATTACCCAATTTAACATGAAAAAAATTTAAAACAGGTAGAATATAATTTTGGATACCTAAAAATAATATTTTCTGAAAAAAGTATTTGAATTTTGTGATTTTTTGTAATTTTACTCGTAAAAATGTATATACATGGTACTTTTTTTATTTATTTATATTAATACACAACTAATTTAACATTTACGAAAAAAAACCGCATATCATTAGCTTGTATAGTTCCAAAGTTATTGAAGAGTACAGACATGGCGCCGCTGGGTCAAAAAATCTTACAAAAAATCTAAAACGTCAACGGATATTCCGATTTTGATAATTAAGGTGCTATTCGACAGATAATTACTCAAATTAGTTTATAAAAATGAAATAAAAATTCTAATAGGCAAAAAGTAATAATAAATACAAAAAATATTGTTAAATTGGGTAATTATCTGCCGATTGGCACCTCCTTCGTCAAAATCGGAGTATCCGTTCAGGATTTAGAATTTTTTTTAAATAAGTGGCGCCATCTCTGTTCCTAAGGGGTGAAACTAATTTCGCCTCGAGTGAAATCGTTTATTTTGGTCTATATTAACACTGTGCAAAACGGCTTGCTTCCATCACAAAGTGCAGCTTCCGGGCCAAAACCGTCCATAACAAGTAAGACTACCGTAAAACCGACTTTACAGGCAACCATTTTTTTTTCCTGGTGTTTCCTTATCTCTTTCTCATCTTATTCGATCTTATATGGTAATTACATTTCCCAAAAAAAGCTGTGGGTTATATCCTAAACTTGCTTTGAGGTCGAGGAGGGTAGAGGGTATTCGTTTGCCAATTTTTATTATTTGTAAAAGGAGAACTAAGTTTATTAGTTTACAACTTTACACGAAGTTGCAGACAATAAGTTCGATTAAACATATTGAAGCGTTTATTTAAAAATAAAATTTAACAATTTTTCGAAATCATCATAGGCGTTCACTTAGCGCTTAATGTGGCTTAATAGGGCTTCTTGGCCAATATCGAAAATTGACATTTCGGTTGCACAGAAAACGTATCCGTCATGTGGACGATCTGTCAAAGAATATAACCTACAAAATAATATTCACACCTAACCTCCAATCACCTCGTATTTGTGGTGGTTCTATTGTTTACCTAATGGCTATAAACTAAAACCATGGGGAAAAAGTCAAAAGTTGGAAAACAACGTAAAGATAAATATTATCAATTAGCTAAGGAAACAGGTATGTGTATATTATCAACCTTTTAAAAAACATTTTTGTTTGAATAATTCTGTGCTGTAGTTTCGATCACATTTAATGTATTTATAGGTCTGCTTCCTTTCCAAATTAAGATATTTTATTATGATTTACAGGTTATCGTTCAAGAGCTGCATTTAAGCTTATTCAACTAAACAGAAAGTTCGGGTTTCTTCAAAAGTCGCGAGTATGTCTCGATTTGTGTGCCGCCCCTGGAGGGTGGATGCAGGTGGCGCATCAGAATATGCCCCTGTC
This sequence comes from Apotomis capreana, assembly GCA_947623375.1. Lineage (NCBI taxonomy): Eukaryota > Metazoa > Arthropoda > Insecta > Lepidoptera > Tortricidae > Apotomis > Apotomis capreana. The sequence continues at coordinate 15,212,646 of OX392506.1, read as the reverse complement.
CAGCGTTGTCATTGGAGTGGATCTGTTTCCAATCAAGCCCGTCCCTGGGTGCATTGGCCTCACTGAAGATATCACAACTGAGAAGTGTAAAACTGCCATTAAAAAAGAAATTAAAACATGGAAAGCTGATGTTGTTCTCCATGACGGCGCACCGAATGTAGGTCTCAACTGGCTTCACGATGCATATCAGCAAGCCACTCTCACACTGAGTGCACTGAAACTAGCTACTCATTTTTTGAGAGAAGGTGGTTGGTTTGTTACAAAAGTATTCAGATCTAAGGACTACCATGCACTCCTGTGGGTGTTGAAGCAATTCTTCAAAAAAGTCCATGCTACAAAGCCACAGGCTTCCAGAAATGAGTCTGCTGAAATATTTGTGGTGTGCCAAGGCTATATTGCACCCGATACCATTGACCCAAAATTCCTTGATGCCAAGTATGTATTTGAGGATTTGGAAATTGTTAAGAAACAGCACACAAACTTGCTGCATCCCGAAAAACAAAAGAAAGCTAAAGCCGAGGGGTACAAGGAGAATGACTACACAACTCACCATAAAGTCCTTGTATCACAATTTATGGGCAAGGAAGACCCATTGGACCTTCTCCAAGGCTGCTCACAGGTAAGTTCATATAAGCAAATGTGTTCTTTAAGACTTTTATTACTAATAACAGACTGACAGACAGAATATATAATGGGTTTTCAATTCTATAGCTGCACATGTATATTATATACTTAATCAACATTTCCTGTGACACATCTGATGTTACACATACTGCCATCATTCACTAAAAGGCAGTCTTCTACATAGACATTATATGCAGAAGGCCGCCTTTAAAAAAATCACGGCAGCATAACTGATATCTCTGCTTGGCCCTATTGTTCACTGGCAGAGAATGCCATTTAGCATTAAGTCTGCTTTTGTTTTCTTCTATTTGTATTGACTTTTGTTTTGTGCAATAAAGTTTAAATAAATAAATGTTAATTTCAGATTGTAATAGATGACAAGAGTATAGAGGAACATCCTAAAACTACTCCAGAAATTAAGGAATGCTGTCAGGATATTAAGGTTTTAGGTCGGAAAGATCTTAAATTGCTGTTGAGCTGGATAAAGCAGATGAAGGAACTGAAAACTGCTCAGGTAAATAGAAGATCATGGGATTTAAAATATTTTAGAAATACATTTCAATACATGTATGTACAATTTTTTAAACCAAATAATTTAAATGATTATATTCTTATTTGAGTTCTGGCATACTGAGCAATATAACCAAGATTACTAAATTTTTGACATTGCATACAAGAGGTTAACGTAGAGGCTCACAGTCAACAAAGAGATGGTGTCAACTGGCCTTGGCTGTAAGGGACTAAAAGGAGTCATCGCAGGATCAACAAGAGTGGAAAAATCCTTCTAAGAGCCCTATGCGCCATCCTAATCATCTTAGCATACATTGTTTGATTAATTAATGCATTCGTTAATGTTTAGGAGAAGAAAGAAGAAGTTGAGGAGTCCGCTGAAGTGGTGGAAGAGGCGGAGCCTTCTGAGGATAAGGAAGAAGATGCTGTGGATACAGAAATTGCTGAACTTCAGGTAACTTATTAACTGGTTTTCTATTATTTAGAATTGAATTTAAAACACTCCTATTTCAGAGGTTCATAAATGTTCTTGGACATTCAGAGTATAATATTATTGAGGTTGCTTATAATATGCTGGATTTAACAGCATACTCTTGTATGTTGGATAGTAATGTCAAACTATTATGGGGTTATGACATTATTATCCCTTACCAAGTGTTATATGTTATACCTTAATTTAGTCTTAGTAGCGTAGATAACACGGTTGGCGCAGTGGTAATGCAGCAGTTGCCAAATTTTATTGTAGTGCTAATGACACTAATGAGCGGCATTTGAAGTATCAATCTGCATCATGGATATTTTCTGTTTTTTAACTATATAATATGTATACATGATGATTCCTAATTGGTGATCAGGAGTAGAAAAATATTAATATCCAGCTAACATTAAACTTAATAGGCGAGGTCTCACGCAATCACCTCACTGTTTAATTAATTAAAAGTTAAAATATAATTGAAACTAATAACCACTAGATACATGGTCATTCTACATTAATTGTTGTAGTATGATATATTAGCTACGTCAAGTGCCATCGCTTTGGCGGGAAATTTTTACGAAATTTTTGACAATGACAAGTTATTACTCATAAATTATCATTGCCATTAAATTATTAAAGAGGTTGTAAGCTCATAGATACAGATTAGTAGGGTGACAAGGAATTCAACACAAAATTGGTTTCAAAATAAAAAATATCATAGATATAAAAGTTTGTTTTCATGTACCTAATTACGACTTCAACGTGGCCGCCATCAATTACTGAGTTAGAAAAGTTGGTACCTGATCACCGATTGAAAATCATAGTGTATTATATACTATAAATGTATAAAATAGTCTATATGGATACTAGATTATGATGATAGGCAAATCACAATCTAGTATCCATAGTATATATACATTACACAAAAATGAGCAATACATTGAAGAGATTGTCCCCTTATTATAAATATAAAAAACATTTTTTTTTTTCAATGATTTCAGGATGAGGAGCGACGCCAGTCAAAACGCAAGCGGAAGCAACTGAACAAGCAGAGGCAGAAGTTGGCTGAAAAGATGAACCTGAAAATGGTTCTGAAGGGAGACGATGGCCCAATACTTGAGAGCAATGACATGTTCAAGCTGTCTGACATTAAAAATGCTGATGTAAGGAACAACTACGTATTTTACAACCCCTGCAGCTTTATCTGTAAAGTGGAAAAGTTAAGAGAATTGGTTCATCGAAAATTCCTAATACTCCAATAACGTTAATTTATGCATTTTATTCAACGAATCTCTAATATAATAAGTTTATTGTTCAAATTCATGTTGAATAATAAATAAATAACTGTCAAACTCACACAAATCGATCTAGTCCCAAACTAAGCTCATGAAGGCTTGTGTTATGGGTACTAGACGACGATTTACATACTTACATAGATAAATACATAGATAATACTCACATATACATAGATACATAGATACTTAATTTCTAGTTAAATACATAGAACAACCATGAACATGACCCAAGCACAAATATTTGAGTTCATCACGCAGATATTTGCCCTGGCCGGGATTCGAACCCCGGACCGCCGGCTCAGTAGGCAGGTGCTCTACAAACTGCACCAAACGGGTCGTCATTAATCATAAAAATATTCATTTGTATTTACAGGAATTGGCTCGCACAATAGACCAACAGCCCGATCTTGTAGCAGACCCTAGTGATGACTCTGATGATGAGACCAAAGTGAAACAGAAATACATCAAGTATGATGTTGAGGCTTCAAAGCTTGACAAATCAGGACTTTATTACAAGGACTCTGATAGTGAACTGGAAATGGAATCCGACTCTGAGGGAGAAAATGATAAAGAAACTCTAGGTAACTGAGTTGACATTGTTTTAAATTCTGTATTCGTTCCAAAATTATTTATTCTGAATGAATATCAGCTTAAGTACAAACTCATACAATATTTCTTCCAAAAAATTATAATGTGTGAATTGTATTAGATTTCCTTAATTGAGCTACATTGTTAATTTTACAATAGTATATGTATTAACAATTTTTATTTACATTTTCAGCATTCTCTGATGATGAAGAGAAGGCATCAAAGAAACGTGACAAGATAACGAAATTGAATACATTAAGAAATAGCAAACCAACTAAAACACCATCAATCCCCAAAGATAACCCGCTGCTAACCGACTTGGACAACAGGGATCCCATGTCCAAGCGCTCCATGAAGGCAGAGCTTTGGTTCCAGAAGGATGTCTTCAAAGATATTCAGGAGGAAGACGATGAAGGTGTTGATCTAGACAAGCTAGCTGAGACTTATAAGGAAAAGGGTTCGTATCTAATTCATATTACATTTTTTAAAACAGATTGTATGAAAGGGGTGCGGTGTGGATATGAACATTCATTAATTTTTTAATATTTAGCTACACATGTACCGCAAAAAACACCAGTCCATGCAGCTGTTACATGATGTAGGGCTACAAACAAAGTATACAGACTTGTTATAAACAGTTTTATGTTGAGTGTTATACAAAAATATTGAATTGGATGTCTTTTGGATGTGAGTCTTATGTTATTAGTCCTAATTATCATCTCAGTTTGTTCAATGATCGTATTACTTGGTAAAACTCGTTCCTATAAGTCACTTGTCTTTTCTTTAGGACAAACTATTGCCAATGAGCTCATGGACACATCTGATAACGCACCAAGTAAAGGATTAAAGAGGAAGAAATCCGACATGGAGAGTTCTGATGATGACTCGTCGGACAGCGAGTACGAAGTTGAGGAGAATGTTGCGCCAACTGTCGGAAAAGCGGGAAAAGGCGGCAAGAAAGACAGCTTCGATGTGGTGTCGCAGGATCCAGGTAATACGCGTTAGGTTATTAATTAGGCAGGAGCTCCAGTAAGAGATTTTTTTTATTACTTTCCTTTCGTTTGATTATTTTCACTACAAGAATTATTAACACGTTAACAACCAAACTTTTGTAACGCGTAGTTTAAGTCTTAGGAAAATACAGTATATAATCGTTTTTACTTCTCCTATTTAGTAGGTAAACAAGAAACATCGCAATTGTGACTTTATGCCAAAAGTAGCTGTTTGCTCGCAAGATAGTAAATTCTATTTCTAAAGTTGGCTGCGTGAGATCTAAAATATATTGTTTTTTTATTACATTAAAAAGTTGTTATTAGCTCTTGTCTTGTTGATATGAAGAAGCATTTATTTTTTATTTTATAGGGTAACGTAAAATTATGTACTACCACGATTTAGATTGTAGGTTCGTGGGCTGTCAGAACTAGCCGCAACTTGATTCGCTTGTTGCACGACACATTGTCACCGTCTTTCTTGCACTGAGTATGGATTACATTGATCACACGACTAAAGTCGCACGGTGTTATTGAGCTACGCAGTAAACCTTGTTCAAATTTAGCTAGATATATTACCTATTTAGATTTATCGTAATCCAAGCAATATTGGACTTAAATTGTATATAACCTTTTTTACTCTCTAACACCAGCCAAATGATCTTTTACATTGGTAACATCATGGGCTTATTGAAATGAATATTCTCTGATGCGGTGGATATTTCTACTAATTTTGGTATACTATAATACATAAGTACCATTACGATTACTTTCAGAACTGAAGAGGCTTAAAAAGACTCTAAAGATGGACGCCGAGACATTAGCCCTAGGGACTATGATCGCCACGTCTAAGAAGTTCAAGAGGGACCTGATAGATGACGCCTACAACCGCTACACGTTCAACGACAAGCATCTTCCCGATTGGTTCGTGGAGGACGAGAAAAAGCATATGAAGAAGGAAGTCGTTGTTCCTGAGGTACTTTTATTTACTGTCGCTGTCGCGTTTGTAGTAGTAAAATCAGTAATCTTACAAATAAGGTTTTTTCTTGCAATCTGTGAATATGGTTTTGAAGCTGTTAGAAGTGATTGGAATATAAATAAACACATTTTGCTTATACGGTATTATTTTCCAAATTAAACAAAATGTGACCCGATGTTTGATGATAAATAGTCTTCAAAAGTCTGATTATCATTACTCCAATAGTATAATTACAGCTTTATATTTAAAATCTGACACGCGATAACTCAACTGGTGCAATTCGTAAATTAAAAAGAAAAAAAAAACTTGATGTAAGTGGTCTTCTGTTACAGATATACACTGAAGAATACAAAACTAAATTACAAGACATTAACGCTAGGCCAATCAAGAAAGTCGTAGAAGCTAAAGCCAGGAAGAAGAAGCGCATGATCAAAAAGATGGAGCGCGCGAAAAAGAAGGTAGAGGCGGTAATTGAAAACGCCGAAATGTCTGAACGTGAGAAGTCGCAGCAAATAAGGACGCTATACAAAAAGGCGCAGACCGACGGTAAGAAAAAGGTTACGTACGTAGTTGCAAAGAAACATACCACGGCCAAACGAATGAAGCGGCCATCCGGGGTGAAGGGACATTACAAGGTGGTCGACCCTCGCATGAAGAAGGATCTGCGCGCTCAGAAGGCCAAGGAGAAGACCATGGGCCGCGGCAAAAAGGGCAAGCCGATGAAGGGAAAACCTCCCAAGAGCAGGCCGCAGAAAAAGAAAGGTAAAAAAGCGAAATGATTTATGTAGCTAACTTGTAATGTAACTGTGATGCGGAAGCTAATTGATGAAGTGTATTATGTTTCAAAATTACACATTTATAAATAAAAACCATGTTTTTATTCGTTTGGAGCGGTTAACCTCTTTTAGCTTTCATTCTATTCTAGATAACGTAATTGCAAATAATACGTCAAAACATTTCATTATTCATTGCGCAGTTCCATTTGTCCTTGAAGAGTCATAGGCTTAATATAGAAGAAATCCGTCATTTGTAGTTGTCGTATACGAAAAGGGGTGCATATACCATAGGGCCGGGGGGTGGTGGTCGACATTAGAGATATTTTTACGGCTGAGGTCAGGGCCGGAGGTATTTAAATCCCCGTGCGTCACTCGCGCTTAACGGCCAGAGTTCAGGGACAGGCACACCATATAAATGATAATAACTTCGCCTGCTCGACCTTGGTGCCTGATTCGGATTCGCTCCAACTACGCTGTCTGCCTACTAATTCGCATTTGTGTAAATAGTTATACGCTCCGAAGGAGCTGATATTTGTTTCGTTCATCAGGTTAAACTGGTTCTTTACATCATGGCTAGTAATCCTTGATAAATGGCGCGGAAGCGGTCTTTGTCCGAAAAATTTAAAACATCATTCCTATTTCGTTTTGTTTTTTTCTGAATCAGCAAACTTTTCAGGATACCCACGATGTAATACAGGGTGATCAATCCAAATCAATTGGGTCAGTAATTCAGTATAGAGAAGCCAGAAACCATGAGAGATAAGGAAATGGTGTCGATTTTAGTGAGAATATAAATGGCATTAAATTTTTTCTAATCTCATGCGATGATCGAACTTGGTCAACAATCAACATTCTGTAAGTAATCGTATGTCGTATTTACACAAATTTTTACCGGATTTGGCACCCGGTTATGAATAAGATATAAAAAAAAATGACATTTTCATTAATTAAATCTAAAGTCGACGCCATGGTTCCTAACAACAGACTTCCCTGTCTCTCCTAGTTTCTGATTTCTCCCTACTGACCCATTTGAATTGAACACCCGGTATAATTCTAAACGATGTATTTATACAATCCTGAAAGGCGTACCGGTTCAGCGGTAAATATGGTAAACGAAATTATAGCTACTCGTACATTATGGCATACGAGATGACGGGTGACAACGGGATCCCCAGGGAAGGCAATAGTCTTGTAAATCTGCGTCATTTGATATCTAAATCAAACGCGCGAAAATAAACATAAGATATCAAGTAGGAGGATATAGTGGGGGTGCGCGGGTGTGGGTGGCGGGGGCGCGGGGGCGCTATATCGAGCGCGATCACGGCCAAGGTCGCGCCGCGGCGTCATCGCAGCTCCCGGTGAGGCCTGTTTATGTACTCCGGGCGGTTCATGTACGCAGCCCAGATATTGATATTGCTTCCTAGAAATGCGTTGTATACACGACAATGCCAAGCTTCGTTGTTAATCAGATCGTGTAATAGGCTAATTGCAATATCTGTGCAAAATTTAACGATAAGGTAATATTGCGCAATTTCCGCTTCAAATTACCTGATAATGAGATGATATTTTAGTAAATGTAGAGTGATGTAACAGTATTCATTCTAAATGCACGACCTTTTAATGTAATTGGAAACAACAATGCCTACTTATTGTGATTACATGCGATGTTAACATAGCCACGACCTTGTTTCGGTCGAAGGTCGCGCTATATGTCGTACGTAGGTCTATGTTGTTGAGGGTACCATTCCGTCCCGAATGACGTCCGCGGAGGCTCAGGTAGCCGGGGGGGCGCTATGACCTCGCCCCCGCAAGGTCGCGGGTTTCATTCCACTCGGTCACATTCATATACAGACTAGCCATAACAAGGAATCTTTTATACGTATTAGGGCTTTATTTAATATTTCTTTTTGCTGTTGGGTAATTCTTATCATGTAAAACAGAGATTTTGAAAAATATTCCTCGTGCCTTTTTTATTCTACCTTATTGTCGGTTAAGGCACCAGTACTAAAATAGGTTGCAGTGCTACATAAAGCATTTTACTGTATATGACTATAAAAAAGAAATCCTATAAATACAGTCAAGTTGGACGCAACCTTGAGAATTACATTAAATAGGTAGGTATGTCAATAATTAGTGGGGTGGTAAACTGCCAACAATTGACTAGTCCAGAGCCCACTCTGTCCGAAGACTTGCGTGACGAGCCGTTCTGCCGGCCAAGGAGACCGCTAATTCTGCCATACTCATCTTAAAAGACGTATTTCATAGTGATATACGGCTTTTTATCGTAATGGCTGCAAGACTCGAGTGATTCAACCCCTCGCTAATGACGCAGGTAGGAGAAGGTGCCTACAGTGAGTCATACTTGTTTTGTTGCAGTCTGGAGGAGTGGTTGTTATTTTTAACCAACACTGAAATCATGACCCTTGCGATCAATAAATTAGGTTTAGGCTGCCAATCGTATCGGTACATTGAGGATTGAACAGAAGAATCTCGAAGCTAATTTATAAGCTTGTTTTTGTTTATATTCCAATTTTCTACAATTCCTTCCTCTATACAACTGGGGTAAATCGTAATATGTAGATATTTAATACAATAGTAAGACTGAGAGTTTAAAAAAATATGTTGACGTTAATTCACTGCGTCGAAAAAGGACGAATAGATGTTAGTTTCCTTGAGTACCGTTAGTACGTATGAGTGAGTAATCTGACTGAATCTGGCATCACACATCTACTATAGTTGTGTAACTTGTGTTATCAGCATTTCATGACGATCTGACCACAATGTAACAATACTCTATCAATACGCTATGCATCAATATGAATGCATAAACGTGGGCACTTGCTATACAATGTATACCTATACCTTCAACCCCATTTCTGGAAAAGGCTATTACGCAATACCGGCGTGGAAATTTCCCTTGCAGGATATAATGTTTGTATAGATGGAAGGTATAGCTACCATGGTATAGTGCAGTACACGAGCCGGGACTCCCTGCCACCCCCCGCCCCCTCGCCCACGCTCTCCTGCGCTCCACGCTCCACGCTCCACGCGCGCCTGCCGGCGTTCTTCATTAATATAATCCTCCGTTTTATCAGTAACTTGGGTTTGCTTTGGTTGGAATAAAATAAATATCCCGGGTTATTTTGGCTTACTTTTGTACTCCTCGCGTTCTTTTTTATGACTTCGTTTTACCTTGATTGATATCAGAGTATTTGGATATGTCTTAATCCGGACTTGTGGGTAAATAGGTAACATCGAAATGTTCTAGTTTACCACCAATATGAATCGTTTATATACTTTTCTATGGTTATTTATTATTATAATAATTTGTCCTTATCGTGCTTGGATTATTACGAATTTTTAAATCTATTTTTTTTGGCTTTAACTATTAGTTAAGTTCAGGGGCCTAGTTAACCTGGGTCAATAAAAAGTTTTAAATGCACTCGCATTTTTAATCGTCGCATAATGTCTATGAACTGTATGGACAAATTGTACTTTACATTAAATCCTTGTTTTAGGGTACCGTAACTAAAGGGAGCTAACGGGAGCCTATTATTAAACCTTCGCTGTCTGTCCGTCGGTTACCGGTTACACGGTTGTATCTTTCGAACCCTCATAAGGTAGACTTGAAATTCGCACAATGTGTATTAGTACGAGTATGGTCGCAATGGCTATAGGTAATATAATAACAAATACTGGAAAATAAAAATGGTAACAAATACTGGAAAATAAAAATGGAGTTTCCCCATGGCAACAAACGTGTTTTATGGGGTTTCAATTTTTTTTCCCTGATTGTTGAATGGTTGATGGTTGAGGTAGACATTTGAAATTTGCATGGAGTAGGTAGGTATGTATTACTGTAGCCACTATAAAAACAAATACTAAAAATAAATAAAGGCAACAATTTGAAAAATATAAATAATACACTTCGCTTGTCGCGCGACTCAGCGTCACCTGTCCTGCTTGCACGGTATTGAAATGAAAATGACAAATACTATTTGTCGCGCGACAAAGAGTCGTGAGTCAGAGTTATGCTAGGCGTATACTGTACAGTTTTAGTAAAATTTAACCACATCACATCAGACTGACTGCATTGATTATGCTAAGGAAAAGTATTCTACCATTATTTATGGTATTGTATGTATGTAAACACTTTATTGTAAGTACATAAAAACAATTCACAACGATAGACAGGGGATTTCTTCCAGTTAATATTTGAGAAAATGAGAGAATGAAATGAAATGAAATAATTTATTCAGTAAGTAGGCCACAAGGGCGCTTTTACAAGTCAGATTGTGAATCTACCGGCATTTCGCAAGAGGAGACCGCTGTTGAGAAGAAAGCCGAAAGAAACTCAACAGTAAGTCATTTTTTCGTAAATAATACTTAGAACAATTACATTACATTAGTGTTATAACTAATTATTACATGCGTACACGTATAGGAGATATATAGATACCTACTCCAAATCAATGTTAGGTAGGAATATTAAAATAAAATTTTAACGATCAATTTAAAATATTAAATATAGCTAGAGATGTATAAAGTCTCTAGGTGTCACAGCATGCAATAAAATTTAATTACTTAATTAATTTAATTCCACAGAGATGTATAAGGTCTCTCGGCGTCAATGTGAATAATTTACAATAGACAATAATTATTAAACCTACATTTCTTAGAGATGTATAAGGTCTCTAGGCGTCACAAGATACAAAAAAGAAAAAGTAAATAATGATAATAATAATATGATTATAGTTAAATTTCATTCCTCAGAGATGTATAAGGTCTCTGAGCGTCATTATTCAGTACACTAAGTTTATTAAAGATGTATACAGTCTCTAAGTTAAAAAGTTAATAGTGGGATATCCAAGAAAACAAACGAACAATTTATTTATTTTATTTTTTTATTTATTTAGTAGCTATGCACACATACACTAAGGACTAATTTCTCTAAATATAATATGTGTAATTCCAAAATGACTAAGTAAGTATCATATGACTATTTAAGTAACTATTATGACGAGACCAGGGATCTGAAAGACATAACTTTTTAAGTTTTCCCTATGAATATGGTATTGAACTAACCTAAATTCGCTGGCATTAAGAATCTACGGCCAACAAATACTTTATCCAATATTAATTTTATCTTTAGGTCGGTATTTTTTTTTTTTTAATATAGCATGTAGGCATTTAACGGTTCATATAAAAAAATATCTCCACTGACGACTTGCATCGTTGATCACGTCCGGAGAACAACGATCGGTAGCAGCCGTATAACAGAAGTATTGAGAAGGCCGCCTGGCTGGAATGGGCCCGGGTTGGTCACGTCTGCCGCATGCCGCATGCCGCTGTTGAGGCCAAGGTTACTGCAATGAGGAACTGAAGCACATGGCCGCGCAGACGATTGTGGGATGCGTTGTATTGTACATGTCCCAGATCAGCCTCCAAAGATAGCTTATATTTGTCCGACTACAATAACAATAAGGAATATGCGTTTTGTCGGTATCTTTCTAGCTGGGCATGAACGCGGAGCCCTTTACCGTACTTCTTGGATCCACACTGTGAAAAAATTAAATTTGAAACATCTCATAAATTATCTACATACAAAATATACGTTATTTCACTTGAAAGTTAAGTTAAACAGACAATAAATGATTATACAGGATGTTTGGAATAACGATGTAGGAATTTTAGGAGGTGATGCATAAATAAATAAATATAAAATAAATATTAAGGACAATCTTACACAAATCGACCTAGTCCCAAACTAAGCAAAGCTGGTACTAGACGACGATATACATTATATATAAAATACATATATAGATAACATGACGACCGACACGACCAAGGAACAAATTCGAGTTCATCACACAAATATTTGCCCTGGCCGGGATTCGAACCCAGGACCGCCGGCTCATTAGGCAGCTGCACTACAAACCGAGACAACCGCGTCGCATGGGTATTTAAAGTAATTTGAACTCTATATGTCTTAGTCCAATCTCTAATATTTTTTTTTAGGGTTCCGTAGTCAACTAGGAACCCTTATAGTTTCGCCATGTCCGTCTGTCCGTCTGTCTGTCCGTCCGCGGCTTAGCTCCGTGATCAGTACTAGAAAGATGAAATTTGGTATGAGTATGTGTATGACTCACGCCGACAGAACGGTAAAATAAAAAAAAATAAAAACTTTTTCGTGTACCTCCCGAACACCTAAAGTGGGGGTAATTTTTTTTTTTCATTTCGACACTAATCTGTGGGATGTCATTGAATAGGTCTTTTAAAAATAATAGGGGTCTACAAACATTATTTTTTGATAAAGTCAGCAGTATCGTAAATATTCGCTCCGAAAATAAAAAATTGTGTCCCCCCCCCTCTAACTTTTCAACCGCGGGTCAAAAAATTATGGAAAAATTCATGAAAATGAGGCCTTATAAGTACTTTCAATGAAAATTATATTGAATAAATTCGGTCAAGCCGTTTTTGAGTTATCGCAAAATTTCATAATTTTCTTTAAAATGACGTAAGTGCCGTAAGTACTTTGGTGTTTAGTGTTTACGACCTTTTTTATAGAGCTTGAAATCTTTCTCGTAATTTAAACCTCTGACTTAAAACCGCGGTTATAAACCCGTCTATTGTGAAGGATGGGCAACTACGGAACCCTACACTGAGCGTGGCCCGACATGCTCTTGGCCGGTTTTTTTTATTTCGTTTTTCGTTTTTTATTATTTGTACCATATGTTAGCATGAAAAGTTACATTAAAAAAACCATGGAATTAATCAAATTTCTTTCTTTCTAAGTAACATAGCAAAAAATTGATGTAAAAAGCCTTTTTGTAACTCACCAAATCAATTTTATTAAGCTGTAAAAATAATTACTCAGGATATTGATGTACCAACTAATTTAAAATCAGGCTTGATTTTTTTTACTGTAAGTGTACACATAAATTACTTTCTTTATTAATAGTCGGTTAAATATTTTGTTTTTAAACTAAGTATTGGATTTAAATGAAAAACGTAGTGATTATTCTTTATGAAGAACTAGCTGTGTTGCCGCGACTTCGTCCGCGTGGAATCTTATCTTGATCATTTTTCATCTTTATTATATTATTTCAGATCTAAGCATCTTGAAATTACTTTTCTTTTTTGCAAGTTGTATGAGATTTAAGTCAATTGGATTTTGATGTTGGTTACTGTAATTCAACAAAAAATAAATATTGAAGTGCTGCTCCCGTACAACAAACGTGTTTTTTTTTTGCCATTTTATACGTAATGGAACCGAACCTCGTACGCGAGTTCGACTCGCTATGGGCCCCTTTTTATTTTTTTTCGGCTAAATTGCTCTAATTACGCGGAATCATTATGAAATCAGAAATTACTTTTCTTGTATTCTGATTATATGCCTTTATACAAAGTTTAAAGTCCCACGCTCAAGAAAAGGTTTGATCCCCATACAAACTTTCAACCCCTTTTTTACCACCATAGGGGATGAATTTTCAAAAACGCAGAAATTACTTTTTTTTCATTTTATTTGTATAACTTTTTACGAAGTTTGAAGTTCCTAGCTCAAAATTAAATTTGAACCCCAAGACGAACTTTCATCCCCCTTTTAACCCCCTTAGAGGTTGGATTATTAATAACGTTAAATTAATGTTATTTTGTTATTATTATATATGCCTTAATAAGAAGTTTCAAGGAATTTCTAAAAGATTCTAACTTTCAACCCCTTTTTAACCCTTTTAGGGAACGAATTTTTGAAAACGCTGCAATTACTTTTCTTGTATTCTAATAGTATGCTTTTACACAAAGATTCAAGTCCCGCGCTCAAAAAAATACTTGATCTCCATACAAACTTTCAACCCTTTTTTACCACCTTAGGGGATGAATTTTCAAAAATGGTGAAATTAGTTTTCTTCTATTTTATTTTAATATCTTTTTACAAAGTTTCAAGATCCTAGCTTAAAAAAAAACTTGTATCCCATCCAACCTTTCATCCCCTTTTTAACCCTCTTAGGGGTTGAATTTTTCAAAATCGCTTCTTATCCCTAGCCCACGTTATAAAAGTAACCTACTGTGCAAATATCAACTCTCTAACATTAGTAGTTTCGGCTGTGTGTTGATGAGTCAGTCAGGACTTCTTCTTTTATATAGATTATTTTGTTGTTTGTATGCGTCTGCTTTATATATCATCCGCACAATAAAATTAATCCAATTTTTTAATCGTGGCTGTGCGAGATATTTCCATTGCCTTGTAGCGCATTTGATTCGCTATGGAAAGTTCAGTATTTTTTTAAATTACTTTACAACCCTCTAGTGTCGAAATGATTTACTTTCAACCCGCTAAATAATGACCAACTTTCAGAATATGAGAAATAAAAAAACATTACATTGGAGTACCGAGTTCCATACTACGTAAAGTGATATTATTACTAGGTTTCATTGTTAGGGTGTCGTTAAATTATTTCGTTTAGTTTGGTGGTAAGGTTAAAGGCGCCTTACGTTTGAGATGAATACAATTCGTAGGCATATAACATGTAGCTCCGTCGTGTTAAAAAGGTTAAGCCAATAGGCAGACTTATTTGTGGTTTGGATAGGTAACTTACCTACAGCAAATCGCGAATTAAAAACTACAGGGTTAATTTTTCACTTCTAGGGAATATATATTTGAAAATTGTCATAGTGACATACAAGTCTAATTCTAACTACGCGGAAAACCTAAGCCTGAACAACTTTGTAATATTTAACCAGCAATATGGCATAGATTGTAGAAAAATGTAACAGTTTGGAGAGTATGTGCCTATATAATATTACAAGCGATTAAACTTGATATTATGGCATACAGCGAGTAATTCATACATGAGTAAGCCCTGATGTTTATTTCCAAGCGCTCGGCGCATAGCCATCGGGTGGATGGATCGTTTAAGGGGACGTTACACAAATCCCGCGGACAGCCGCCCCCGCTCAATAAAGACGCGTGTTTAGTGCGCGGGTGAGCGACCACGCTCACGGCCGGCGCGCGCGCCGACTCGAACAAAGCGCTACCACGGCGACAGTTACACGCAGGTAAACGACGATTAACCTCTCGCCGAAGCGGTCGTTAGCCGAAATGACTTCTCAAATAGAATCTCTGAAGGTGACGCGTTACGAATACCTTTCAGACGTTTTACGGTCACGGCACGCTATAAAACCTGCGACATACTGCCGACTGCTCCATTGTCCTTTCTACAGTTCGTTACATTGTTTCCCTGGTGATGATTCAGGCATGATGGATTTATTTGTATTGTTATTTTCAGGAACGTAAGACACGATTTGATTGAAATGTTTCTTGAAATGAATACCTTTGTTTAAGTATCCCATAGAAATCAATATAAATAAAAAACAAATCAATATAAATAAAAAACAAAATCAGAACAGAAACAAAATGATATTCGATCATTTAGCTTACGTACCTAATACGTACTAAAAATAACACTTAAAAAAAGACCATTTATCTACATACACATCTCTATAATCTATTCAGACCTTATAGACGTGTTGCATATTGTTTTGTTTGACGGCAATAAGTTTCTTAAATTTACTATGATGTATAATGATAGTGATATTTTATCGATTTATCGTGCATGTACGCATGCATGTCTACATGAAAAACAAAATGAATAATTAAAAAACGGATTTTAGATTGTGCCAATGTCCAATACTATTATAATTCGCTTCACACGTAATTGGTTATTATTATAAACAATAAATTACTTATAAGAAAAATGGTGACTCAGTTTAGTAATAAGTACGGATTTAACACAGGTTAATAAACTTATGCTCAGTTTAGGGTTAAACCATCGCGCGTATTTAGATCGGGAAAACCCTTACACACGTTTAAAACAGGTCTACAAATACATAATTACCCCGTACATCAAACAGCTAGCTCTATTCCATAGCTTATTAGGAGCCCGCGAACCGCCGAGCGTGGCGTACCCTAGTTCGCGGGTTCGTTGGCCGGCCGCGACACCGCTAGCGATAGTTAATACGGATAGCGTAGAACAATATTTTGATTCAACTTATTGCGACATGACGTCGGTTAC
Organism: Apotomis capreana; assembly: GCA_947623375.1. Lineage (NCBI taxonomy): Eukaryota > Metazoa > Arthropoda > Insecta > Lepidoptera > Tortricidae > Apotomis > Apotomis capreana. Next base: position 15,196,337 of record OX392506.1, on the reverse strand, counting down.
CTTATAAGGAATACAGTAATTTTTAGGGACGTATTCCACATTGTATTTGAGGCACGAGGTCTCTTTACCTCTGTAACATCGCTCATGACGTGCAATATCGCTAGCGGTAGTAAATCGAGCGCGAACGATCTCCAATGACACTGGATGAATTGTAATATATTATCAACCGTTGGCATCGCCATGGTGACCATGAGCGATGTTCGTCGAAAATCGGTTTGGCAAAAAGGAATGCCTGCATTGAAAACTGGATCGACTGCTTGCACTTTGTTCGGGAGGAAACCAGTTCGGTGCAAGGTAAAACAGTGATGAGACTAAGTTTTGGACGTTATAAATTTAAATGGGTTTGCTGCAGATTTAAAAAGCTTTATTGGCTCTACTTACATAAAAAAATATATTTATTTGCATATACCTACTCTTACTGATTTTAATCTTGCAGGTCATATTTGACCGATAGTAAATTTATGACTGATATCCCGACACCGCAGCATGGATAGCTATTTGCTGATACCTACATCCACGTGTCTAGAGCGGTAAAATGCAAAATAAGTAGGTATAGTTATAGGTATAGGTACGACGAAACTGACACGAGTACCCTCTTTAACTCTATTGACTGCCGTATGTGTGATAGTCATAAATGTAATGTTGACAGAAATTATCGCTAGTTGGGCATTCTTTTTTAGTTAACTTTCAGGATATTTATAAAATAAACTTAATTGAATTATACTAAATGAACTTAACGAAAATCCTGTAAAGTAGTGTTAGGTTTTAGAATTCACACAAATGGTTTTATGACTAATATACCTATTAGGATTATTATAAAACTATGAATTATAAGTAACAAAGCGAATGTGTTAATTTCGGTTTTTCTTCTCATCATGTAATCTGACTAATAAGTAATTCAATCTAAATAGGCAGTCAAGAATGTCTCAGTCAGTTGATAAGTCAAGAGGGATACATAACAAACCTTCCATAGCTATTTCTCGCATTGCAAATTAATATATGATAACGTTTACACCTTTTACCAGATGCAAAACTAAACTACAGTTTTAAACCACAGCTAACCGAAAAAAACGGATGTCCTATTTGCTTTTATCCAGACCAAAGCAATAAGTATTTTTAAAAAGGAGCATTAAGTATAAAAAGATACAAGGCACGCAAAACCTAAGCAGGAGGCATGGCAGGTACCTGCACAAAGTGGGCAGTGCTCGTGGCTTTATGTGTATTATTATTTTGTGTCGAAACGCGGGCCGCGCGGTCGTCGACCGAGGCCCTTGACTTGCTCGAGGTTCGCTGACACCGCCTGACACCGCGCGCGGCGCCTCCGCGCCCGCGCTTGTCTCCGCTAGCCGCCCCTCGCTTCCGCCATACGCTCTCGCTACCGCTTAGTCTATGTTAAATATTACTTTTTTAGTTTTTATGAATTGCACAAAAATGCAGATTGTAAATTTGGTTGTTGTGGAAGCTTTAGGCTGTTTATTACCTATAGAAGTCTCTAGGTATACCTACATAATACCTATATTTTACGGTTCAAATTAAGTAATACAGTTAATTAACAAAAAATAAGTAAAGTTGTGCATGTAAATATGGCTGAAGCAAAAAAATCATGATTAATATAAGTAACTAGAGCAATGGTTAAAGTAGGAGGAACTTGTGCAGAAACTATAGGGATGTGATTTTTATTTAGGTGCCTATTCAAAAATGATTTTGGATTGAAATACGTGTTTTATAAGAAAAAAAATATTTAAAAATAACCTTTTTTCGGTAGGCCGTGGTCGAATAAAGGGAGTCTTAATATTCTCGGACTTACTCGAGTCTTTATAAATTGGGCCACCCATCGTCGAGGCGTTCGCCTGTCTGCGTCCCTGGGAATTAAGAAGACCACATATTGTATACACGTTAATATGTGTGTCTCCTGTGATTGGAACCAGTATTTCCGAACCCGATCGTCTGGGCAGGTCTTTTATTTAGTTTGATCGATAACTTGTTTGGATGCTCCGGACTGCTTCAACTGATGCGGGTCTTTTGAGCAAATCTCTACATTGAACAGATTGAGTTTTACACTGAGCTGCAACCCCTTTCTAAATTATTATTATTTATAAGCTGTATTGCAGATGGAAATAACTAACTTTCCTGAATCATTCAATTTGCTGCATATACTTCGTTATAAAATAATATATACAATTAATTAAACCCAAAATACAAAAAAAAAATAGGTTAAAAACTAAGTACCTACTTAAAAAATTTGGTCCAGTACTGGTATGCTCCAGTACAGGAGCTGCCCGGGCATGTCCCTAAAGGGTTACTAATGTGTTGCACAAAATTGGTTGGCATATTTTCGTTTCGCATAGCAACCATTGGCACAATCATCATTTCGCACAATTGCTTTTTGCCTAAATTTCTTGGCATACTATCATTTCGCACACGTTTCTTTGGCAGAATAGTACATTGGCATAATGTTGATTAGAACAATACTCCTATGGTCGAATAATCGTGTCGCCGAAATTTACATGGCATAATATTCCGTTTGCACGATTATTTTAATACACCGAAAAATGAAAAGTCTGACTCAATATTAATACGAAACAACAAAATACCTACCTAATCTAAGCAAAGTCGGACCTGCGCGGCTCGCTCGCTTCGCTCGCTCGTTAGGATCGTAGTTTAACCTAACACTCCTCCTCGCTTCGCTCGTCGTCGTACCTAACCTAAGCCAAGTTGGATCTGCCTTAAGGTGAAATAGGTAATGTTAGGAATCGTAAGCCAAGTCGGACCTGCGCGGCTCGTTCGCTTCGCTCGCTCGTTAGGGTCATAGTTCAACCTAACACTCCTCCTCGCTTCGCTCATCGTCGTACCTAACCTAAGCCAAGTTGGATCTGCCTTAAGGTGAGATAGGTAATGTTAGGAATCGTAAGCCAAGTCGGACCTGCGCGGCTCGCTCGCTTCGCTCGCTCGTTAGGGTCGCAGTTCAACCTAACAATCCTCCTCGCTTCGCTCGTCGTCGTACCTAACCTAAGCCAAGTCGGATCTGCCTAAAGGTGAAATAGGTAATGTTAGGAATCGTAAGCCAAGTCGGACCTGCGCGGCTCGCTCGCTTCGCTCGCTCGTTAGGGTCGCAGTTCAACCTAACACTCCTCCTCGCTTCGCTCGTCGTCGTACCTAACCTAAGCCAAGTCTGATCTGCCTTAAGGTGAAATTGGTAATGTTAGGAATCATAAGCCAAGTCGGACCTGCGCGGCTCGCTCGCTTCGCTCGCTCGTTAGGGTCGCAGTTCAACCTAACACTCCTCCTCGCTTCGCTCGTCGTCGTACCTAACCTAAGCCAAGTCGGACCAGCCTTACTTACCTACCTTGCCTTCGTTTCGGTGAGGGACGCATTTCAACCTAACCTAACCTAGTTTTCTGGCAGCGATTCGGTTCTGTGAGTATGCTATGGTACAATTATGCCGCAATAAATTCGGCGGAACTTATATTGTGCTACATAAAATTCTGCGAAATAAAAGTTGGCGATATTAGTATTCTGCTATACAAATTTGTGCCAAATGAATATTATGCGACATAACAATTGTGGTAAGTATATAATTATGCGATAGTATCATTCGGCTAAAAATGATTGTGCGAAAACGATTATGCGAAGTGTATTTCGGACAATAGAGATTGTGCAAGATAAGGGGTACCCGTCCCTAAAACACTGGCCGCGTTCCCTCTTTGGATGCACAACCCCACTCCCTGTGCAAAGTATGACCCCAGAGTATGGTGGAAATTGCGCATTATTGATTCGAGAGATTTCCTAGAAATGTTATCTTTGCTGAGTCCTTGAAAATGAAAATAGGCACCCGTGGAAACTGACTTCCGAGTAGAAGGTTCTATAACGTAAATAAGTTTTTCCACGCGACAACAGAGGCGGAGGAAATCGCTATTTGTTTATAAATAGCTGACTTTTTTATAAAGAGCTCACTGCTTTATTATATTTTTCAAATAGACTATTAAACTCATTTTAACGGTTAAATTTAATTTAAGTAAGAATTATTTAAATAGTTTCTGGATTTGGGGAAAGGGATAGTTCGGTGTTCTCTTAAAAATTTGGTTGTAAATTAAATTATAATCGGATTAATTCATTAAGAGATACTTTAACGTGAAAATTGTCACGTAAAACAAACATATATCAATTTTGGGGTACATATTCAGTGACAAATTATTTTTTTGTAGAATTACGCTTTGAATATATAAATGTAAGAAATTACTTATGCAAATCGTGACCACTTTTTCTTGTGTTTAATCCAATTAAATTCCACTTCCATTTTAATACTGTTGAAACAAAAATTACAAAAGAAAATCAGTCAAACAATGAAATAATAAAATTTTATTATAATCCCGAATAAACTTAAAACTTAATTTTCCCCCTTTGAAAACGATCTCCAAGTTGCCCCATCTATAGCCAGAGATGGCGCCTAAAGCGCGTTTATTTGTACTGTTTGTCGTCGGTCAAAAGATGCACAGAGAGCGTTGAACATAGCGGTCACTGATGTTAGGTACTTTTAGTCTCTACAAAATGATTAGCTTGTCATTTTTTGCTGTAAATATTTACAAAATGTACTAAGTAGTACTTGGTAGTACTAGTATTTACTCACTACTCACCTTATCTTGTTTGTTGTTGTAGCGTAGTATGCGCTAACTAGGCCTTAGCCGTACTTTTAAGGTTTTATTTTCTTGTACGTAATTTATAATTTATAGGTAATTAATTAATCTATGTAACTAATACATGTTTACGCGCATTTATCCTGGCACCATTAAAATACTTAATAATCAGTTAATCAATCACTTATCAAATTACTTCTGCGCTCGGAACTGTGTGTCACTTAACACTACCTACCTACTTTTAAAGAAAATTGCTGAATATGTATATTTAATTGAGATTAAACGGTAAAGCTGTCTTGTTTTGGTTATACAATAAAAAAATGGTTACGCATTTTATAACGTCACACTTTCTTTGCGATTTCTTAAATCTGCAATTGAAAAGCAATGCTCGGAGAAAGTAATTTATTTTATCCGGATATACAAAAATAACTTCTCTTGCTCTTGATAATATTGGTTTCATTTTGACCACAGCCACACTAAGTAAGGTTGCACTTCATTCATTTGGCAATTTTACTTTCTTAAATAATAACTTTTGTTATGATTTCGTAATTCATTTCGTATAACAGTGTTGATTTTTGACCACATTGTTACTGTAGAAAAGGTTAAAGTTACTACTACTAAACCAGTAGTCTAGAAATTTGTGAAAAATGTTGCCTCTTTTTTTAGGGTTCCGTACCCTGTCCGTCCGTCCGTCTGTCAACAGGCTGTATCTCAAGAACAGTGATAGCTAGACAGTTGAAATTTTCACAGATGATGTATTTCTATTGCCGCTATAACAACAAATACTAAAAATAAAATAAAATAAATATTTAAGGGGAGCTCCCATACAACAAACTTGTTATAGATTATGGTACGGAACCCTTCCTGCGCGAGTCGGACTCGCACTTGCCCAGTTTTTTTTTAATGTGTGTACACCACAATTTTGTATCAATGGTTTTCAGTAGTCTCGAAGTCCGAAATTTCACACAGAAATTCCTAATATGCTGTATGGCGGGCGGGGTTCATGGGTCGTTCGTTACGTTATAAATCTTTTCAGCAGATTTCCAAAAAGAGGAAGTTTTCATTTCGGTTGTATATTTTTTTATGTTTATAACACTCAGAACTCCGTCATTTATGGACTGATTTACAATTTTTTTTTGAGTGTGAAGGCATATCTCCAAGTTGGTCTCATAAACTTTTTGTGAAGATGTGATGACGAGATTCATGAGGAATCGTGAAACTCCTCAAATATTATAGGCATATCTATGGCGTATACATTGTGTTTTCTAGAAACTCGTTCAGTTGTTTGTTCTCGGCAATACGATGTCTTCTCTCAGAAGTTATCTTTGATTTAATGAAAGTTATTTATTTTTGTTTTACCTTTTCACCTTTACCTACTAGACTCTAGTCTCTCTACTCTACTTACTCTACTTAGTGTAGTCTTGCCTACACATAATCCGCTGCCTGGCAGGATAAGGTGAGAAGGCAGTTTATGGGTAGATCAACTTTGTCTGTCCACTAGCTGCTGCCAAGAACAGGTGTGCCTGACAGCGCAAGAGGTACTTGCAGTGAAAGAAGCCCTAGCGCGGGCACTGGGCGGCCGCGAGGGCGCGCGCGCACCATAGCAGTGAAAGTGGGTTGAATGCGGCGCCATTACTTTCAGTTTCTCTTGCGCCGCACGCTCGATCGCAGCTACAATAAACATAGCATCCCGTCGATTTCTCGCTCCACTAAATTTCACCTTTTCCACTACACTATCGCACTCCGCAGTATGACCTGACGAGTGTAGAAAGTGCCTGCATTTATCGGAAAGTTGAGCACTCGGTTTGTAAAGTCGCCAACTTGCTTTAGTGTTTATGGATTTATTTACTAACATACAATTACAAACTATTACTAACAAACTATATTTTGACGTTTGATACGGTGCAACTAGCGCTCTGTTAGTATATGTATATTTGGGCATATTTTCAGTCTAAGAAAACGGTGAATAATATCCATGACGTGCCGCAAAGGGTCTGATTCACGACGTGCCTGCTGTTTGTCATAGTCTGGAACAAAAATAGAAATTCATTGTAAATTGTTATTAATCTGTGCCTTTAGACCCCATGCGTAGCAGGCAGATGTGAGTCATAACTCGAGCGATAAATATAGCGGGCCCGATTGCACATAGTTGACCCAAATAGCGCACGGCCATGTGCAGAAGTTGGGTGGTTCAGTCGTAAATTTTCCATGTCGCGAGAGACCCTCTGCATATTATACTATTAGAAAATTGGCGTGATATAAAAGTGCGTGATTAGCGTGCTGGTGAAGGTGCGGCCTAGAAAGTTCTCACTTTCGACAGTAGGCGCTTGAGCCGTCGCCATCAGGCAAGAGGCGCCGGTGCTCTGCGCTGGCGCCTGTCGCAGAACACCATAACTACCACACCCGCCTACATCTTAGTTCCCTGTAAGAACTACGATATAGGCAACATTTTGAAGCTTCTGGTGTTGTAGGAACTTCTTACAGCACAGCGCTGGCAAAAGACTTAACGTTGTTTGATTCAAACGCATTTACTATTACTTTTGTTGTTATTGTCTTAAATCCGGTTCACTTTTAGTATTCATTGGCCCGTATCAGTTCTCGAATAGACAAAGCAAATGGTATGACGCCTACACCGAAGGACAACAACACAGCACGTTGCACCGAGGCGAAAGTTTCGTTTCGCAATCGAACCATCACGTTTCAAACTCAATATAATTAGTAGAACGTGACTTTGTATTCATTGTAAATATTTACATCAAATAACTACTCCAGTAGTCAGTTTATGTATAGGTATGTAATAACTGCATATCAATGACCGAAACAAATTGGCACCTCACTTAATCACGTAGGCACGCCAGGTATTTTTATTCAAGGTTGAAATGGAAACTGTACATATATGTATCATACAAATCGTACCTGCTTAGGTAACGTGACAAAGTTATTGAAGTATGTGTTACCTGAAACAAAAGAAAACCTTTAGTTCCTTTTCGTAGCGGGATTTGGTACCGTAGGTACGAATATCTCCATTTTGACACTCTGCAATTCTCGACAATTATCGGGAGAGATCGGAACTACAAATAACACGAGATACATTGCTGCATACTCATAACCTCCTACTAGGATTTTACTGTCTAAACAGTCATGTAAATCACCTGCCAAAATGTCATTTTTTACAGTAGACCTATGAATAACACAGATGTGGCTTGATTTGATTTAATTATTATATCGCATTACTAAAACACAAATATTAAATTCGTACAAGGGAATTTATCTCTTTAAAAGCGTTATTTGCAATAAGTAGGTACTACTTAATTGTATAATTGATAATTAAACCATATTACCTACAGTCTCAATCATGTTCACTGTCTAAATTATCATTTGAGGTTTTATTATTTACTTATATTAAATGAAAGTAACGTATTTTATTAGATTATACAGAAACGCAAACTACAAATTATATTACATAGTTTTAAATATTTTATGTGAGAAAATTCTAGGATGTGAAATCATGTCGAACCTATACGATTTAAATCGAGACATCCCGAGTGTCAAAGTGGAAATAATCGTACTGTATCGAGCTATGAAATGGGAAGATCACTGCCAATTTATAATAAGCAACGAGATGGGATCCACATTTTCCATCTCATAGCTGAATACCAACTCTTGTTACGAAATGGGGCTAAAGGAGAGAAAATGAACGATGAGAGAATATCAATAGTACAATCTAGGTGTACAGTGTCTAATTGTGTAAGAGCGGTTGTGTATTTATATATTTATACATGCAGAACCAATTTGTATGATTGGTCCCTGTTTATCACAGGACCATTAAGTGTTACCTTTATACAACAGATTTACCTTATTTTTCGTCTAACAAAAATATAATGATGACAATAAATAAAATGATGCCGTGTGTTATTTTCTTTAAAAGTTCACATTGGTTCACGGAATGTTCACTTGATACCTATATTATTTTGTGTTAGTTCATCGTTCCATTGGGTCGGCGACCTTCTGCATCCCCTTTTTCCTTTAACTTGAACACACCGGGCTTCAGCAGACTGTCTGGCTTCCGTCTTGTCACGTGGCCGAAGTCTGGAAGAGACTGAGTTTTCATGGTCATCAGGCCGCATTTTTTTTGAAACAATAGGTTCTCTGTTCTGGAAAAAGCGTAGTTTTTTTGCGCGACGATCAATTTATTTGACGTGCTAAGAGCTCTAACTAGAAGCCAATTTTCGGTGCATTATTGGGTGAAACAAAACAACATATCCACAAAGAAAGGAGGTAATGAACACGCGCTAACCAGCGCGGCAAACGTCAAGCACGTTGCATCCGAAAAGAAATGAACGAAAATGAAAGTGACCTAGTTCCCCGCCCGCGCCCCGCTCGCTTTCTCGCGCTTCTTTCAATCTAATCTATTAGTTACAGTTTGTGTGGCAGAGCCGTGCAGCTCCGTAGAAAGCCAGCAGGCCCGGCGCCAGCTCTCAGCACGGCCAGCGAGAAAGTTATGCTTCTCTATTTTACCAAATACCATGATTAATGGCCGACGACTTGTCTGTCCAACTCCAATTTAGTACAAAAGAAACTAAGCGTATGCCAAAATAAAATACAATCCAACAAAGACCACTGTTTGCTGTGGGATTGCGGAGACACTTTCACTGCACCGTGTAACTTTCTGAACTCAATGACTTGGTATTAATTTGATAACGCGAAATGGCATGTAAAATTATTCGTCTACGATATCTAAATCGTATCTTGTCCGTGGTTACTTGACCATGCAACGAGTGATAGTTGCCGTTATAAACCTAATGATTACATTCCATTAAGTAAGTATAGTAAGTTTAATTTTTTGCTAGATTAATAAATGTAGCATAACTAGTAATGTTTATTTGGAAATAGACAAGTGAAATGAGTCGTAAAAGTGGAGTTAGGTATAATAAATCTATTTTCACAGTAGTAAAACAACTATTTTCAAGGATTTTGTACCCGTTTCAATTAAATATCGCGTTGTTAATGAATTTAACTGCATGCCATGTAAATTTCCCAGGTCTAGTTATGCCGAGATCTGTGTTTGGAAAGTCAGGCAGTCAGCCGAAGATGTCAAGAAGGGAAAGCACGAGCAAGGTTTCGAGATAGTAAATCACGAATGAGAGTAACATGCTTCGGTATTCTAATTAATACTATCTACGAGTAAAAGTTAAGATTAGAATTCGCATATAGGTATATTGGTGTTAGGTACCTAATATATGTACATCATCCCGATGGGGAAATCTGTAACGGTATAAAGGTAATGAAAAGAAAAGGGAACGATATCTATTTCTAAACGATTTTAAGCGGTTTGATCGGGTAAATATTCGGTTGCTGTAAGGTTATTAAAAACATTATGCATGTATAGCTCCTTTTTAGGGTTCCGTACCCAAAGGGTAAAAACGGGATCCTATTACCACCTATTACTGAGACTTCGCCGTCCGTCCGTCCGTCCGTCTGTCACCAGGCTGTATCTCAACAACGGTGAAAGCTAGACAGTTGAAATTTTCACAGATGATGTATTTCTATTGCCGCTATAACAACAAATACTAAAAATAAAATAAAATAAATATTAAAGGGGGGCTCCCATACAACAAACTTGTCAATTATATATATGTATAGGTACGGAACCCTTCATGCGCGAGTCGGGCTCGCACTTGCCCAATTTTTAGTTTTTCTTAATGTTGTGATAATGTTTAATAAAAAAGTTCACAATAGGAGACTTTCTCTTATGTGCTACCTATTTAAATTGCTTATCTTTATAGCGCTTAATTGTTTCCTTGGATCTAAATTATTCACAATATCTTATGCATTTGTGAACGGTTTTAATGGTCTAGGAGTTTTTTGTACGTTGAAAGGAGAAAAGTGCGTCAGAACTGAGATATTGACAGACAACGAACACTTTGAATCTATTATGAAACGGAGATTACATTTTAACGTTATGGAAAGGTGCACTACGTGGAAGATGTATGAAATTAAGGCATTTTTTATTATTTTATTTGTAACTATAGTTATTCTTTTTTATTTGTAACTAAAGTTAATACAGGTAATATGTCGAATCCTCCTTATTTAGGGGGCTGAAAATGAGTGGACTAGCCCTTAATAAGAACACTTACCACACAAACAGTGAACTGTATTGTATACTCAAATTGATCAACCTACATACGTACAACGCTTCCCAACAGCAAATAACGACCGTATGCAATTTTTTATTGATTTACCCTAGGGGCGATCATATAGAATTTGATTGTCACTGGTTTGCCTATCCTAAAATAGTAAATGCTACTATTTTGAAGAAAAAGTAAATCAAATCTATCCCATAGATATGTTTGGTGTTTTCCAGTTAACCTGTTTAGTTCAGACGATTCTCGATAGAGCTGTCTGTAATAGGAGTAGATTAATCTGAGTACTTTATATGCTTCTCCTACTGTGGTGATGATAATGGCTGGAAGCGTCGTCAGTAGCTAACATGCAGAATTTTATCAATTACACGTTTCCATTTACGCATATATATCCAATAGAGTAATCAGTAGCACTCTCGATATGCGGTTAAACTTTTGCTATTTTATGTGTACCTAATAATAATAAATAAGTAGTGGATACCTACTTATTTATTAGGTACACTCATGCGTACATACATACTCTATGTAATCGCAAAGGTTGCAGTGCTGGCAGCGTAGGCACGTCCACGCACATAGATACAAGACGAAACGAGGTCAACGACCTCGGGTCGAGGGACCCAGCTCTACATTTTCAAAACAGAGCCCGCTTTGTACTTGTATCATAAGTCGTTAGTTTTACAGACAAGCACCGCTACGACACTTTTTGCTAAAATACCGTTTCAAATGTACAGGCAGTAAGTGGGGATTGTATAGGCAGTTAGAGCTTAGCGTATGATTCGCTTATTTGCAATGAAAATATATAGCGTTAATTAAATACACTTTAGAAACGACTCACACAGTACTCATGTTTAGCATCAATTCTCTTGACTATAATACGTTAGCATTTTTATCTATGTAATAGTCGTATTACTATTTGCTTAACACTTTCCTTACAAACAATGCCATATTAAGGAAGTAAATAGCAATAACCCACAATCCACATACAATCAATATTATATATTTTATATATTGTAATTAAAAATATATCTCTAGTACAAGGCATAGATTAACTACCCATATGCATTATACTTAACTACAGTACCGCTTTATATTCTAAAGTAAATAATATACAGTTACTCAGAAGTTAACGTAATGTAACGTTGTGGTTTAAACCTTCTTTTTTATGTCATATCATATCTCATTAAAGTTAGTTTCAAGTCATATACACAAATTAATAAAATATGACAGATTTTATTGATCTGTTAATCATTCTGAGTGAATATATAGAGCATGAATACCTTCTGCTCTCTGCTTGCCCGCAATTTATACTTACTCGTAATGCGTACAACGTACTCCGGTGTAGAAATAATTAAGAGATTCCATTTTCACAGTTTATGTAAAATAACCTCCATTAATCACTCTTTAAAATTTACCCTGACATCACATGTCATTGGTATTATTCGTTTTTTTCGCTTAATGAGCCTAGCTAGAGGTTCAAAATGGTTTTTTGATTATTATGTTCATTATTTTAGCCTACTTGACGTTTCTTCAACTTTACAGTGTTACTATTGTCAAAGGTTGACTGAGAAAAACATTTTTTTTTCTCTGTCAAAGTTACAATATGTACCCGTTTTTATAAATATGAATAAAAAAATAAGATCTTGGTATATACATTAATATGGCACCCCGTCTAATAATTAATCTGTCATAGTATATAAATAAATATCAGACAACCTCACACAAATCAACCTAGTCCCAAATTAAGCTCAAGAAGGCTTGTGTTATGGGTGCTAGGCGACGATATACGTACTTATATAGATAAATAAATACTTAAATACATAGAACATCCATGACCCAGGCACAAATATTCGTGTTCATCACACAAATATTTGCCCTAGCCGGGATTCGAACCCGGGACCGTCGGCTCAGTAGGCAGTTGCTTAACCACTGCGCCAACCGCGTCGTCGTAGTATATTCTTATCTATATTCTGACAAAATGCGTTTGAACCCTGGATTAGTGGCCCTGCTGTAAACAGCTATTACCTGTACCATTAGGTAAAACCTACATTATACAATTTCAGTTGCGGTGTCTGCTACTTTTGGGTCTGACTTTAGGTACCAATTTGGTAGCCCCAATTAAAGCAAATTAGGTAGTATTAACTATTACCTGGGCTAGGAAAATCCTTAAATGGCGGCTGGATATGCATGTATATGTATATTAGCTGAATTATTATGTCATTTCCGTATATACAGTTAGTGGCTACAACACAATAGTATTGGATTTCGGTACAGCGATGGTATCGCCAAACAAACAGCATGTCAACGACCAGCAGGGCCGGGCGAGTTAGGTGAAAAAAGCGCGGGAACGAGACGTTATGCTTCGCTTGTTTACTTGGCTTCTTCGGAAACATTAGGTAGAAATAAATTATGTCAAAGTCAAAGTCAAAGTTCTTTTATTTGCTAGAATCATGGTACATGCGGATGACAAATATTACAAAAGAACAACACAATTCACCATAGCAATGGCATGCAAATTTAAAATTTTACATTAACAGATTACTCATTGATAAGATAATATAATAATCATTAAATTCAATTACCAGATTTTCAATTAATATAGGAATATAATTTATATGTCAATATGAAATTTATGAATCACATGTCAAAATATTCTTTCAAATTATAAAAACATTTTTCTATGAGCCATAATCGAAGTTTATATAAAAATAATTTATAAGGCAATGTTCTTAATTCTAAAGGAAGATTATTGTAAATTTTTTCTGACATTATAAAGCAATTTTTACTGTGCAATGCTGATTTTGTAACAGTGCGTTTAACTTTAAACAAATCTCTACTACGTAAACTTGGATTTTGTACTGGTTTGGAAAACATCTCTGGATTACCTCTTACAAATTTAGCATGTTCAAATATAAAAATACCCGTTAAAGTCAATATATTGAGCCTTTTAAATAACGGTCTACACGAGACCATTGGACCAACACCACATACCGCACGGACACATCTTTTTTGAACCAAAAATGCCTGCTGAATATCTGACGAGTTACCCCAAATTACAATGCCATAGCGAAGAAGGGAAGCGACGTAACCATGGTAGGCTGTCAAGGCGGTCGGCTCCCCTGCCATGCTTCTTAACCTCTTTAGAGCGAAAACAAATCGATTTAGTTTTGAGCATATACTATCAATTTGTGGCTTCCAGCTACAGAACTTGTCAAGAGTAATGCCCAGGAACTTAACTTCATCAACGGTATTTATAATTTGATCTTTAAAATTTACATTTAGGGCATGATGCTGGGATCTGTAGTTAGAAAATTGAACCCAGTTTGTCTTTTCTACATTCAACTTTAAATTATTGCTATCGATCCATTGACCTATATGTTTAACAGCATCATTTATTAAAGTTTCATGTGTTGTGCACTTATCATTGCCTGGAATAACTAATGATAAGTCATCCGCAAACATTACCATTTGGTGTTTCGTCACATGAGGTATATCGTTAATATAAAGTACAAAAAGAAGTGGCCCTAGAACACTTCCTTGAGGTACTCCTCGTGCATTGACTTGAAACGTTGATCTGTATTGAGTAAATTCGTTATATTCATTAAGCTTACCAATTTCAACACACTGGGTGCGGTTTTCCAAATAACTTTCAATCCACTTCGATGCACTACCACGGATGCCATAATGTTCACATTTCTTTAAAAGTAACGAATGTTCTACAAGATCGAATGCTTTTGTCATATCAAAGAAAATAGCAATTACAGGGATTTTCTTATCTATGTTCTCAGTAACACTACGAATCAGAGTATAAGCAGCATGTGTTGTCGACCTATCCTTTACAAATCCGTTCTGCTCTTTCGCTATAATATTGTATTTCCCGGTGAAGTTAACAATTCTATCTTTCATTACTTTTTCGAAAATTTTTGACAATACGGGGACTAGAGTTATAGGTCGATAATTATTCAAAATACGTCGGTCATTTTTTTTGAACAAGGGTTTCACAACCGACTCCTTTAATCTCTCAGGAAAGATACCTTGCAGAAAGGATTGATTTATGAGATGAGTCAATATCTTAGAAAGTTCTATTCCAGCAAAGTTCTATGGGTATTGAGTTATATCTTCCTAAGATATACGAGTATGAAGACAGGAAAGATTAAGGAATATTAGACGGACCAAAGATGTCATTCTTTGGAGTAACCAATAGCATTTATACATTCAATTGTCATTACTAAATAAATTATTAAGAAGTTCATTTACAAGAAGGGACCTTTTCGAACCTGGTAAGTCTTTAGCATTGCATTTTCTATAACAAACCTATTACCAATACCAAATGGTCACCTGAAAATTTTGCGTGTCGGATAAAATGGCTTTAGTGCAAATGAAACATGTGGCAAGCCGTACGATTCTCGCATACGAAATTTTGGTTCTGGTATATCGTTTCAGTTCGTTTTGTACTTACCGACCCCCATCTCCCTAATCACTGGTAAAGCTGTATTTATTCATTATCATTATTTTTATGTATCGTAGGTACAGAATCGTCAGTTGGTCTTAAGTATAGTCAAGGAAGATGACATCTTTACGCATTTTTTGTGTTATGTGGAGAATATAAGTAGCAAGTTTTTATATCATGAACCCAGCTTTATTTCATAAATCTTTATGTTATAAAAATCGACTATCATGGTGGGGGTAAATAAAATTGGGCAAGTGCGAGTCCAACTCGCGCATGAAGGGTTCCGTACCTATATATGTATATATATAATCTATAACAAGTTTGTTGTACGGGAGCCCCCCTTAAATATTTATTTTATTTTATTTTTATTATTTGTTGTTATAGCGGCAATAGAAATACATCATCTGTGAAAATTTCAACTGTCTAGCTATCACCGTTCTTGAGATACAGCCTGGTGACAGACGGACGGACGGACGGACAGCGAAGTCTCAGTAATAGGGTCCCGTTTGTACCCTTTGGGTACGGAACCCTAAAAATGGACGTGTTTCGTCGTATGTCGATATCTGAATCATGTGGTGGTTCAGGGCTCGTGTTTCCTCAGGTACGAGGGTGTCCGGCGTGCGTGCGGCGGTGTGCGCGCGCGCCTAGTGGGGCGTGCACTAGAGATAGCCGCAGGTCAGCGACCGACGCGAGGCCGTTGGCCGCTGACGTAAGGTTACGCGAATTCCGAGCGCCCCTCCACCCGCAAGCACCGACCTAATTCCTACGAGGCCACTTTGTTTCATTTATCCAACACTAATTATAAAACGTAAGCCGTAACGTGCCACCGAACTAATTCTAATTGCGCTTTAATTAACTGTTGGACTGCATACGTTGTGATGGATTTAGCTGCGACTGCGGCGAACATGGCGCGCGTGTCCGGTCGGTTAACCGATTGTTTATATGCAAATTGATATATTAAGTTGTCTTCATTTAGGCTGGGCTTAACCCAAAAGGTTTACCCATCGTAAGGTCGCTCATTTGGAAGACTTTGATTGAAGAATAATGCTCAAAATACTGACACGCGTTTCATTGACAACAATGGTCTACCTACGTCTAGTATTCATAGAAGCAGAACCAGGCTTTATGAACTGTATGCAGAGAAGGAAGTGAACAAGGACGCAGATTTTTTAAACTATGTTAAGAACTATTCAAAATTGTTTAAGCAAGTGTGCATAGCCGCAAAAGCAAATTATATTAGTTCTAAAGTCAAAATGTCGGACAACAAAGTAAAAACTATTTGGAATGTTATTAACAGAGAAACTGGTAAATCCAAAACTCGCAATTGCCAAGTCAACATTGTCAGTGAAAACGGGCAGACTATGTCAAATCATGATGTTGCCTCGGCATTCGAGGATTATTTTTCCAACATTGCAGTTAATACCACAAAATGTTTAAAATCATCTGCGTCCGAAGCCCATACCTTACTTTGTGCTAATTGTAAGAAATGTGATGTTGAGTTTCAATTTAGTCCAGTAAATACAGTAGATGTTATCAAAACATTTAAATTACTCAATTTAAAGAAAACAGAGGATTTATGGGGAGCATCAGTAAAAATAATTAATCATATCATAGATTCAATTGCGCCTTATAAAAATACTATTACGATAACGTTTGTTTTTAATATGAATGTTATAGTGGCGCGTGGCAAACTTGAGCTTGCGGCTTTGCGATAATAGAGACAATGGCCTTTGTTTGAAAGATTAGGGCTCGAAGCGAAAAATTCACCTGGGAAGAGCCGTACTATACCTAGCTTTGATTTACAATAGTTGCATAGCAGAGGGAGTTTTCCCAAATCTTATGAAAATTAGTAAAGTCATACCTCTTTTTAAATCGGGTGATTTGAGTGATCTGACTAATTTCCGTCCGATATCTATACTACCTGTTTTAAGTAAAGTTTTCGAAAAATTAATGTTGAAAGATCTACTAGGACACTTCAATAGAAATAAATTACTCTCTAGTAAACAGTTCGGTTTCACAAGGGGACGTTCCACGACTGATGCAGCATCTGTACTTATTTAACACATTTATGACAGCTGGGAGGAATCTTGTGATGCACTCATTTTGAAATTAGAACATTATGGTCTGTCTTCAAATGCTTTAAGCCTTATGTCTTCATATCTCAGTGATAGAATGCAAACAGTGGATGTAAATGGAACCCAGTCCAATGGAGCTATAGTTAAGCTAGGAGTGCCACAGGGCTCTATTTTAGGTCCATTTCTATTTTTGGTTTATATAAATGACTTACCATCTATAGTAGATAATCTTTGTAATATAGTACTATTTGCTGACGATACATCATTAATTTTCAAGGTTTACCGGAAATCAACCGACTATGCGGAAATTAATGGCACACTAGAGAAAGTACTTAACTGGTTTACTACTAATAATCTTCTATTAAATGCCAAGAAGACTAAATGTGTTAGATTTGCTTTACCGAATGTTACGGCGGTAGATTCTACTATATTACTAAATGGTGAATGTTTAGAAATAGTGAATAAGGCATTATTCTTAGGTATAACATTGGACAGTAATTTGCAATGGGGTCCACATATAGCAGTGCTTGCAGGTAAATTAAGTTCAGCGGCGTACGCCGTTAGGAAAATCAGACAATTGAGTAATGTTGATACAGCTCGCTTAGTTTATCATAGTTATTTTCATAGTGTCATGTCATATGGTATTCTGGTTTGGGGCAAAGCAGCTGACATTCAGACTATATTTGTGCTACAAAAAAGAGCCATTCGTTCTATATATAACCTAAATTCTCGTGACTCCTTAAGAGACATTTTCAAAGATATAAACATCTTAACTGTAGCGTCCCAATATATTTATGAGAATATTATGTATGTTATTAGAAACCTAGATTCATTTTCAAAAAATTCCGATGTCCACAGTTTTAACACTAGAAATAAAAATAAAATTGCTATTAGAAAGTTTCGTGTTCGTAAAGTAAGTAAATCATTTTTAGGCCAATGTATTCATTTTTATAACAAGTTACCTGATCATGTTTTAAAATTAGCCTTTCAATCTCTCAAAAATTATTTGAAAAAATCTCTAATGTCAAAAGCATATTATCAGTGATAGGATTAGGTAGTGCCATTTCGGGTGAATGACCTTAAACATTGTGAATAATATGGATAAGACCCGGGATTCCGGGACTCGTATTTTTTCTGAGAAAAAAATCTTGATTATGTCATTAAATAAAAGAAAACATAAAATACGTACCGAAGATCATAAGTAATCTCAAAACAGTCATGTACCTAATGTGCTAGCTTAGAATTATTATCTTTCAACCAAAAAGAGATAGCATTAACAAAATAACCCTGCTTGTTTTGCACCCCACCCCGGCCTGGTCATAAAGGTAAACAATTGAGAGTTATAAAAGGCGAGTCAGGTAAAGATAATTTAAGTATGTCCGATGAAAACTAACACGTGAATACCAAAAGATAAGACGTAGGTACGGTTTATCTGTCTTCATATTCCCTTCTTGTAAATGCCATATTCTATGCTAGCAAATTAATCCCTTAATTAATTAATTGTACAATACACATTTATAACATTTCTGAATCAAACACAAACTTACGATTTTTCATATGTAATCCCGGGATTAAAAGGTATGTCCATACTAAGCTCACGCACCGAAGTCCCGCGAAATGGCACTACATAATCCTATCACTGCATATTATACAGTAGAGGACTATCTGACAGACAAAAATGCATGGCCTGAACCAGAAACCGCGTAGCTGACTCCTTCTTAGATTGTACCTAACTAGTTTAAGGGACACAGTTCTAATAAGAAAGCATATCAAACGTACATAAATTGTGATAAACCGTCAGGCTTTCTTGTAGTTTCTATTTTATTCTTACACTTTTCCTCACTTATGTCTTAAAAATACACTTTTAATATGTTTTCTTGTAGAACTACGTATAGTTAAGTTCATATCATTGTAATAGTTAAGTACTTATGCTTTCTGAAAAAATGACTGACTGTTGAGTTTCTTTCGGCGTTTCTTCTCAACAGTGGTCTCCTCTTGTGAAATGCCGGTAGACTCAGACATGTAAAAGTGCCCTTGTGGCCTACTTGCAGAATAAAGTTCATTATTTCATTATTTCATTATGTCTACGACGACGCGTTTGGCTCGGTTGGTAGACACCTGCCTACTGAGTCGGCGGTCCCGGGTTCGAATCCCGGCCGGGGCAAATATTTGTGCAAAATATTTGTTCTCGGGTCATGGATGTTATCTATACATATATGTATTTATATATTATGTATATCGTCGTCTAGTACCCATAGTACAAGCTTTGCTTAGTTTGGGACTAGGTCGATTTGTGTATGTTTTTTTTTATTTATTTTCAATTGGGCCTTTTGTGTGCCGCATCGACCATAATTGATCTATTGTGGCAGCCCTGTTTTAGAGCTCACTGCTGAGGCCCGTTGAGTCCAGGAATTTCCAGATTCTTTGGGCAGTGAGATGTTGTATCTCCTCTGGGGGCACAAAGTGTTGCCCTAAGTGGATACTCCTTTTGTGCATAAGTGGTCCACAGGAGCAGAGGATATGCATAGCTGTCTCCTCTGACTCTTGGCAGAACCTGCACGTTGCGTCCTGTTCCATACCCATTAGAAACAAGTGTTTTTTCAGCTTGCAGTGACCGGTCAGAGTTCTAGTCACCGCACAGACTTTTGACCTTTTGAGCTGTAGTAACTCTTTAGATAACTTTTGAACAAAGCCTTTTATAAGGGCTTTCGAGTGATTTTGTCCTTTTACAGCCACCCACATCTCGATCGCCTTAGATTTGTGTAAGTCGCTGAGCAGAGAGTAAGCCTGGCGTTTTGTGATTCCACAGAACGGTTCTGGGCCGACAAGGGGCTTGTCCGCGCCATCTCTCGCGAGTTTATCTGCTCTTTCATTTCCGTCAATATCGGAGTGACCTGGTACCCATCTAAGAGTGACTTTGTTGGTTTCGCCTAGGGCATTTAAATTGTTTTTGCATAGTTGGACTAGTCTAGATTTGACCTCTAGTGATTCCAGTGCCAACAGGGCAGCTTGGCTGTCCGAGTTGATGTATATGTGGCAGTGTCTTATGTTCTTGTCAAGGTTTATCTCTGCGCATTTGTTTATGGCAAAGATCTCCGCTTGGAAGATTGAGGCCTCTGTGCCCATGCTGACGCTTGCATTGAGCTTAGGTCTCTGTCCATAGACCCCACATCCTACATCTTTTCCTTTTTTGGAACCATCCGTATACCAGATGTGGCAGCCCTCTTTGAGAGACATTTGGTCGTTTAGCCATTCGTCTCTGGAGGGTAGTTCCACTTTGTGTATGATTGTCCCTTAATATTTATTTATTTTATGTTAGCTAAATAATATGTTTATTATATTAATTATTCGACTGCCTAAATGTTACTTGTTAAATTACCTACACCGTAATTACTACTTTTCTGGAAAATGGTAAAAAGCTACATACATATCATAATGAAGTGAGGTTACATGGAATGTATAGTCTTATTTACATAAGTAGAAAAGTACAAATGTTTCAATATTTGAGAATTTTGTTAACTTACTACATCAAATTATTTGTTGTTGTTTAGAATTTTCTAGATTATAAATTTCCAATGTTTTCCCGGTGTCGAATCAGCTAACAGTGTGTACGGAAATACCGGTTTACTTACCAACGACCGGGATCATGTTGAATGTTTTTTTGACATTTGAGTGTTAACAGACACGGTATACCGTCGTCTTGTTCATATATTGACTAGTACAAGCTTCTCTTAGTTTTAAGGTACAAAATAGAGGTATGTTTGGATTTTTTTTCTATAGAGAGAAGTTTGTCCAATTATGTAACGACTACCCGACGTGCCTATAGAAAAGTATCAAAAGCAACATATATTTTTTTTCACTTGTTTAATTGTTACCGTTTCTAAGTAAAATGGCATTAAAAATCACGTTTCTTCGAGTTACCTCGCCTTAAATCGCTTTGATTAAGATTGTTCTAGATACTCGTATTTATTATTTACAGGCTGGATTACACTAAACATTGATAAGATATCGATAGGATGTGATCATCAAATTGTAGAGCTCAGTTAGTCATAGTATCAGTGAGAAGTAGAGCTATAACACATGCCAATAAATATTCATGCTGTACCAACGCAGATGTATTCTCGTAAAATGAAACTGAATTTTCTTTTTCGCTTGATTAACATTTGGTTTACAATAGCACACCACGCCACACCAGATCTTTAGTAATATAATTATATATATACTCGACGCCACGTAGCTTGGCAATAGCGACCAATGACTCCTCCTACCATGAAACTCAATTTCTAATGACGACACTTTTTTTTGTTGCCCGTAACGACCATTTTTACTTTTATTGCTAAACCGTGGTAGCGGGTCCGCTCCCTCCACGCCCAGACACCCTCTGCATGAAACATGAAACCCAGACACCCTCTGCATGAACATGCACTAATGCATGAAAAAAAGTCCTTTGAAACACAGTCAGACTACAGACACAGTCAACTGATTAAGTTTATTTCACCTAAATATTTTCAACTAATTCTATTTTACAAGTTAGGTCCGATCGACGCCTTTTAGTCGTACCTTTGAAAAAAACCGGTCAAGGGCGAGTCGGATTCCGGCACCGAGGGTTCCGTATGAACTAAGAAAGCTCTGCATATTGCTCTAACGAAAAGATAAACTGTACTCAGCGACAAACAAATTTACCGTTGGAAAACTGGTTTACATACTTTCAATAATGACTGTAGTTATTATGATTTAATTTCAAAAGTTTTCAAATTTTATAGTAAAAGCGGAACAGAAAATACCCTATAAATTCTGAGTCTCTTGACAGTGTCGAAATATAGGTACGGTTATGGCGGCATAAACGGCCGTATCTTTTTTATGGTAACTTAGACAGTTGATTTCTTCACAGCTTCAAGGGATTGCAGACCTCAATATGCGGTATAATTTCAACTCGAAACCTCCACGCGTTCCCGAGATAAAGAGTCTTGACGGACGGACGGACGGACTGACGGACGGACAACAAAGTTATCCTATAAGGGTTCCGTTTTATCATTTTGAGGCACTTGACTTACTTGCCTTATGATCCTGTGTCCCCTAGATGGGGCAGAGGGCGTCCTCTGGGATTCTCCAGCCCGATCGATCTTGAGCTTCGCGCTTGATCTCACTCTATGTCTTCCCGATTCGCTTAGCTTCGTCATTTATAGACATCCTTTTGAGGTACGGAACCCTAAAATTCAAAATCTGGCCTTAATTCTTGGGAAATATCGTAAAGAAATCCTATTTACATATGTATTGTTTTCGGATATATTTTAGCAAGCCTTTAAACTTATAATTAGCTTGCTACAATACAACAATAAAGGGTGCAAGAAAACCTTTCCAAAATACTTTTTACAAAAAACGTTTGTTCGTTAAAGTAGTTATTGTTGTGTTATCAGAAACACGCGTGACACGCACAGTGCGCATACGCGAGTGATAATCGCTATAACGCGCATTCATGCTGCCACTTCGGGGAACTCGATAACGCGGTGCAACGCTATACTTGCGCTGGGTCTCCTCCAGTGGGTGAATTATAGGGTGGTAGACTGGTAGTCCGTCTGTCAATATAATGATATAATTAATTCAACTCTCCAAGCTCTCGTCTTGGTAATAGGCACTATTTAGGTAGGTATATTTGGCTTCCTTCCAACAGTTGACAGATAAAATTCAAATGCTTGCGTATAGTAGAAATTATCTAAACTAAGCTCATCCACTTACCTGAATTCACAATGGCATTGTGTCTAATACAATCCTATCTGCTTTTGTTCTCGTAACCGCCAACCAGTTACTTACAAAAAAGGTTAGAACTACATTGCGTGGATATTGAATTTTCAACCTTATTTCTTGTTGAATAGGTTTAAAATGGTTGATGATGAGAGTTTATAGTCCTTTTTCTAGAGAGTACGTTCTTGTTGAGAGTCGGGCGGTTGTAAAATTACAAAAAAGTTATGATCAACATAAATTCTGTTAGTGTATTTTGTAGTCTAATTGTCCAAGGAAATAAAGTCGATAATCTATATTAACCTTCCAAGGTGGTTACAATCTGCTTTTACTACGAGCTCGTTATCTTAATTTGTGGTTAAGTGGATGAGCTTAGTTTAACCAAAGAAAACATGCTCCTTGCGCTTTCCGGAACCTCGATAATACAGGATCTCAGGGTGAATTATAGGTTCTAATAATTTGAATAGGGTGGTCCGTTATCAATATGAATTATTGATTATTATGCAGTTAACTCTTTAAAACTG
Source organism: Apotomis capreana (assembly GCA_947623375.1). Taxonomy (NCBI): domain Eukaryota; kingdom Metazoa; phylum Arthropoda; class Insecta; order Lepidoptera; family Tortricidae; genus Apotomis; species Apotomis capreana. Next base: position 15,172,775 of record OX392506.1, on the reverse strand, counting down.
TAAATTGGCTTTGATAGTGTATGGATGGTCGGTTTCATCGTCTCTTACCAACAGATGAAATTTAAGTCGAAGTACGTTTGTTGGAAATTTGTGCCTTAGCTCTAGTGAAGTATCTGCATTTCGTGATAATTAATACTGATAATGATTACGTCGACGACATTAAATAAATGACGACCAAGGTTGACTGCAGTCGTGATTGTAACGTAACACGAAGTAAGTAACTATTACATTTAACGTTCGTTTGGAACACATTAAATATAGACTTGTTACCAAAGAGATTACCCTACAACGTGTATCAACATTATTCGGTCTTTGCTTAGGAAATCGACAGTAAAATGCAGTCATAAATGTGACGCGTAACTGAAACAGAATGAAAATTTAAATACAACAATTTAAACGGATTACTTATATCGTGTGTATTCTTACGCTGGTAGAAATTTTGAAATAAAATAATTAATGCCCTTCTGGCACATGTGTGACTGTCTTTACACATGAGATCCATCTGGCAGGTGATGTATGTATACCTTTATTTTTAATTAATATTTATAAACTGAGTAAACTGCACAAATGTAACTTTGACAGAAAAAAATGTGTTTTTGTCAGTCAACCTACGACAAAGGTAGCCAGTTGCAAAGTTGCCGAAACGTCTGGGAGGACGACCTCAAATAATGAATTTAAGCGATATAGTCCTTTTAAATTGCTTTATTGAAATGTGTGACAATCGCGTAAATCGAAGAAAATTGAATGAAAATTACCCATTCAGCTGCTTACCAAGTTATTTTTCAATACGTTACTCATTTGTTTTTGTATATAGGTAACTCATGGGAATTTTTGTACACGTATTATGTCCAAATACCTATCTTATTCACGAGGACAATAATAAGAATTTTCTGGAGGATTTAAATACGGTCAGCCGATAAATAATAACGCAATGACTGAAATACAAGCCGCCAAATCATTCCTTTGTTATAACATTCAAGGTTAAATCGTTTACTCATTATTGACAGCCACAGTGAATTTGTAACTAGCTTTTGCCCGCGACTACGTACGCGTAAACTCGTTGATTAACGTTGACAATTAGACTTTCAGGGTTCTAGGCTTTCGGGTGAAGTGAAAGTGATGGACTAAATGCAAAACATATTTTTTTGGAACACATTCGCGTGAGCAACTACGAAATAACTACGTTTTCTTGAACGACTTTTGATATTTTTGTTTTTTTTTCTGTCAAAGTTACGCGTGGGAATATTCTCCACGGTGAGGCGATGACATCGCAAACTGGCACGTGTGTTTCTATGACGGAAAGGGGAGGGTAAGATAAGAGAAAATAACTCTTCAGAACACTCGCCATGTTATAGGCGATAGGAACCGCTCAGCGACCCAATGTCCCTACGTAATTGATTTAAATATTCAATCCCTTTTTAACCCTTTTAGGGGATGAATTTTTAAAAACTGAAATTACTTTTCATGTATTCTAATAGTATGTCTTTACACAAATATTCAAGTACCGCGCTCAAAAAAATATTTGGTCTCCATACAAACTTTTAACCCCTTTTTAACCCCTTTAGGGGTTGAATTTTTCAAAATCGCTTCTTATCTCTTGTACACTTTATAAACACTTGGTCAGTCAATCAGGTCGGGACACTTGCATTTATATATATGTATAGATTAGGATTAGGATTAGGATGGATGTATCTATGTAACATCATCGATTTATTCGCAGGAAAATTTTATTACTACAATAGTTTTATTTTCTTACATCATTAGGCACTTGAATGACTTTGTTAGAAAATGTTCATTGACTTACAGCAATAAATGCCAAGTTCCAAAACAAGATGATATGGGGAATTATATACGTAGTCTATTCAGCAAGTGGTACCATTGTACAGTACTGAATTTTTTATGTCTTTATCGATGTATACCATAAACACTAGGTTTATTTACCTACAATTAGTGCGATTTCATCTGCTACAATTTAAACGATTCCAACTACTTAGTACTTACAAAAATCTCGTACATTTTTGATCATGCGCGGCCGCAGACGCAGTATACAATTTGGGAATAGTGCCTGCGTAGTAGGGTTTCATTGGTTACCTTAAAAAGCTTATAATTTATTGCTTGACATTGAATCTAATATTAGTTTAACCACATCCTTCCTTATAATAATCGTTTGGTGCGAACTGACGCAAGTAGCACAATATAAGTCCCCAGTGACGACTGACGACTCACTCAGTCTCTCAGGGCGTTCAGATGCATGTAACACGATTATATGAGCCTCGCAACAGTAGAGGGTATACTGACGATTGCCAGCATATGACGTCGTAAAACAGTTTACTGGACCCACCCGTAAAAAAACCGTTAGGTAAGTAGATATATAAAGTCAACATCGATTAGGCACTTTGTATGTTATATAGGACTTTTCTGCTCGTCTAATCCTTGTGGTATAAAAAACTAGGGGAATAGTGTATGATAGTGATTTATTGTATTTTCTTGTTTAATTATGAAATATATTACAAACGTTCCAGCAAATAGAAACAAAAAAACTATCACTTTAATAGACCAGCTTGTGTGACGTCCCGCCCTCTAATGGAAAATCCAAATGTGAGCGCGAGTCCCCACTGAATTGACTCACTTTTTGAATCTGTCAGCGCGTGCATAATTCAGCCGATAAGTGTTTACATCTGATGCCTCAATTGCGTGAGTAATCTTTTCTGGAATAAATACAATGCGTAGATAACGTATGTATATTGAAAGGCATGTGTGAAACTTTCAGCTAATTTCCAGTGATATATTCTACGTAATATGTGAGCACTTCCTTCTTAATAGAGAGGAAATTATTCTGTTGTATTCGTCTATGTTGTATTTGGAAAGCTTAATCTCTAGGGACGAATATAAGCTACTTTATTTTGAGATTTAATACTTCAGGGGTTATCCCAAAGGGTGAACTTGAAGAATGCAAGGAAAACGTTTATTAAAAAAAAAATGTGACAATTTTCCTAAGTGCCTCGGAAAAATAAAATCCTAGTTTTAGATGCTGTAAATGTCGTTTATAACGAGGTAAAATAAGGGATCATAGTGAGCTTGGTTCTTGCATAGGAGGACCCTTATTTTTCAGTTACCTATGCACTCTTCCGCACCCGATTATGACTAACACATCATTTTAGTAGTACAATCAAACTGACTCACCTATTGTTCGTAATCGATACGAAATGCAGACCCAAAGTTTTCCTCAACAGGTAGGTACAGTACAGACCAGACATAACACAAACACTTACACTTAATAATCAAAGGCGGTACGTAAAGCATCTCCTACGTCAACCAGTCAAGCAGCAGCTGTGTAAAAAAACGCAGCGGGCGCTCAATGTCACCCCCCTTCCGGCAGGGACGCGGCGCCCGCCAGCCGCCACGGTCAACAAAACATCAATTTAACATCTCGACCTGTATACGTCCTCAACAATTTGTCTTTTATACTCTGTAAATAAAATGTTGTCCTTCATGCTGTTTGGCGTAGTGAGATCGTTGTCGGGTGACTTTATGACACTACCTGTCTGGCCTGCGAACTGCGATACGCAATATAAGTAGTACCTTAATTACGTACTTACATCAATTATCTGCTAGGATATCACTACCGCCCCGAAAGCGTGATTTCCGGGTAACAACATTAACCGCATCTCTCGCATCGTACTGAATGCGATGAGAAAAGAGAAGCACTCTTCTCACTCTAGGGTCTAAAAGGCAAGGGCAGTGTAATGTTGTGGCTAGATTTCAAAATTTTCCACATCATGATTGGCCATCCATGTTTTGAAATACAAATAAAATCGTTATATTTAATTGAATACTTACGATATTTTTTTGTACTTACCTATTTATATTGTATCCACTTTATTGAATATAGTAGCTTGTACGACAAGTGCATAAAACGCATCATTTTACACGAGAAGTTTATCCATCCGAGCGAGCTTGCGAGCGAGGATGAATATAAAGTCGAGTGTAAAATGCGTTTTATGGACGAGTTGCACACTACTTTTCACTTCGATTGCGAGGAAATGAAACTGTATCATGTAAATAACATATATACACATATCATGTATACCTACTTAAAAACAAATTAAATTAAAATAGTAATAGTTTAAAAAGTAATAAATGATAGTACATAAAAGTTACAAGTTTATTTCAAGAAGTTTTATTGTGTAGGTACTTTGGCTGTTGGTATATTTGCCTTGGTCTTAGAATACTAACAAAACGAAATAAAATAAAGAGTTAAAACCCGTTCCAGACCTTCCGATCCGATCCGATCTATCGGAAGAAATCGGATAATGTGTAGTGCAATTGTTAGGATCTTATACACTACACATTATCCGATTTCTCTCGATAAATCGGATCGGATCGGAAGGTCTGGAACGGGTTTTATTGTATGAAGTTTTATGTTTTTTTTTTACTGTTTATTAAGAACCTTTTTCGTGTGGCTGTTGGACCGATCGCCTTGGTCTTCGACGACGATTTTACTTTATGCTCTAGAGCATAAAAAGCGACTATGTCGCCTACGCACAGCATAAAGTCGAACTTTTAGAGCGAGAGAAGTGAAATAGTAGATTGTTCAACAAGGGACTAAAACAAGCCATAATGACACGAGATGTTTTAGCCACCCGAGCTAAGCGAGGGTGGCTAATAGTTCGAGTGTCATTATGGTTGTTTAGTCTCGCGTTAAACACTCTACTTTTCACTTTGAATGCGAGGAAAATAAACGAATTTCAATATAAAATTACGATATTTATTATAACAAAGTTTCTTACAATTACGTAGTACAGCCGTTAATCTAACCTCAGAAAAAAATAAAGGGCAAATCGTACAATTCTTTACATTTAAATGTATGGTTTTCCCCTGTAAACTAAGCTGGGTCGGCGTGGTTTGTAATTGAGAAGTATGTTCAATATTTTCACTCGAAGTCGAAGTAAAAGTAGGAGAGAATGGAGAGTAGGTATAGTAGAGACGTAGACCTTTTCTCAAAAAGGTTGCCGATGGTCATTTCATTAGGCTCATTCTCAACCTGCGATGTTGATGGGCGTGGGTCAAATGTTGGTTGTCACTTGGTTGTGATTTTTGCTTTGAGGATATTTTAATTCCTTCAATATAGTATAGCCTTCGATAGATACTATGTTTATTTTGGATTGACTCCTCTATATAACAAGTTAGCTGCATTCGCTGCGCGCGTACTTACGTACCGTACAAATGTTTACCTGTATGTTTTTATGAAGTTGACACTTGTTAAGTTTGTTATTAATAATAATTATAATTTGCATGCAATTATTTTTCTATGTTACATTTCTCATGTTAAGTGAATCAAATTCTTATGAGAAATAAATGTCTTAAACCACAATATAGCCTTCAGCTTTATTCTTCTTCATTGGAAGATGATGATTACATATTTTGTCCGTAATTTATAGTGACACAGTTAATTGGTCTAATTGGTGATTACAATTCAAGCTTAATACAAAGTAAAGGACATCTACTCATTCCATACAAATTTTGAAAAAAAAAATCAGAATTCTAATAGAAAAAAGAAATGTTCCGTGGTTTTTTATTTTTTTTTGTAAAGTGACGCTTTAAATGCTTGCATATTTAGCCAACAGATTCAAACTTGAAAACTATTTTATTTAAGACTAATATGGACTTATGGACCATGCATGATAAAATTACATTCGTATTCGTAATAATTAATCGTGTTTCATTAAATAAAATCTTGAATTTTTGAGCGGCGTAATTTTGAGGTTATTTTCACGCACCAAAAAGTTTGTATACCTATCACTGAAAATGGCTATAAACCTCCATTCACAAACGTCGTGATTGGCTGTTTAGGGGTTTTTCAAAGTAAATTAAAACAATTTTACTTTTTTTGAGCAGTTGTAATTTTGAGGTTATTTTCACGCACCAAAAAGTTTGTATACCTATCACTGAAAATGGCTATAAACCTCCATTCACAAACGTCGTGATTGGCTGTTTAGGGGTTTTTCAAAGTAAATTAAAATAATTTTACTTTTTTGAGCAGTTGTAATTTTGAGGTTATTTTCACGCACCAAAAAGTTTGTATACCTATCACTGAAAATGGCTATAAACCTCCATTCACAAACGTCGTGATCGTGATTGGCTGTTTAGGGGTTTTTCAAAGTAAATTAAAACAATTTTACTTTAGTCCCTAGAGATTAATAAGGAGCTTTAGTCCCGATATGCAGAGACTAAAGTAACATTTTAAGAGCATGAGAAGTGAAAAATTATTTTAATTGAATGCTGCTTGCTGGCCGCAGCATAATGTGGTCTGGCAGTCCAATGAATAAATCAGCGTTTGACGAAAAATTGCTTAACGCGTGGCCACTTCACGATATTATTAAACATTACGTAATCATATCAAGGAGTAAACCGCTCAGAACTAGGAGCCCCGCAACGGCGGGGCTCCACCGATTCGGTAGTTATATAAATACCATCTTTTTTTTAATTTAATCAATCAAAACATTTATTTTCTGACAACTGTTTCCTTTACTTATATGCCTTAAAACTAACATATAAGTACATATTAATTAAATATATACCCAATAGCAATTAAGTACATTAACTTTTTAATGATATGGCCTAACGGATTAAAATATCATCAAAGGCTGAAGTTTAAACGATAATTATGGTCGCTTCTAGCTGGCCATATCATGAAATGGTTGGCCACAGCATGATTTGGGTACAACATATTATATACTTACTTACCTACCACCACAAATATATAAATCATGTAAATAAATATATTAAATTGTCGCCTACATGACATAAGCAGCTTCTCTACGGTGCATGATAAAAAAGGTTGACGCGCCAAATAAAGGAAAATGGCGAATGAGATAAAAGTGATGCCGTTTCACGGCCATGGCGATGTTTTGTGGAAACTGGTCTACGATGACAGCCGACCGTCGAACGAAATATTACAAATGAAACAAAAAATCAAGCAGATATCCTTTAGAAACATGCTTATGTTACCATGTTTCCAGTATAATTACGTAGGTATGCATGTGTATATTGCGTAGCAGCAACATTGTGCACGTGTAAGTTTATTGCTTCGGCGTAGGGAACGCGGCGGCGCACGCGCGGCGCGACCTTGCGCTGCAGCGCAGAAGCAGTGGTACGAAAACAGACGGTTTAGAAAATCTTGCCGCGACTTCGCTTGTTGCACGACTTAGCATCGTCCGTCAAGCTCACACGGTATTGAGAGGGAATAAGATACGGATACTATATGTCGCGCATCAAAGTCGCGTGTCATATGTGCCAGAGGTATATTGCACTACCGCAGCTCGACTGAGTTTGATGTTGTTTTCCAGGAAAAACTGGTTAAATTTTATTTGGTGCTTTTGAAATGGTATTCTAAAATATGAGGTATACTTTATTCATGTACCTAATTTAGTTTTTATAGGGTAGTTTGCACAAATGCGACGAAACGCACTATTGTGACTCGTCTGGTGGTGCCTATGGGCGATGGTAATCGCTTTCTATCAGGCAAAGCGTTTGATCGTTTGCCCCCTGTGACAAAAAAAATAGGAAACTGTGAAACTTCCGAAGCATCAGGAACTCAAATGAGTGAACAAATGTGATATAAGTATTTTAGATTCTTTTACATGAGCGGGAATCAAGGAAACCGGAGATAATATTGTGCATATTGATATTTAATATTTACATTCCATTCATTGTTATATAGCACTAGTCAAGGCGGGCTTTCGCTTCTCTATTATAAAATTATAATTTTTTTTTGAAAATATTTTTTTTTGAAGTGGGGTTTCAGGAAAAGCCATACAGCGCAGCGTCATCTCTTGGTAAACATTTATTGTCCGCTCGACTTTTTACCCGGCCACGGTAAAGAAAAAAAAATCACGTGGATGAAGTTGCGGGCACTTTCTAGTATAAAATAATTGTAAACCCAACTTTGTTTCGAATGAAGTTATGATTCTAAGTAAAATATAAATCGCACAAGATCAGCAATCAGCGTTGTGATGTCCTGTGGTTCCATGCGGGAGTAGATTCAATAAAACACTTAAATGGGTTTTCTGTCGGCCATCACCTGCCCGCCCCCGTTGACGTCTGTCATTGTAATGGCGGCAGGCGGGCAGCCGTGGAGACACTTTATTATTCATAAAGGTGTCTATACACCACAAGCGTCATATTTTCAGCCAACATAAATAATCATGTTATAATTTTTCACCTTACCAGCTCAAAAATGGCGGCTTTGCTGCGAGATAACAGTGAACAAAATGCGATTTTGTTTCGAGCGTGAGTAGAAAGTAGCTTTATATTTTTTTTAAATTTTTGACTACGAATTGTCATTTCTCAGCGACAGGTTAAATATAAAATTTGAATCATTCGAATTTTGATGCGCTCTGTCTCTTTCATATCTATATGAAAAAGAGAGCGATAAAGACATATCGATTCGAAATTCGATTTTCGAATCCGACTTCGAATAAGAACACGTTCCGATCGACGCGTTGTACCAAAAAAATGAAAAAAAAAAAATACCCGAAGAAGTTTTTATTACAAAATACTGTTTTGAACGACCGAATGCTTAAATAATTGTGTCTTTTATATAAATCAAATAGATTGTTGTTTAAATAAGTTAAGATTTTTTAACTTTATACTGTTAATACCTGTACAAATAATTTATGACTTCACAGTCGAATCATACTTTAAAAAATATCGAGTTCAAATTGTTATTTTCTTTTGTATTCATTTTGTTTAGTGCTTTACGAGTAAAAATATTAATTAAACTATGAACAAGATCTCGTATTAAATAAATAAACACGTAATGTATCTGCTCAATCTTCCAATTTGATTAAATAATGACAACCATGGTGGTCGTGAGGGACTGGTACAGTGTTGGAACGTATTATTTCAATTTATTTAGATTTTTATTTCATTGCAAGCAGCGGGTATCTATTTTCTAATTAATAATGTCATTGAAATCAGCAACAAAGACAATACACATACCTACACCTGAATGGTTGGAAGTAAAAGTACAAAAAAAAAAGTGATTCAAACATAGAATCCTTCGCTTGCTCGGGACTCAAAATCAGCACTCGCAACAAAAAACAACTTTGCTCTCTTGTTGCAAAAATAATTATTTGACGAGGGTGATAATGATAAGAAATAAATAATGAGTAAAGTACCTATGTATCCGATGTAGTGGCGAGAGTACCGTCACGAGAAATGCGCGCTACGAGTAGGTATTGGTCCTTATCAGCGGATGTTCTTATCGCAAGGCTGCACCACGTGTCGCTGACCAATGCAAGGCCGAGCTTTAACTGCATTCGTCATGTTCATCCAATTTGTGCTGGCCTTCAGATTTACCTATTTGCGATAGTTTGCGAGAGTTTATTGCATTTTGCGGCATGTGTGGCCACTGGCCGTTTTACGGTCTCAAATGGGATGATGAGTACAGAGTAAAGAAGGGCAGGCGTTGCGGTTTATGATTCTCTGGAACTAAACTACTCTGGTTCGACTAGCTAGGGCGAACTGAAGATTGGGAGTCCCTGTCTTAGAACAAAACGGGTAGAAAACAGTGCCGGATTTAGCCAGCGCGGGGCCTGTAGCAGATTCACAATCTGACTTGTAAAAGTGCCCCTGTGGCGCTTTTACTTACTGAATAAATTATTTCATTTCATTTCATTTCATTCTATCAATAGGGACCCTTGGTTTGCATTAGGTATATTGTATTGAAAATCACGTCAAGTACGAGTCAAACTCGCACACCGAGCGTTCCGTACAAATTATGAAAGCACTGAATATTGCTGTTACGTTAAGATAAATAACGTTAAGGGGTAAAACCTAACTTTGCCGTGAGTCAATTATTGTCCCCATAATATCAACATACCAACTGTTTACCAACTGAAAATAAGTTTTTTTCAGTGTTGATTTCATTTATGCGAATCATAGATGGTTTTGGACTTTTTCTTTTACATGGTGATGTTTCTTCCCAAATTTATTTATTTTTTTATTATTTATTCCCAAATTTTATGATTATACGCTCAGACCATAGAAATTAATATAAATTATTTCTATGGTCTGAGATTATACGTCAACGGGGAGTGCCCTATAGGTAGGTTTTGATACCCTTCTCAGCGTCAACACATACAGTATTAGACGCTCGTATCTGTACAACCATATGCAGTGGCGGCTTTAAGAATACCAGGGGCGTTTAAACCCTAGGGGCTAAAACGAGCACTTTTGCCCCGCTTCGCGAAGCTAAAATATTAAATAGCGTACATTTTCTCTTTAAAAATGTATAGGTAATTTTAAATTACAGTCGTAACCTCCACCAAAGAAAGTAAATTATTAGAGTGTTTCTTTGGTAGCGCTTTAGGGTCAATTTCAACAAGACGCATTTTTTGTATCATTTCGGTGTGATTCTTTATTTTTGAGTTTTTTAAATGTGAAGAGATACTTTAGGCTATATTATTAAACATATGTAAAAGGGACCCTGAAATCTGGAATAGTTTTCGAGTTATTTGAGATCGAATATGAAACACACAACACGGAATGATAAATCTACACCAGGATGATAAAATAAGTACACCGCAATGAAATTTCATACACCGGAATGAAGAAAAGTGGCATATTATGAAAGTAATTTTACGTTTTATTTTCGTAATATATATTATATTGGCATTACATAATAATATAAACATATATCTTAGTCTGGTATTAAAACCAAATTAAAAAAAATATTATTATTTCAACAATATCTATGAAAAGTGAAGCTACTTTTGATGTCATTCCGGTGTTTTCCTCATTTTGGTGGGGTTTAAAGTCATTTTACTACACCGGAAACACCGGAATGAAAATGGTGGAATGAGAAACACGACATATTTTTATTTCTTAAAAAAAAAGTAAGCCCTATATTCTAAAACTAATTCAACTCTTGAAATCGCGGGTATACTTTACCTGATATATATAAATTTCAAACCACGCAGTTAAAAAATAAAGAAGCTATAACAAACTCCGGAATGACATTTTTTTTGTCCCCGGTCCACCGCGATGATATATATATTCACTTTTACACAAGCCAACGTATTGCCACTATACACAACCGGCCTCGTCGAGCGCCGCAGCTTGACTAATTCTTTGAAGTGCGCGGGAGACGGGGGGCGTACTTGATCAAATTTGGGAAATAAATCGGTTTGAAACATTGTCGGCGGTAATGAGAAGTTTTCTTGGGACAAACGTATATGCACTTATTCAAGGGTATACAAAGGAGATATAAAACGGGTAATGTGCTTTTTTCGTTACCTATTTATATGGTAATAAAATAATGATAACAGATTTTCTTTGTCATGCATAGTATTTGACTTACCCGGCATTTTACAAACAAAACCGGCTTGGGGACAACCCACCTTGATGAGAAACTTGGTCTAAATATATTTTTTTAAATTATTATATATATTAATATTTTAATTTTAGCTGTTGCCCGAGGTAGACAATGGCGGGCTGTTTCCGAAAAAAAATGGTACTTTATTATTCAACCTTTCTGCACCTGCGTTTTCAGTCTTGCCATCAAAAAATACTTTAATGGTTTTCGTCGAAAAAATGTGTTACATGCTACATATTGTTATCATGTGTTATCGACGTCATTACAAGTCAAATTGTGGAAATGTCCAATTAGGTGTCCCAGGGTTCAAAAATGCTCAGGCTAAACCTTAACCACCCTCTAAATGACAGACAGATATTTAAAGTTCATCCCCAAACAACGTTAGATATACGGCAAGTTAATAAATGTATATGTATGTATGATAGTAAAGAGTTTGTTAATACATAAACCATGAAAACAATTATATGCAGATCGATCCTAGACTGATGTATTATTAGCGTGTACGTACCAGCTCTTGTTTAAGTAGGTTTTACAAACACACGCTAGTTAGCAGGCACGAGTTTTGAACCTTATTTTCTTGTCATAAAGTTCCGAAACCCGACTCGATGTAGAGTTACCACTGTTCCAAACATTCTGCCAATCGTCCCCGGCACCTTGACCTGTTTTGAGCTCTACCTACGGCCATGGGACACTCGCGATAACCAAGAGCGAAAACAAAAGCGAGCTTTATAGGCAAAATGTTATGTGATAAGAGTGGCAGATTAAACTCACCTCCTAATTAAATCTTGGTTGGTTTAGAATACCGTTTTTATGCATTTGTTTTATGAAGAGTACAAGTCTGCTAGTTTAAACACGTCATGGCGTTCAGATTGATCGTCCGTCTTTATAGTGCCTCCAGTTGTTCCTGCGAAAATTTATTTGAAATTTATCAAGAAGAGTAATTCAATTGGACCATTGTGAGAAAGTCCGAAACTAAAGTAACATTGAGGGGATTGGTATTTTGTTGTTAGTACATAATGTACTTACATATACAGATGAAATAAATTCATAGGCCCTGGAGGATTTTTGGAGGACCTTTAGTTAGTAAAAACACCTTATATTAGGTTATTTTATGTTTGTTTTTAGCAGTTACCCATACCAATATTAGGTACATAACCGCTGAAATATTTTAACGATGTGTTGCCTATATTTCACTGATTACCTAACTCGGTATTATTTCGCTAACTTCGCCTGACGTGGACGAACGTAAGTGCTTTCTTCAGTACATACTTTTATTAACGTCATTCGATTTTATTCGACACGTTTTATTGCAGACATTTTCAGCTATTGCGTAGCTATTCGCCTACGTCTCTTTTGCGCGGTATTTTAAATAAATGAAATACTTACAATAAATGTGTAGTGAAAATCTTATGTATTTATCTATATGACGACGACGAGACGACGCGGTTGGCGCAGTGGTGTTAAGCAACTGCCTACTGAGCCGACGGTCCCGGGTTCGAATCCCGGCAAGGGCAAATATTTGTGTGATGAACACGAATATTTGTGCCTGGTTCATGGATGTTCTATGTATTTAAGTATTTATTTATCTATATAAGTATGTATATCGTCGCCTAGTAACCATAACACAAGCCTTCTTGAGCTTAATTTGGGACTAGGTTGATTTGTGTGAGGTTGTCTGATATTTATATTTATTTATATTTATATGTACTACGTTAACTACGAGTAAGTTCATCTACAGAGAAATTGAGAACGTGACCCCCTACCATACATTGACAGTAGTATGGTCAAGTACCTACTAGACGACGATATAATATGTACTACATATTATGTAGGTATTAGGTACAGTAAAGGAAACTGAAACGCGTACCTTTTTGACTAATATTGTCAGTGTGACAAGAGTGAAAAAAGGTACGTGTTTAAATTTCGCCGACTGTACATACGTACTCCTGAAATATTACCCAGTACTTAACACAGTTACTTTTGAGGCAAGTTTTTGTTACCAACTTTCACAATAAACTCGGTATATATATCCTCGGTATATATACTTTTTACACAATAAACTCGGTTTGCACAGTTTTACTACAGAATCCCATTATACTCACGTTTTGGCCCCATCATCAGCTGTATGCGTATGCCATAAATTGGAAACGTTTAGATTTATCTTACAAGATTTGATGACAGACATACACTGTAGGACTGGTGAAACTAGTAAACGTTTGCTATAAAATGTATTTTGTATACACTGAAGAAATTTGACGATCATTGTATGATTACCTTTCGGCAAAAAGACTAGACGACCTTGTGTATTGTTGCCATGTACCTACACGGGTAGCTGGGCATCGACAGATTGGTTATATCAAACTTTTGATCTGATTAGGGTTATCGTCTGCGCCAACGAACTAGTGGGTAATTTCTAGTACTTAAATATGTATACAAAGTAACCACACAAGTACGCAAAAAACATACAACACCCAGATAATTGTGCTCATCAAACAAATAGCTTGCTTCACGATTCCAACCCGGAGCCGTTAGCTCCGCAGGGCACGCTACCAACAGGCTGTCATGATTCTGTAGGTATGTTCCAAGTATTGTTTGTTGCCAACTGGAGCGATAGGTGTCGATGGTGTCGTATCGGAGTCGCGGGTGGGAGCGCAGCGGCGGTCGTCTCAAGATCAAGGTCGCGTGGCAGACGCGCCGCCGCAAGGTCACCCCGCACCCCGCACCCCGCGCCGCGCGCAAATATTTGCGACCGTCTGTCCTCCACGACCGATACGTCGAGGTCAGCCTGTCAAGCGGACCTTGAAATAATATTAGTCCGACCTCTTAAAGACGAGTACCACGTTGATAGGTGATTTATGTATCGGCTTCTGTGTAAGAATCAAGGATGCCATTTGCTGATCTTTATGGGTGATAGCGATGATGGCTACGAAAATAAAGCTTCATGGCTTACATGACATCTGATAAGTTTAATCCGATATCTTATGCTCGAATTATATTAATTTTCTGAATATACCCATTGAAGTATAGGCCCAAACATTGCGTAGGTACCGTGTGCTTTATATACTTAGGTACATCGTCAATAGCCTTTCAGTATTTTTCAACATCCCTACATACATAAAGTGTTATAAAGGAAGACAACGTGGCTATAAGTACAATCCAATACCAGAGCGGCATAAATGACCACAGGCTAGGCAGACTCGCGGTATTTCTATATACAACCAATATTGCAAATCACACGTACATTACTGTACCTACAGTTAAGTACTTAGGTACTATCTTGAAGAATTTGAAGAGGTATAGTAATATTCCTTGATGTCTTAGAAGTATAGAACTTGACCGTACTTATAGAAACAATGTCAAATGCCACATATGTACGTTGAGAACCATGCGTACGCTGAAGCCACGCGCTCGCACCACGTGCTTTGATGCTGCTCAATTAGGGACATACCTTAATTTATTTTACTTCAAATCCATGGCACTTACCCATTCGCAGGTTAGTTGCCATTAATTGGCCTTATACAAGTCATCAATCATCATTAATAATACTGGTGAATGCCATAACATTGGTAACTAAAGTCACTAATAAGTAGGTAATATTACCTTGTCCTTGTACTTTATCATTATATTGACCCAGATTATTTATTACGGCTCAAAGAATACCTAATATATAATTACATGTGCACATGCGCACAGTACAGTAGAGTTCTTAACTCTTCCTTTATCATAAGACATCATCTTGCCCGATTTTTTAAACCTTTCGTTTCCTTTATACAATCGTCATCCTGTATTGATGTAATATTAGGTTTATTATTTCTTCGTCACCGTTAAACTCTTCATAGAGTGTTATTTATCATCGTATTCTGGACAAAGCTGGTCCAGGGGCAGAGCGAGTGGAACCACAATTCTAGGCGCCATGTAGGGAAATAATTACACGCCAATTGTGCAAAAAAATACATATCGCTTTTTGAGCCGCAACGTACTTTCGGGTACTTAGCTATGTTCAGTATGCACCTAAAATTGTGTTGCATAGAAATGAGGTCAAAACTTAATGTGACCAGAGGCGTAACTCTTATTATCGTATAAAGGTTCCGTTTTCCGATTGAGGTAAGGATTACGGAACCCTAAAAAACGACCGACTCACGGAGCTAAAAGGAATCAAGCGTCGCCATTAATAAAAAAATACATAATATTTATTTCCCTATTAAGACACAAAATTAATTCGCAAATTGCCTGCTTCCATATCTTCAAGAAGAAAAGACCTTGAAACACGAATATCATTGCTCTAATTTTAAGCAATTCATAAGCCTACGCTCTGGATGACATCATAAGGCAAGCTGCTTCAACGGATAGATACATGTGAACACGAGTATTTTAAAATTTTCAGGAAGGATACATAAGTATCACTAACTAGTGGACATCAATTGCAAAACAGTCTAATATTGATTTCTACGGGATATTAGTTAGCTGACTTAACACCATTATCAGTTCAAAACGACATCTATCCGTTTGTATATTTGCTTTTTAACCGACTTCAAAAAAAGGAGGGGGTTCTCAGTTCGGTAGTATGTTTTTTTTTGTTTTTTTTTTTAATGTTTGTTACCTCATAACTCCGTCATTTATGATTCGATTTGGAAAATTCTTTTAAGGTTCCTGAAAAGACATCTCAAGGTTGGTCCCATAAAATTTTGGTGAAGATCGGATGACGAGATCCATGAGGAATCGAAGGAATTCCTGAAATTTTATAGGCACTCATAATATTTTTCATGTATTTTCTAAAATTATTTAAGTATTTGCATATGGTAGTCATCATCTTCCAATGCTGAACTGATGATGGAAGGTACAACTCCTTAACGGTTAGGAGTTACGAGATAATTCAAATGAGATGCATGCCTTCAAGACCTCCCTGATCACCCCGCCATAAGCATTTTACATGAATCACTAAAAAGCGAAAAAAAAAAAATTTTTAACAAAAAAAAGAACCGACTTCAGTAAAACTAAAAAGCCAATAATAACCCGTTCAAGTACAGATTACATTTGACTCACCCTTTGAAGTCGGTGCCAAACCTCACGTAAACTTTAATATATAAATATAATAACTGAGTGGTTTGGGATCGATTTCAAAGGGTGAGTCAAATGTAATCTGTACTTGAACGGGTTATTATTGGCTTTTTAGTTTTACTGAAGTCGGTTCTTTTATTCTGTGGTATAGGTACGAGTATATCATAATTGTGCCTATATAAGATAAACTTACTGAATCTGGGAGCGAGGCAGTACCCCGCCGAGACGAAAAAAAGAGAAGTAGGGCACTGCCTACCCTTTTTCAAACCCTTTCGTAACATAAAGTTATGTTGAAAAAAGCTTGATTTCATGTCTATCTCATCTTTTTCATTCAAATAATAGAGAGAGATACTAAAACGAACTTTTCCGAGAAAATACGATGGTAAAACATTATTCACTGATCAGCAGATCCCAGTATCATCCAGACAGTTTGATTTTCACACTGACTTCTGTGCGGATTTCTACGCTATATTTCTACCAACCATCATTGTAATGGCATTTTCTTCCTCATCAAGATAAGCGAGAAGCGTTCAATTCAAAACTGCAAGTAATTTCTCTAAAATAAAAATTAAAGGATCGAGCTATATGTCTAAGTTAAATTAAATAAAATAAATAAATATCAGACAACCTCACACAAATCCATCTAGTCCCAAATTAAGCTCAAGGAGGCTTGTGTTATGGGTACTAGACGACGATATACGTACTTATATAGATAAATATATACATAAATACAAAGAACAACTTAGATTAAATATAAAGAATCAACTTATTAAAATCACTCAATGCAACTCGAATGGAAACAAATTTATATTATAAATAATACCGCGATAAAGTCGACAAATTGGCAACTATAAGATAACGCAAAACTGTCAAATGAGCTCCATTTTTTCAATGAAACCTACTTTGAGTAAGTATTACTTTATGAGTAAGTATTGTTAGTAGACACTAACCTAGATCGAAGGGTCGACATTCCAAATCGACTTTCCTCGGTTAGAGAGTCAACCTAAATAAACAGGCTTTTAATATTACGAAAAAGGTCTCGCGACTCGCGAATAGTCTTGACAGAATGCGGTCAAAAGTTAGGTACCTAATTTTGGTGACTAAGTGGGACAACCTCCA
Organism: Apotomis capreana; assembly: GCA_947623375.1. NCBI lineage: Eukaryota > Metazoa > Arthropoda > Insecta > Lepidoptera > Tortricidae > Apotomis > Apotomis capreana. Next base: position 15,155,218 of record OX392506.1, on the reverse strand, counting down.
GACGGGTTGACCGGCCCAAGTTCTGTGAAGTCGCCGTGCATCCGTCCTCGGGGGACCATTGTCTGCGTGCTCATTTTTTTAAACATATGAGTATTAATATGAGTCCCTTTTGTCTCCTTGAGAGGCCATTGAAATTTTGGTATTTTATAGCACAAGTTAAAACAAGTAGGGTAACAAAATTTCGGCTTGTAATAAATGTGGGTTTTAACTTTGAGTGGTACTTGATATTTCTTCAATATACTCGAGTCGATACATAATACCTAGTAGTATTATTAGTTTTTTTTTCTTGAAGTCGCTTGTAAAGTTAAGTAAAATCAAATTGTAGTTGTTACTTAACTGCTGTGGTACAATTACTTTAATGAATTATTTTAGTGTCATTTAAAGTGGTAACGCGGCGAGCGTGTTGGGGACGATGCCTCAGACGGCCTCAGTACTGGGGGATTCCTCTGAACTAAGTTTTATTATGTTTAGTTTTTTTTTACATTGTAATGTTTATGTGTATTTTTTTTTAATAAATAGCAACATAAACAAACATAGCTAAGAACCTTCTTAATAGACAATGATTTCGATAAAAAAAAACACATTCAAATCGGACCATCCGTCTTTAAAATGAGGTATCTCACATACACACACAAAGCTCTAACTAAATACATTAAAATAAGCAAAATTTTTTTTTTCAAACGATCCAATGGAATTGACGTTGGCCCGATTAAATAATTAAACTCAATTTAGGAGCTGAAGCGACATGTAAAATAAATTTATAGCCGATGTTTCGGTACTCCCCTACTTGACCTAATATCGCAAGTGCTAATATTATTACACCTATCAACGTTAGCTCTAATTTTCATTAGCCCTAATGTCATTTCACCTAATTTTTATACCCTAATTAGTTGTTAGACCTAATAATCCAATGCTCTAATAATGATTTGTACTAATTGTCAACAATACTAATATGAAATAACCTAATAATTACCACACCTAATGATTATTAGACCTAATCATTACTGACACTAAATGTCAAGAGTAATAAAGATTATTAAACCTATTTTTACGTTAAAACAGAAGATACGGATTTGGACAAATATCGAATTGGCTGAACCCCGAAAACTGTAGGTTAGGTTAGGTTTCTATTGTGACAATGTATAGCGGAGCGAGCGAAGCGAGCGGAGCGTCAAAAGATTCCCATGTACATCCTGAGTCTATGGCAATTCTGACTCCACGTAGTCTTGCCTGTCCTACTCCTACCCTAGTGTTATTCCAAAACCGGAGGCGTGGAGGTGGAGGGAGAGCAGCCCTCGCCTTAGGTTTATAGATAAATAGGTTTAATAAAATTTAGGTTTTAGCATTATTAGGTATTATAATATTAGTAGTCTAAAAAAATCGGCTAAGTGCAAATTAGGGCTAGTGAGAATTCGGTATGAAGTAATTAGGTATTATGAAAATTCGGAATCCTGAAATTAGGGCTATTCATTAATTAGGATGAATGAAAATTCGGGTTAGTGATTTTAGGGTTACCAAAATTAGGGCCAATGAAATTAGGATGAAAGTTTTTCGGGCTAACGGAGGGGAACCCGATGATTCACCTCACAACGGCAGAACCATACACTAATTTCGCTATAGTTATTGCACGGTGTTTAGTTAATCATTCATTCGGAGTCAAGGCTGATAGAGTAATCAAATTAATAACTTGGAATGGCGCTGATATCATCGGCCTTCACTCCTTTTTGGGTCGGGAGGACTTGGCGACGACTCCCTACCTTCCGTTATTTGGAACCTTGACACTTTTTCGCTTGCTCTATTTTTTGTTAACATCCTAACGTAATGACGGCGACAATTAACGGCTTAAGGACTTGGTCTATTTACTTTTGCTATTATATATGTCTTCTATTTGTCATTAGAATATATCTCAACAATGATCCGTTATCGCCACCCCAAAAAAGAAAAGAAAAACTAAATCTTATTTGCATAAAACATCTGCGTAAACTAAATACAAAAACCAAATATGTAAAGTTTAATATTGTTATAAAATTGTCTGAAACAGAGTGTGAGTAACCATTGGGTGTATTTTACATAATAAATAATAGAGTCATTTTAACAATTGTTTAATACGTATTAGCTGTAGAATATGTTTTGTTCGTAATGAGATTGGAGTTAATTAATATTTAGCACCACAGACGTCCACAAATTTATGTTTGTCTGTTTTATTGTTAATATATATTTTATACAGACACGTAGATATGTTCTTTGTTTTATTTTATACAAATGTTTGTTATGTTCGTTTGTGTATTAAAGGACACGGGTTCATTATTCACAAGGATTTTAAACACAAAACAATGAATGTCCGTAGGTAAAGGTCAAAATACGTGGTACACGACGAAATGCATTCACTAACTACCTTGATCTACGCTCAGCCTATAACAAATCGGTCTTTGTTCAATCAATTATAAAACTATTAGAATATGTTTTCCCATGAATATGATATCTATTGTTCATAATGAAGCGAAAAAACGAAAAAATTAATGAGTCAGGCGCAATTCGAACTTGCGTTTCCACCGGCTCTCCGGGCCAACACGGGCGTCCTAACCTATTGGACCACTGAACCTGATGCGAGAGCTAAATCATGTATTCTTATAAATAACTTTTAAACAACGTATTTATTTTACATTTTTAAAAAAATAATATTTTAGTTCTTCACATTAAGCCCTTTTATTTAATATATATTACAAGCTACAATGTTCAAAATTTAATTTTTAAGTTTTCTGAATCACCCCCCAGAAGTGACCCTCTAACTTAAATTTCATTTACTTACTTTACGTCTCCTTGTTTAGGTCACAATCCTACATATATGTACATACCAAATTTCATCTTGATCTAGTAGATTCAGAGACAGACAACCGAGTGATCCTTTTCATTCGGAGGTAAGGAACCCTAATAATGATACCTATTATTATTAATTATCTGTGAACTTAACAATAGTAATGAGGCAAATACTATGTAAATGAAAATAAGACCGCAGGGTTATTTGTGTCCCTCAACGTAACAGATAATTTGAAATACAATTACCTAAAAAACGTCTAAATGTAAACAAATGTTAATGGGTTAACCGAGGTGAGAACCGCGGGGAGACAACTAGGAAGTGGGGCAAGGGTAAGCAAGCACCATTAAATTTGGGTAGGTGTTCTATTCGGGGGGCTATTCAGTGTTTGCCATTGTCGCTGGGAGCTGGTGAGGCTCGCACCTCACGCAGCATCGGGGCCAAGGCCGCTATGAATTATGGAGTAGATGGTATTATTCAGGCGCGATGTATGTCGGCGCTCGGATTTCGCGGCCGAAACGTTAATAATAGCGGCTGAAGGTTCCATTCGACAAGAGGAGGTCGCCTCTCCCACGACCAGTTTCCGGATTTTCATTGTTACTTATTTATTTCCGTGCAATGTCAGGTGCTGATGGTTTCGTCAATGTTAAGTACAGCTGCGCTGTGCGTATAGCGTTTTAGATACATACATGGTAGGGTGTTTCATCTTTGTATGGAAAAAAATTAACTGTGTATGTTTTTAAGACTTCGCTTGGGTATCGAGTCTCTATAATAAAATAAAATATTTGTTCCAAATTTCAAGAACATTTTAGGACGTTTTAGAGGTTGCGCCAACTAACCACTTTTACAACAAATGTTAAAATTCGTAATAGTTCTGAAGTACTGATTTTATATTTTATAAGATGTTAATCATAAATATCTCTGTTTGGAAGTAAAGAGTATTACCCGTAGAGAAGTTTAAATGCAAGTAATTAAACTATTGTTCAATTTCTATAAAGTCAGAGCCTTCAAGAGAAACGTGTAATTTTACCATTTATAGAAAAAAGGGAAAAAATCAGCAAACGCTTTCTAGAACAGATACATCAGCGTTTTCGATATCACTTATAATATAGAAAAAATGTAGTATTTTTAATACGATGAGAGATAATTTACATCATATTTAAAAAAAATATGGAATAAAATAACATACAAAAAAGCAAAATCGTAGAGTTTTGGAGCTCTGAACCTATACACAAAAAATAAAAAGTTAAGAAGCCTGAAAATATATGTATTTGTATAATTGCTATTTTTTATAAATATGTAATGCATATCAGTATAGCATACTATACAAAAATAACATTCCTCATGTCGCCAAAGTGATAATGGCTCTATATTTATAAGGAAACCGCGTATCGTACTGGCACTCAAAAATCATTCTGAAAAATGTACTTTTGTGTTTTTCTTTCTATACAGATATATTGCACATCTTCTCTACTTTAAGTTCTTAGCAGATGTTGACATATAATTGTATGATATTATTTTTATTATTTTTTTGTCATAATTAGTGTATACTAAAACTATACTTTTCTTTGAAAGAGCCTATGTTTATAGAAATTCATTAGAAGAAGCTTTACTGAAAGTTGAATTTGATGTACGTTACTGCTTTTTTATGCCAGATAAGTTCTTTTTAATTTAATAACCCAAAAATGGTGAAATTCTTATTTGAATAATGCTCAAGAATTTACGTATTTGTTGCAAATTCCACAATGTGGCGCAACCTCTAAATAATGTTCAATTAAGCTGAAATTTGGCACAGAGGCCTTTTGGGTAAGTGCGATCAAGGATTTGAGCGAAGTCACATGAAAATCAAACTTTTTGAAATATGAAACACCCTAATACATGGAATACTATAAATAGGTACAAATTTTTTCATTGTTTTCAATAAGAAGTCAGCCTAGTTCCAGTTTTTAAAACTTATAAATAATATATATTAAAAACAATCAGCAAAATAATTATAAGAACAGTTTAAAATCACATAAAAATTGTCGTGTGCGTGTGGATTCAGTGAGCACCCTTCAAAAATTTTAAAAAATGTGCTGATCATTTAGTAAAAGTTCTAAAACAATTGTAAAACTAATTGATGAATTTGTAAAACGATAAATAAAAAGAATACATTCACTAACGTATGCTCACTCAGTTCTCACAAACAGCCAACGAAATCTGTGAATGTGTTTATTTAACATATAATATTTATATCCTAATTTTTAGTAAAAATTATGCTTAAGGTAGGTAATAATTTGTAGATCACCTGGTCTGGTTACGTATTTAAAGTTTTACAAATAATTTCGTATGCTCACTCAATCCGCACACTTTTGAAAACTCGATTTCTGATGAAAATACTGCAGATTGAAACTTCTATATATGTATATAATTTAGTAAAAGTCATATGGGAATTTGTAAAATACAAAACAAACCGCTAACGTGGCAGATTTTTGGATAATACATGTTTGTAAGTGCTCACTCAGTCCACACATTATTCGTAAGTTAAAAATATCTTAAGATTTTTAGTATCTGGAAAACTACAAAGTAGTTCAACTTTTAGTATTTTTTTTTACTAAATATCCACCATCTAAAATGTCATATTCGTTGTCTGCTTTTAAAGATATTCAAATTTCATTTTAAAATACAATCTAAGATACAGTCCACTTTTTAGATTGTATTTTAAGAAGTGGAGTGTGATCTAAAAAGTGGACTGTATCTTAGATTGTATTTTAAAATTAAATTTGAATAAAATCGGGTTTTCAAAACTGTGCGGATTGAGTGAGCATACGAAATTATTTGTAAAACTTTAAATACGTAACCAGGTGATCTACAAATTATTACCTACCTACCTTAAGCATAAGTTTTACCTACTAAAAATTAGGATATAAATATTATATGTTAAATAAACACATTTACAGATTTCGTTGGTTGTTTGTGAGAACTGAGTGAGCATACGTTAATGAATGTATTTTTTTTATTTATCGTTTAACAAATTCATCAATTAGTTTTAGAACTTTTACTAAATGATCAGCACATTTTTTTTCATTTTTGAAGGGTGCTCACTCAATCCTCACGCACACAAAATTGTCAGGAACGGCCCGACATGTTTCGAACTTATTTGGAGCTCTTCATCAGGGGTAGCTATCCGTACTGCTACGCGACTCAGTGGGTCGCGACGCGAGAGCTCCAAATGAGTTCGAAACATGTCGGGCCGTTCCTGACAATTTTTACGTGAGTTTAAACCGTTTTTTAATTCAAATTCAAAAATTCAAAATTGTTCATTTGTCAGAATACAGTTATATACATGGTCTTAAGGTATGATATAAAAGTCCTCGTATTCAGCATGCAAGCATGCGTACAAATATTATGTGTAAATACGCTAAAATAAAATTTTAATTTGGTATTATTAATTAATTTTACAATAATTGCACATGTCACACATTTTTATAATTCAAATAATCCTTAACACTCTAAAAGCATTTGTCCAGTAACCATTCAGTCAATTTTCGCTTAAATATTGGTCCCGACAATAATCGTAACTCATGTGGTAAATTATTGTAAATGGTTATACTCATATTTAGCGATATTTCTTTTGTACATGTCTGTAGCAGGGAGGTTTATACAAAAGAGACATGATATGTGGTCTTGTCTACCTCTGTATGACTTCACTACGTTTATTAAAGTGCCGTTTATGAGAATTGACAAAAACACATACGTCTCTAATGTACAATCATGGTAACGGAAGAATATTCATCTTTTTAAAGAGTGGGACACAACTGTCATTTAATTTGACATTACTTATAGCCCTTATACACAGTTTTTTAGGGTTCCGTACCCAAAGGGTAAAAACGGGACCCTATTACTGAGACTTCGCTGTCCGTCCGTCCGTCCGTCCGTCCGTCTGTCACCAGGCTGTATCTCAAGAACGGTGATAGCTAGACAGTTGAAATTTTCACAGATGATGTATTTCTATTGCCGCTATAACAACAAATACTAAAAATAAAATAAAATAAATATTTAAGGGGGGCTCCCATACAACAAACTTGTTATAGATTATATATATACAAATATATATATATATATATAGGTACGGAACCCTACATGCGCGAGTCGGACTCGCACTTGCCCAATTTTTTGAATTTTAAATACTCTTTCAACCTGTACAGAGTTTCCCCATAATATTAAGGCGTAAGTAAGTACTGATGACACATAGCCATGATAAGCTGTTAAAGCAGCTTCTTTGGAGACGGTTTGTGTTATAATTATTACAGATGTATCATAATAGTTTTAATAATATTAATTAGCAAAATATTACATTCTCTAAATCTTCCGCCTGTTTATTTCAATGGAGTATCGATGTTTCTTCAAATTCAAACCTTATCAAATATTTCTATTAAAATTCTTTTACGACTGGCGAAAATAACAATTTCGTATTATCCAAATAAAAGGTTCGAATAAATTATCATACAGCTCACATGAGAAACTCATGTTTTGTAGGGTAAAGTGCAAAATTATGGAAACAAATTGAAGTAAGCAATTCAAACTACTTAGGTGAAGTAAAACAAACAACACCTACTAGCACTAACCATCGTTAAATCCATATACAAAATCATTGTTTTGGCATTTTTCCCAAGGGCAGCTTCTAGTATCGATAAACTGTAAACTCAAGGCGTAGCGGAATGTCAATACGATTCTACTTAACAAAGGCAAGGCAATATCATTGATTATCGTGGATGTTATAATGTTTATCCGGATTTTATTTAATTGTATTTTTGGCATTGAGTAAAACTCCTGAGTAGTAATTGAGTAAAACTCCTGAGTAGTATATGATATAGATAGGTACTTATTCAAAAGTATCCACTAAATAGTGTTAAATTGGTGGCGATACTGTGGCTGAAGGTAGTTACGTTATTTAGCAACGGTTTGTTTATACATTTTTAATTAAAGCCATCGTGAACAAAATTCTGCGCTTTTCCTGTATATACTTTAAGGGACTATAATGTAATTAGAAAAAAACCGGCCAAGTGCGATGAAATTAAAGGCCTTTTGTTTATTTTTATATTTGAGTTGATTTAATGAAACGGTTTACGATTTATATTATATAAAAAAAAGCTACTTACTAGATCTCGTTAAAAACAATTTTCGTTGGTAGTTTTTATAGTAATGTACATCATATGTTTTTTTCAGATTTTTCATTTTCTTATTTTAGAAGTTAGAGGGGGAGGGGGGGGGGGGGGGGAACTTTTTTCCACTTTGGAAGCGTCTGTCACGCAAACTATTCGGTTTAGAAAAAAAATATTTTAGAAACCTCGACATCATTTTTGAAGAATTATCCATAGATACCCCACACGTATTGTGTTTGATGAAAAAAATTTTTTTGAGTTTCAGTTCTAAGTATGGGGAGCCCCCAATATTTATTACTATTTTTTTATTTTTGCATCAAAATCTTAATGCGGTTCACAGAATACATCTACCTACCAAGTTTCAACAGTATAGCTCTTATAGTTTCGGAAAAATATGGCTGTGACATACGGACGGACAGACGGACAGACAGACGAATCTATAAGGGTTCCGTTTTTTGCCATTTGGCTACGGAACCCTAAAAAGTTATCCCGCGATGCTACTTACGTGTCGGCCTCTGATAATTATAAAAGTTACAATGAAATAAAAATTGGATAGAAATGATTTGTCTCCATTGTTTTGACGTTTTGGCAATGCAAATAGTTGCTAAAATACCTCTACCTTCCACAAGTTATGAAACGGTAGACAGTTTCACTTACTCCAGCTACCTTAGCGCCGCTGAACACTTTAATTACAAATATTCTCCTATGATATGATAGATACCGCTCCTCTCTTCCACACCACTCTCCATATTTTCAACTGCCATCTTCACATCTTCCTACTTTGAATAAGGAGGCCGACCCGATCCCAATGAACTACATATTTACTATATTTAGCCACATAGTCACTTATCATCAGGCGATAGGATCAGTTGTTGGACTTGCTGCTATGTTTGTATGAATAAAAAAAAACATAGGTTATTAGGTTTTGATCAACGGAGCGCGTAAAGCAATAAAGAGAATGTGCAAAGACATTGTACAATGAAGAAAATGTTTTTTTTTTGTGTTTTATCATATTATTCATAAAATGGCTTTCATTTCTAATGGGAGTGATAGGAAAGCCAATTTTATTGACATTTTAAAGAAAACTAAATGCATTTCAAAGAAGAGTAATCCACGTGGGAGAGTACACGTGTACCTACTATTACCATATCATCCCTATGATATGGTAATAGTAGGTACACGTGTACTCTCCCCGGTTCCCTAACCGGGGTATATATTTTAAAAAGGAGGCTTTGTTTCACTTGCAATAGGAACTAAGCCTTTGTTTATTACGACAAAGATTATTTTAACAATGTCTTCTGTAATTGTTAATTGTATGATTCGATTTAGCTATCGTGAATTTCTTGTGAGTGGCGGTGTACAATTGCTTATACTTAATTTTTTTTTCAAAGATGCTAATGCGTATAATCTATCATAATGTACATCCATCTTTTTCTTATATTTGATGAACTTGGGCAAACTAGGACATATTCGTATATGAAAGGCGAGCGAGCGCGGCAGCGGCCGTCGGCTCCCAAATGAGGTCAGTAGAACGCGGAGCATTACACTTGACCTCTTTCTGTCGAGTCCTTACCTCCACCAGACCTTCGCGCTTTTTACAACTGCTTTTACGAGCTACGTCGGGCCAATTAAGTTTCGTCGAATGCACACACAACACAATGACGCCTCCGACCGGCAGATGCAGCGACCCTACGGCCGCACATACTTGACACACATAGCTCAATGCCCAGTTGTGTTTGTTCTTGACGAACGATGTATTGTTGAACGTACGTTATCGATTTGAATGTCATATTTGTTTTATGATATCCATTTTTATATTTAGATTAGTGATTGTGCGTTGACATGATTAATAAATTGATGAATTGATGATATATATAAATTGGTCGAAAATTTGTAACGTACATTTGTTTAAAGTACTTACCATTGGTATTTTTTGGAAATGTCAAAATTATTTTGTTACTTTTTTTCACTGTACCTAACAATGAAAATCTGCCAAACGACCAGTACAACTGTCCAGCTTTTTCCTACTGTTATACCTAATATGCTCAATTCTCTTTGCTCGTCTCTTGTAATGCTAAACAGATAATATATCTTAATTTTATACCATTGCAGATTATTAGACCTTCAGGAGCTTAATTCCGGTAATTTCTGCCGTCGCTTGCAATGGCATGTGGCATAGGTAGTGTTTGACGCCTGATGTGATATCTCCATTTTATGTCATTGCACATTATTAGCCATTTGTTAGACTTACTCTCGTAACTCTTACATTGTATTTCACGCGTGATATCTTTATTTTATATCATAGATATATAGCCTATTAGAAACGTTATTCCTGTAATTTATATATATGTTAAACCTTAATGTTTATATAGTTTTATAAAAAAAGTAAGAACACTTTTTGTATTTTGGTATTTTATAGATTTCAATCGCCATTTAAATGTTTCCAAGATTGTCTCCAAGAAAACTCTATCTTCGCTTTGCACTATATTTCTCTATTATTTAGTATTACATGTGTCACACCATTGCTCGTCTTCTTTTGTATCTTCTAAATAAACAGAAATAGGAGTGTTTAATGCGTGATATCTTTATTTATTTATTACATAATACAATGCTCTTCAGAAGCCTTCATTCCTGTTATTTGTAAGAATATGTTCGCAAATACGTAAAAATTTAAAAATGTAAATGAGTATAACTCGACATTAAATCGTTAACACACGCGACGAGACCTCAGTTCCTAGTAAACAAGGTCGGGGTGACCTTGTCTTGTATTGTATTATTATTTTTATTATTTTTGCAATAGGTAATTAAATCACAAAACTATAAGGAAGTCAACTAGGTGTTTAGATTACCTACCGGTAAACCAGTACTATCATAGATATTTATAGGTATCAGTTTTTGATATTGGTATTGTTTGAAGAAATCTTAGATACCTACCTACCTAGTTTGCATATTAAAATAATTTTTATATATACAATATATATGATATTGGGTTTTTTTAAACCGTAAACTCAGTAAGTATATAGTTTTATTTCGTAGCTGCTACTTTACAGACTTGTAAACTTGACCAGTAATTAGAGAATACTTTTGGAAAAGTCAGATCTCAATAAAAATAGTTAAATATAGGTAGTCAATAATTTATACACATGTTTAAATGTAACGGAGGGCTCGTGACCTTTGGTACTACACATTATTAAAAATATTAAAGTGTATAAAACGGAAGAAAAAGCAACAAAAACTAAACATTCTACTCTACTACCAGTGAACCACAGTCCGAAATATCGACGCCCATAAACCCGACTTAAATATAAGTGATGATACCACGTATTTCGATGCACAATCATATTTTTTACTATCCGTATTTAACTATTTACACATGTCACATTATATAAACGGTTATCTGAAAGGTGCAACAGAATCTGGGCGCCAACAAAATTCACAGAATAAAATTAGGTGAAAAATATTTGCTCGGCACTTCACTACCCAAAATTGGGTCAAAATTGAATTGATATGACTGTGTACTGAACGATATTGTATGAAACCTAAGTGATCGGATGCTTTATCATGTTTTATCGAACGAAATATATAACGCAAATATACTTGTATATTTATAAAATGTGTCATAAAGAACTCAAAGAGCAGTTTCCTGGTACCTACGTACATGCGTATCTTCCCTTTCGCATAATGGGCACAAAGAGCCTTTGTCAGGCGCAGTGTTGTACTAGATATCGTTATAACTCTTTATCGGTGACGGTGACGGCAGTTATGGTGCGCTTATTTGGGAATGTTATAGGTATTTTTTAGATTATTTAATGAGTAAATATTTCGGAATGGTAGCTTTACGTTGTATGCTTTGGATATTTTTAAATTATCAGTAATCAACAAGTTTGGAGTTTCCTGGTAAAGGTTCTGCATTCCTAAAAGGCCTAGCGTGTAAAACGGTTCGTGAGATTGCTATAACTACAAAAATGATTTTTTTAGTTAAAAATTAACGGATATGGGGATCCGTACAAAGGGCGTTGTTTTCCTCAGTGTTTATAAATAGGTACGTACAGTACCTGAAACCCTTTGTGCCTGAGTCCGAGTTACGCTTGGTGTGGTTCTTCCACCCATATTTATTAAGTTGTTTATTTTATTATTCCTACATAATATAAAAAAAAACAGTGATATTATAAATCAATGCATAAAAACTGATTCACACGGGGTTACCTGTTTTAGAGGTACTTCAGAGGTGCTAAGGATAGTTGAGCATTCCACACCCACTCACACATACTTTACATACACAGAAACTATAAAGTCGTATTTGGTCCCGCAATATTCAAAAGCCAAATTATATGACAAGGAGTCAGCATCTTAGGGGCCATCCATAAATTACGTCACACGTTAAGGGGGGGGGAGGGGGTCGACGAAGTGTGACATTGTGTGACAAGGGGGTGGGAGGGGTCCTACATTTCGTGACGTCACATTTCAAAATATATTATAAGTGTTAAAACACGAACTTTAAACTATTAATTTACGAAAACCTCAAACACATACACAACTATATCTGTATAAATATAAGATACCAATTGTTTTGTCAACCACTCGATCTACTATCATCGTTTTTTGTTTTGTTAATTGTTTGATTTGATGTTAATTTTATAAAAAAAATATTTAAATGGAAATAAAACCGATTTCGGAACCGCTGTTTTTATTCAATAATTTCTAAATGTAAATTTGCAACATATGTGACGTCACAGTAGGGAGGGGGGGAGTCTCCCAAATGTGACCAGCTGTGACAAGGACGGGGGGAGGGGCAAAAAATCATGAAATTCGTGTGACGTAATTTATGGATGACCCCTTAACTGATGAACACTTATTACATCGGAATATACGACTTGCAATTCCATGCTTATTTGTTACTTTAACACCAATTTATAACACAGATAGATTCCTTGAAATGAAAACGACTTTGACTTAGTAGTTCATGGGCTAGTTCAACTTGCCTTCATAGAGGAGGTTCGTTAAATTTATTTTGATTTAGTAGAGCCCAAATGTCAAGAGCGGCGCGACCTAATGACTTTGGGCTTGTATATACATACCTATTTGAGAATTGGTGCTTTAAGGTTATGTTAATTCGTTGGATAAAACCGTACAGTAAAATTCGGTTGCTGTTGCTGACTTACTTTTATCAAGTAACATTTACTCATACATTTCTGTAAAATAAGTTTTTTATATTAATTTATCAGTAAGTACATTTGCTAAATGCCTATTATCATTATTACTTATATAGGAAGGTTTTGCGAATTTATAGGCTGAAAAACATGATACAAACGCGTGCATGGGCTGTGCGAATTTACATGTGTTCATATTTCGTGAACATTATTTAGGTAGAGATAGTTAAATACATTTCTAAAATTTTAACTTCAAGTAGTAAATCCCACACCAATAATATCTCTGTTTGACCTCATAGTTGACTGTGGTAGAGAATACCGCATGCAATTAAGTAAATAAAAATAGCCAATATAAAATATATATAAATAAATTAATTAAAATTAGGTATTGTATAACTATATTGCAAAGTAAAAACTTTGTAATTTTCAGTGTTATTTTTACCGTGTTAATTTTTTTATTTTGACTATCCATTTAGGAGCTTCTTTGACATCTTTATCTCAGATTGTTTAAAAATTTGACATGTAATTATTTTATTTGTTTTGTAATTAATTCCGCTGTTTTAACTGTCTATGTCATCAGATTTTATCTCTTAGTATTAATGTGTGACGATCATAGTATAATTGCATGTAAATTGGCTAAGTGTAATTTATATCGACATTTTATATTATGAAATAAATAAATCTAAATCTAAATCTATATTTAATTAATAACAAAAACGTATTTATATTGATGTTGAGCCAGCATTACAACGCAATACAACGACCTAATCCTAAGAATCGCCTGTGGTGCGCAGTCCAACAATCTATACAGTAGCAATACGTATAACATTGCAGTTAATTTGTTTTGAATGTATGAACAAACACACGATCTGGCAATAACCCGGTCGGTAAACACGCGCAACAAGTGGCCGATAAGGCGGGGCGCTGTGCCGGCTATCGTTCAAGACTAAGGTCACTCCATCTAACGCCCTATCGTGACTCGTGATGCTCTCTGCGCGTACGCACCAGTGCATACTAAGGAAGAGAGTACTTATGTGTGTAATCGCGGCATGGATCTGAGGCTAACTTACAAACCTACATCAAATAAAATGGCATTCGTTGAGCTAGACAGTTGTTGACAGGCTGACAAATGAACGCCACAATTGAATTAACATATTTAATGTTATTTTATTGTTAATCCTTATTAGTAATTATCTTCTTCGGTTATTAATGACTTTATAGTGTTTCGCCCGTGTGCGAAAACGTAAAATGGTTTAATTGGGGTGTTTCTAAATGTTGCGATTACTTGCGCTTTCCCTTAAAAATAGTTATTCATTTGACCTTCCTCTTCACCACTCACTCCCGCTAATGACTCCTGAATCATCCTGTAGATTTAGCTAAAATAAAATGTTACCTAAATTGGTTATGTATTTATAGAAAACTGCAGAGGGATATTGGCCCCATATTTTATTATTAACTAAGTAGGTATCAAACGATTAAGGTAATCTATTTACGCAGTAATAAGTTTAAAGTCTTAAGCCAAATGGTCTTCGAAGTCTTAAACCAATACACTCAAATGACTTTGCGCTATTTTTACAAGGTTGAATAAAATTTAAGGACAAAATGTCAAGACTAAATGATTTCTGTTAGCATAACAACTACGCGAGTTTAAATATGAATTGTACCTACGTACCTAGCTGTGTCGTATGTTGTTGCGATAAAATCGACAGTTGGATCACCGGTTTTATCGACCTTCGCCCTAACCGTCTGCCACTGAATTCGGATAAAACCGGAACAACCTGCATTGAACTATTGATACAAAGGTTGATACAGCTCAATAAAAATAATCAATTCAATGCACTGCAATGAAAATGAGGAAACTGTGGTAAGTATTTCCACATAAAAAAAAATATATATACTTAATATAGTGATGCTGATGCATCGTGATTTTCTATTGGGACATATTTTTGAGAAGGTTGAGCCCATGTTTACACTTGACTTTTTTTTTATGATTTTCACATTAGGCTAAGTGATATCTTCCCTAGAGATATAGGTCAAGGAAATTCCGGTGCTTTCGATACTGGTCATACTAGCCAAATCCGGAATTACAAACCAAGTTGTGGACGAGCACGAGTTTGAAAATTTTCAAAATATTAGGTACTTACTTAAATAAGGATAATTTATTTTTATTAAAGCAGTATCGTCTGCTAACGTAAACCATACGATGGCGCTACGATGCCACCCTAAGGCATGTTGAAGCAACTGGTTGAAAAATTCAATAGCTCTGACATCTGGTTCAGTGGTCCAGTTGGTAGGACGCCCGTGTTGGCCCGGAAAGCCGTTGGAAACGCAGGTTCGAATCCTGTCTGAACCATTAAATTTTGTAAACATTAAATAAGGATACTTTATTTCTCAATTATGTACCTATAATACAATAAAATTAGTTGAAAATTTGGCAAAATTAAAGGACAAGTTTTATCTATCAGGATATGTAGGTTAATAGAGCCAAGTTTAATTTTATCTACTCTCCCCCCCTCAGGGGTGAGCGTCACCCCCCCGCGCCCTCAAATGTGTCCCGGAGCGCGGTATTTTCACTTTAAAAGAAAACCGTGTACGATACATACAAAGTGTATGGGAACGAAATAATCCTGAATTAATTTACTATAAACCTTTCATACATACAAAAGCGATATCACTTATAGAATCAGCGCAATCTGTTACCAAATACTAACGTTTTTAATTATTGATCTTTTTTTTTCAGCTAAAAGGTTAGTTATCTCAAAAACTTCAGACTTCTCGGCCAAAATATGTATGACAAAAGTAAAGAATAGAAAATTTTCTTTCTCATCATCAGCCTGTTTCAGTCCACTGCTGGACATAGGCCTCTCCCATGGCACGCCACTGAGTTCGATTTTCAGCTCTCGTCCTCCAGTTACTACCCGCTGTCCTACGAATGTCGTCGCTCCACCTTGTTACAGGGCGCCCTACACTACGTTTACCGATTCGTGGCCTCCACTCCAGAACTCGTTTGCCCCAGTGGTCATCGGCTCTACGGCAGATATGACCAGCCCACTGCCACTTCAGCTTGCTTATCCGCTGTGCTATGTCGGTAACTTTGGTCCTCTGTCGAATTACTTCGTTTCGGATCTGATCCCTAAGAGACACACCAAGCATAGCTCTTTCCATGGCTCGCTGAGCGACTTTGAATTGGTGGACTAGTCGTATGGTGAGTGGCCAGTGGCCACGTCTCGGCTCCGTAGGTCATAACAGGTAAGACGCACTGATTAAAAACTTTAGTTTTTAGACTTTGAGGTATGGGCGACATGAAGACTCGACGCAGTTTTCCGAACGCTGCCCAGCCCGGTTGTATTCGCCACTTAGCCTCCTTGTCGAAGTTGCCTCTACCTAGTTGGAGCATTTGCCCTAGGTATACGTATTCGGAAACAACTTCGATGGAGACTCCATTTACGGTGACCGCCCAAGTAGCACAACTGGGTCTAAATAGCTCGTATATCCCCAAGCAGCACATTAGTGAATTTTGCAGCTTATCTTATAGCTTTAAGTTCTAAATGAGTGGTTTAACAGTGTTTGATACAACTTATAGCTTTAAACACAACTCAAAACTGTATATGAGTTCATCCTATCACTTGTAGTTGCATAGGAGCGTTTTTTGTTTCTACTTTATTACTTATGGTGGGATAAAGTCGATTTTGCTACTTAAAGTTGCATGCAGGTTCAAATTGTCACTCAATAAGAAGCAATAGTGCTATATAAGGCCTTAAAATCACTTATAAGCAACTTTTACATATAAGTGGGAACATACCCTTATTTGGAACTAAAAGTTCCAAATGACTAGTACAATAGCGAATTATATCACCAATAGTGGGTAAAGGGATAATTTTACGGCTCTTTTGGAACCAAAAAATATTGCAACTTTAAGGCCTAAGAAGTACCTTATTGCCACTCCAACGCATAAGTAGGTCTCAGTAGGAGGTTCTTGGAACCAAAAGCAGTTATTTTCACTTATTTCAAACCACTAACGAACTAAAAGTTCTATTATAGTTCCTATTTGCGCCTTGTCAAAATATATTTAATAGTCTTGCTTGTTTAATAGTCTACAAAAGAGCAAATAATTACTATTGGTAATATCATTCACTGCTTTGCCACTCGCAAGATACAAATAAGTGATTATTAGACTTGATAGTTCCAAATAAGGAACAAATAAGTGAAAATAAACACTGTAGGATCTTTTTTGTTTCGCCATGTTTACAAATGGAAGCCTATGAAAATTGATTATTTTAACCAGAATTTTATCACACTCACGCATAATCACAGACTTTTGATAGTTGTGACGATGTTACTTTAACATTGTACGTAACTTACAATCATTAGGTCAGGTTTTTAACAGTTTTATTTCTTATCAGTATCTATTCCTTATTTAATTTAGCACTCTCTTTTTTAATATTCCCGATCAAATGAAGGGCGCGTCGAAATTTACAAAGAAAACATACTATAGTTTCACAGTAAAAAACAATTCGCAAGAATTTCGTGCTTATTTCAATGCTTGTATAATGTAAAGTTTTAATCACAATCAAACAGACATATAAATCCAAAATGAATATGGCCGATCACGTATTACTTTTAATAAAACACAATTTGACAGTTGCCACTCAAAGATAATTTTGGCGACTCATTTATCACTCATTGACCGAACTGAAATGTTTTCATTCGTTCACTGCGCATAACTTTCACCCATAGTTCTAATTACCACTTAAGGTAATTGTGAGATCTCTTATGGATTCTATTTAGCACCAAAAATAGGCTGCAATTTTTCTCCTTTTGGTTCTATACTGGTGGCATAAGGGTTCTTGCCACCTATATAGCACTTAGTCATGGTGGTAAATTTCACTTAAACATCAGCACAACTGGGTCTAAATAGCTCGTATATCATATCTAATTAGATGTTTAAGTGAAATTTACCACCATGACTAAGTGCTATATAGGTGGCAAGAACCCTTATGCCACCAGTATAGAACCAAAAGGAGAAAAATTGCAGCCTATTTTTGGTGCTAAATAGAATCCATAAGAGATCTCACAATTACCTTAAGTGGTAATTAGAACTATGGGTGAAAGTTATGCGCAGTGAACGAATGAAAACATTTCAGTTCGGTCAATGAGTGATAAATGAGTCGCCAAAATTATCTTTGAGTGGCAACTGTCAAATTGTGTTTTATTAAAAGTAATACGTGATCGGCCATATTCATTTTGGATTTATATGTCTGTTTGATTGTGATTAAAACTTTACGTTATACAAGCATTGAAATAAGCACGAAATTCTTGCGAATTGTTTTTTACTGTGAAACTATAGTATGTTTTCTTTGTAAATTTCGACGCGCCCTTCATTTGATCGGGAATATTAAAAAAGAGAGTGCTAAATTAAATAAGGAATAGATACTGATAAGAAATAAAACTGTTAAAAACCTGACCTAATGATTGTAGGTTACGTACAATGTTAAAGTAACATCGTCACAACTATCAAAAGTCTGTGATTATGCGTGAGTGTGATAAAATTCTGGTTAAAATAATCAATTTTCATAGGCTTCCATTTGTAAACATGGCGAAACAAAAAAGATCCTACAGTGTTTATTTTCACTTATTTGTTCCTTATTTGGAACTATCAAGTCTAATAATCACTTATTTGTATCTTGCGAGTGGCAAAGCAGTGAATGATATTACCAATAGTAATTATTTGCTCTTTTGTAGACTATTAAACAAGCAAGACTATTAAATATATTTTGACAAGGCGCAAATAGGAACTATAATAGAACTTTTAGTTCGTTAGTGGTTTGAAATAAGTGAAAATAACTGCTTTTGGTTCCAAGAACCTCCTACTGAGACCTACTTATGCGTTGGAGTGGCAATAAGGTACTTCTTAGGCCTTAAAGTTGCAATATTTTTTGGTTCCAAAAGAGCCGTAAAATTATCCCTTTACCCACTATTGGTGATATAATTCGCTATTGTACTAGTCATTTGGAACTTTTAGTTCCAAATAAGGGTATGTTCCCACTTATATGTAAAAGTTGCTTATAAGTGATTTTAAGGCCTTATATAGCACTATTGCTTCTTATTGAGTGACAATTTGAACCTGCATGCAACTTTAAGTAGCAAAATCGACTTTATCCCACCATAAGTAATAAAGTAGAAACAAAAAACGCTCCTATGCAACTACAAGTGATAGGATGAACTCATATACAGTTTTGAGTTGTGTTTAAAGCTATAAGTTGTATCAAACACTGTTAAACCACTCATTTAGAACTTAAAGCTATAAGATAAGCTGCAAAATTCACTAATGTGCTGCTTGGGCGGTCCCGGATCGATATGTTCATTGAACATAACTTTGGTTTTATCCAAATTCATCCGAAGACCGATACGCTGAGACGAATTTGCCAGGCTGTCTAGTATGTGATTCAGGTCCTGCAACGTCTCGGCCATGATCACGATGTCGTCTGCGAATCGTAGATGAGAGATGTGTTGACCATTTATATTAATGCCACGATTTTTCCAGTCCAGCATCATGAACATATCCTCCAGTACGTTAGTGAACAGTTTCGGTGAAAATTTTCTTTCTAAAAATGTATAATTTATTTCTGTTACACTTTCATTTACCTTTACAATTCTATTTTTAAAATTTAAGTCATTTGGATTGAGCGAAATATAAATATTCGTACTAGTTAAACGGTGCTACTTTCAATACCATAGACTTCTTATATGTTTTTCTGTAATCTATAAGTATTGAACTATATTCTGTACTTTTCTTTTTTTTTTGGACTCACTATTTTAGGAAATAAGGGGTGTGTGAGGAAATCGTTAAGTTTTGCTCATAACTTAAAAATAACTTCAAAACAGTTTAATTTAGAATTATGAAATATATATATTTGAGATGTTCATAATGTAGCCTTTCATTTCATATGTCACACGATATATTGTGCCATTTTTTTTTCTAATTTGCCCCCCTATCTCTGCACTCTCCCCCCCCCCCCTCTAATGTGTCGGAGCGCGGTATTTTCCATTTCAAAAGAAAACCGTGAACGATGAATGATACATACAAAGTGTGTAGCAACAAAGAGGAGACGAACCAAGGTTATCGACATAGCGACATAGTTGCGGGGACTCGCTGGATGCGGGTCGCTGCTATCCAGCCCATGTGGAAGTCTATTGAGGAGGCCTGTGTCCAGCAGTGGACGTCCTATGGCTGAAATGAAAAATGAAAAATGAAAATGATTTATTGGGTATCAAAAATGTTAGCCTAGTTAAATTAAATTTACAGAGTAACACGCTTTTACGTGTCTAGTTGGTTGCTAACAATAGGCCTAAGAATGCGATCCTGTGCCCTAAACTAGGAAAACCTGTCTTATAGGGTACAGGGTTTATTCCGCCGCTTATTGTGCAGTCGCTCCAGATAAGATGGTGAAACAAATTAGGAAAACAAATACAATTAGATATGAATGTTGAAAAATACAATAGCAATGTAGACTTATACTAATTATTGTAGCTATTTTTAACTAATTTTCACATCACATCGCCAGTTTTAATGTATGTGGTGAGTGTGTGTGTGTAAGTGTGAGTGCGTGTGTGTGTGCGAGTTATAGTTTTTTATATAGTTGTGCAGTTATAAACAAAAACAGTAATGAACAATCATAGTAAAATAATAATAATGCTATAGTAGATGCGAGAATGCCTATCTTTCCGTTTCTTCTTCATGCTTAAACCTCTAGACCAATTTGGGTGGAATATCTTACATTCTTTTTCTTTTTATTTTATGACATCCAGGAGTCCTTCGGTTCCCCTGTAGTCAAGCGACGAGAACCATTTTCGTATTGATTTTAATAAATGGTATTTGGTGTAGTTGCGAATGTGTAGGCATTCGTTAACTTTATTATAAAGAAATGGTGCTAAAAAATCGAATTGCCTACGGTAAAAGGCCGTCTTGTGTTGTGTTGTGCCAAACACCTTGTGCTTTCTACGTCCATCTTCTCGATTACGAATGTTCTGGGTCTGGGATGCCTGTTTATGTTGTATGAGACAGACTCGTTCAATATATATTTGTCGTACTGATGGAACCTGGGCTATTGAGTATAGAGTGCGTGTACAGAACCTGATTGGCTTTGCGAGCATTACTTTCAAGATAGCCCTTTGTACACGTTCTAATGGTAGCAAGTGTGTTTTTGCTGCGCCGCCCCACACCGGTATGCAATAGGCTAATAATGACTGTGTTAAAGCAAAATACACTGATTTAAGGAAAGAGAAGTCAGCTACACGTCTTAGTTTTTTAAAAATGAAGATGAGTTTACGTATCCGGTTCGAGAGGTGGCGAATGTGCGTCGCCCAGGAAAGATGTTGATCTACCATGATTCCGAGGTACTTGATGTGTTGGACATTTTCCAGTATTTGACAATTGCAGTCAGGTGTGCTTGTAGTGGGTGAATAATCAAAAGAGCAGGTATGGGCCTTTATTGTGAATTCGGAGTTGGGCTGGTTATAATTGGTGATAGAAAAATTGATACAAATACAAATACAAGTACTCTTTATTGCACACCTCATAAAATAACAGGAGAAATACAATGCAAGAAATTACAATTAGAGGTAAACAACAGGCGGTCTTATCGCTAAAGAGCGATCTCTTCCAGACAACCTTTGGGTAGTGGAGAACTTGAAGAAATAAGATTTTGTTACTAGGCGGTGCAAAAATCGGAAAATAATAATAATATATACATAAAAAACAAATAAATACATAAATATAATAAATACATACATACATTCAGCCAACAGGTAATAGGACCATTTGAATAAAATACGAATTATGAAAGGGATAGATAATGTTCTTTCAGTTGAGTTTTGAAAGAAACAAGAGATTTAGCGCGCCTTAAGCTCACAGGCAAGGAGTTCCACAAACAGACAGCTTTAAAAGTAAACGAATTATTATTATTGATGTACTTTGTCTTTGTAATATTAAGTGTTAATAAGTTTCTGTTAAGCCAGTCCATTACTAACCTTAGGCCAGATTCTGCAGATAATTGAACATCACACCAGCTCTCTCCAACGAATAAAATAGCTGTATCATCGGCAAAAGTAGCGATGTGGGCGTTTGCTATGGTCACAAAGATTATTTATATACATCAGGAACAATGTTGGGCCTAAGATGCTTCCCTGAGGAACAC
Source organism: Apotomis capreana (assembly GCA_947623375.1). Classification (NCBI taxonomy): domain Eukaryota; kingdom Metazoa; phylum Arthropoda; class Insecta; order Lepidoptera; family Tortricidae; genus Apotomis; species Apotomis capreana. Next base: position 15,132,912 of record OX392506.1, on the reverse strand, counting down.
CAAACTTCATAGAGGCATAGTAACTAGTCTTGTCACCTATACGTACACATTGTTGTCTATTTGTAAGATAACTTTTAAAAAGTTCAAGAGGCACACCTCTCACTCCAATGCGTTCCATTTTTGCCAATAGAATGGGAACAGAGACGGTGTCGAAAGCTTTGGCGAGGTCTAAGAAAACTGCAGTGCACTTCTTTTTATTATCTAGCGATTTAGCAATTTTTCTTGTGATGGAGTTCACTGCGTCCTCCGTAGACCTGCCTTTGCGGAAGCCGTACTGGTTTGAGGAAATTAAGTTATTACTCTCCAAAAAATTTACTAGGCGTGTGTTAAGCAGTCGCTCCAAAAGTTTGGAGAGAGCTGGAAGTATAGAGATCGGCCTATAGTTGTTTACATCATCTCTGTTGCCATTTTTGTGTATAGGAGATATGACAGCTTGTTTGAAAGCGTTTGGAAATATACCCGTCGATAGGCTTAAATTCATTATATGCGTTAGTGGTGTGATTATAAAGTTCTTTGTCTTTTTAATGAAATATGTGGATATACCGTCCCATCCCATAGCGCATTCAGATTTTAGATAGTTGATACAAATCGAGACTTCGTGATTATCAGTGGAAAGTAAAACCATAGACTTTGGATGGTACGGGATATCCTTTACGTTAGCAGCAAGATCTTGCTCAGCTAGATTTTGTTTTAGCAGTGAGTTTTGTGCCAGTTTTGCTCCAATATCGACAAAAAAGTTATTAACATTATTGATAGATTCCTGTTGGGAGCAATGAGAGTGAAGAAGTTCGTCAGGAGGTTTAGTTTGTTTATTTAGGTTACATATGCTTTTAATAGATTTCCATGTAGATTTTGGGTCCTGCTTATTTTTATGTAATTCCTGTTTGTCATTTATTTATTTATTTATTTATTTATAAAACTACAATTGTAAACTAACAGTATATAACCAAAGCGTTTACAATGCAAAACTTAAAACTAATAATACTTAAAATACAACTCTAATCCAACTTAAAGCACCAAGCACTTATTTTAGTAAATAACGTGTGCCAGCTCTCGGCGAACACGTCGGCGTCTTGTTCCAAGACGAGTTGGTTGAGCAGCACGGGCGCACGCGCGCCGGGCGCGTTGCCGGCGCGCCGCGTGTGCGTCGCCGTCGCCGCCGCCGGCGCAGCGAACAGCGGGCGACGGCGGCGCCCCGCGCGCACGTACTGCTCGGGGACGAACAGTCTGATGCCTTCCAATGCCACTGGATTATCGATTTTCCCCCTCAGCAGAAGACAGTAATGGACGGCGAGATGCAGTTTCCGCCTACAAACTAGAGTATTAAGCCCAACCATACCGGTGACAAAAAGCGATGGATACAGGAAAGGATAGTATCCATATTGCTTTTTGTAAAGGTGACGGGCAAATTTTCGTTGAACTCTTTCTATTAAAAGTTTATAGGATTCCTCAACAGGGTCCCATATTAAAGAATTGTACTCTAATTTGCTACGCACGTAGGCATTATACAACACAATTGATACGGTTGTGCTTGTGAATTGTGGTGACATACGCATTACAAAACCCAGTGTCTGATTAGCACTTTTTACTGTAGAGCGAATATGGCTGTGAAAATCTAATTTGGTGTCCAATTCTAGACCTAAGTCACGAATAGTTTGGACGCGAAAAATAACCTCGCCACCCAGGAAATACTCACAGTCTAGTGGGGATTTGCTTCGACTAAATGTTATAATTTTGCACTTCTTTTCATTAAACAACAAACGATTGTCTAGACTCCAATTCATTACAGCATCTATATCGCGCTGCAATACACTACAGTCAGATGGTGAATTAATGGCATGAAATAACTTTAAATCATCCGCAAACAATAAGCACTTGACACCACTGACCACCGAAGGCAGATCATTGATCATCACCAGAAAAAGCGTTGGTCCAAGCGTGCTGCCCTGACTCACGCCAGACCTGGTGAAAAACTCATCTGAACGATACTGCGAGAGCTGAACAAACTGCCTCCGATCCTTCAAGTAGCTTCTGAATAGCTTCAGGAGATGTGGAGAGAAACCGAACGCCGACAGCTTACTTAGAAGTATGTCGTTATCAACTAAGTCAAATGCCTTCTGGAAATCGAAATAGGCAGCATCCACCTGCCGAGAGTCATCCATATGGTGAAGTGCGTAGTCAATAAAATTGGCATTGTTTGTAGTGGTGGACCTGCCCCTACGGAAACCGTGCTGGGCATCAGACAAACGATTCGACACAAAAGGTTTAATACACATATTATGTCATGAAGTATTTTAAGCTCTTTTAAAATGTTTCTGCATGTATTCATATAGTTTTTATATTTTTGAAGTAGATCCAGATCATTGGGATTTTTACGAACTTTAATATGTAACTTGTCTCTTTTAATAATACATCGTATAAGACCGGGCGTAATCCATTTGTTAAGTTGTATAAGCGAGCGGGGGAGGGTGAATTTTTTAGTGTGATTTTGTATAGTTGTTTGTAGACGATCTATGAATAACTTGGTTGCGTCATTGGCATTATTACATTCTAAAATTGGTGACCAGTCCGCTTCGTTAAGTTCAGAACATACAGCGTTGTAATCTAAACGAGTAACAGTGTGAGGTTTTGGTGCGTTTACATCTAAACAATTATTGGCTATAAAGAGCACAGGTCTATGGTCTGTTATCAAGGTATTTAGGACTAGAGTCGTGGTTGGTGAAATGAAAAATGATGATGACGAACTATGACGTCGGATACAAATGAGATCCAAACTTAACGTAACCGGGCTATAGATATCGATTTTTCTTTCTTGGCTAAAACAGACGCCTAGTCCACAGAAAATGGAAACGGCCGAAACAGAACATTTCCTTCCCATTCAGTTCCTACAATTTTCAAAGATTGGTTAAATTTTTGACGTTGACTGCCTCAGTAGGGACCTATGCTGATAATTTTTGAATTTGGTTAAGACTGCGCCGAGCGTTAGCGACTAAACCATAGAGCGCGGGGACTGCGTATTTAGATCGGCGCGCGGCCGACATAGTAAAAATGTTTGGAGAATTAAAAGCACTTTTTGAATAATCTGGACCAGGCCTTAATACCAAACAATAATTGAAATAATTGATGCGGACAAATTTTTGAACCGAAAATCTGAATAGATTTTCATACCTATTTAAAAAAACACTTAACGCCTGCTTACGATTTGTCAATTTTCGTCCAACTTTACTTATTTCTAGGGTAAAATATTCAAAATCTTATAATTTTTCCACGGCAAAGTTGTTAACACATTCTTCGAAGTGCTAAAATAGGTACCTATATAGTTTAGAAATGGATTAAACAACTATAGTGTTGACTTTGTAACGGCAACTGCCTATTTTTTCACATTTCGCTCGGTGCAGTCTTAAGATAATGGTAATAGTATCTTATATGTTCTCATTTTCCAGTAGGTAATAAAGTAAGTAATTAAGTAAACACTGTATTGTACACAAAAACAGTTAAAAATACACATAATACAAATAACATAGGTACAAAGGCGAACTTATCCCTCTAAGGGATCTCTTCCAGTTAACATTTGAGCAATTGAGTGAGTACGAGAAGAAAATAGACAAACTAACACCGTGTACAAAAAGGTATTAAAAATAATAAAACTATATAATAAGTAGGTACCTACACTAATGAAATAGTTATTTGTGCAACAAGAGAGCAAAGTTGTTTTTTGTTGCGAGTGCTGATTTTGAGTCTCGAGCAAGCGAAGGACTCAACAGCACGAGATGCAAAAAACTTTGCTCTCGTGTAGCACGCACAACTTTTCACCTCGACAGCAAGAACATAGGTTCGACTTTTTGTACTTTTTCTTCCAGCCATTCAAGTGTGTGTATTCTTTGTTGCTGATTTCAATGACATTATTAAATAGAAAATAGATACCCGCTGCTTGAAATGAAATAAAAATCTAAATAAATTGAAATAATACGTTCCAACACTGTACCAGTCCCTCACGACCACCATGATTGTCATTATTTGATCAAATTGGAAGATTGAGCAGATACATTACGTGTTTATTTATTTTATACGACATTTTGTTTATAGTTTAATTAATATTTTTACTCGTAAAGCACTAAACAAAATGAGTAAGTACAAAAGAAAATAACAATTTGAACTCGATATTTTTTAAATTATGATTCGATGATAAATTGGTGAAGTCATAAATTATTTGTACAGGTATTTACAGTATAAAGTTGAAAATCTTAACTTATTTAAACAATAATCAATTTGATTTATATAAAAGACACAATTATTTGAACATTCGGTCGTTCAAAACAGTATTGCGTAAAAAAACTTCTTCGGGTATTTTATTTTTATTTTTTTGGTACAACGCGTCGATCGGAACGTGTTCTTATTCGAAGTCGGATTTGAAAATCGAATTTCGAATCGATATGTCTTAATCACTCTCTTTTTCATATAGATATGAAAGAGACAGAGTGCATCAAAATTCGAATGATTCAAATTTTATAATCAACCTGTGGCTGAGAAATGACAATTCGTAGTCAAAAATTTAAAAAATGAAAAGCTACTTTCTACTCACGCTCGAAACAAAAATCGCATTTTGTTCACTGTTATCTCGCAGCAAAGCCGCCATGTTTGAGCTGGTGAGGTGAAAAAGTATTACACATAAACATACACATATATACACATATATAATAATAATATAAATTTAAGTAGGTACAAATTACCAATATAATATAAATATAAAGTACCGACTATTCGGCATTTTTTGCCGATTAGTTGCCAACTAAGCACCTAATAGACAGCTTTTCCGACTAGTCGGGCCATCTCAACTAAATATCTAATCAAATCACGGTCGTCCATGATGGTTGATGACACATGTCATATTTGAAATTTTGCAGGCATTTCCACTTGCACAATGACGATGTTTGTCAAACAGGGTTGCGCAAGAGTTCGAACAATGCCTCTCGCAGACGATGTTGGTAAAACAACTGCCACCGGCGACCGTATTGCTCATATCGAATATTTCAACGAAGTTTAGTTCTTAGAATAAATGTTCTTATTTTTCTACGTATTAGCAACCCTCGCCGTGGTCTTCACTTGTGCAATTAATGTTGTTTATACAGACTTATGAGTAAATTGGGTATTTGCATTAAACCCCATCCAGGATTCAAGCTAGGTACACCAGGGATAGAGAAGTTATCTTTGGTAGCTTGAGCGTCATAAACGCACCAAACCAATTTAGGAGTCCAAGTACTATAAACTTTGGAGGAAAACTGAAACTCCTTTCCCGATTAGGTGTATGGCTCCGGTTGTATGCCTCATTTTCAAACCCTCGTAGCTTCGTCCTATATTATCGGTCGCAATGACATTATGATTAAATTATTTTCTGTTTACTACCCAAACTGACTGACTGGTCAAGGTGCTCAGAATGAACTGGCATCATACTTTGTAAATAACCCACAATATTTTTTTTTTTTTTACAGAAAAGTATTTATACCTTGTGAAATCAGATCCCAATGATCAAAACACACTCGTAATATTTCCTACTCCTAATTAAAATTGCGCATTTTCGAATGTATCTTATAATCCGTATCGGTTTACGCCAGCGCAGCGTGAGCATTTGAGCATGAGAAATTGAGGACTGTCAAAGAGGCAAGTTCCAGCACTACATTGTTATGTACTTGATTTACAATGAACATGAACTCAGTTGATGATAACTTATCAAAATTTCGAGTGGCACTTCCGTCATATATTACGACGCTAATAGAAATAAAGTGGGCTCTGTCTGGCCGAGGATGAACTAAACTCGAGACAGGAGGCTTAGAAAGCCATAAACTAGAAGTCTTCCAGGTCCACGTCTGAGGCAAATCATAATACCTAAGTACAATATTTGTTCTACTATAAATTGTAAATCTTGTTATTTTCCGCAAATATTGACCTTCAAATGTGTTCCGCAGTGTACGTCACCGCTGAAGACGGCATATTATGTTTCCTATACGTAATATTACCCATTATCTCATTGTAGTTTACAGACAGTTTCGAGGTGACTTAAGAATTCAATGTAAGATATCAATGACTACCGAAAACTCTAAACGAATAATACTTCCTGAATACGCTGTCAAATAGAATCTGGAATACATTTAAATAAATACACCACCTCATTTTATACAAGGTCAGTTTCCAAAATCAGTAGGTAACTTGGTTAAGTATTTGCGAATATCTTCTATGAATTTGTTGCTTTGATTTATGCCACCAAAGTTAAATTATGTCTATGACATGACGGTAAGACGAAAGTGTGCAACAAAATAAATCATCTTCGTAAATCCACATGGCAGAACTACAACATACCACGAGTATATATTGCAGCTATTCTATACATAGTGTCAAAATACTACCCCATTCGACAAAAGTATCCAATATTGGAGCATCGCGCAAACCGGAGCAGATTTTTAGACTTTATAAAATTACGCTAATTATAAAGGCGAAGATGTCACTCAAACGGCAGGAAGAGTTTGATCAAATTCAGTATGGAGGTAGCTGAGACCCTGGATTAACACATCTTAGGCTATTTCTTATCTGACAAACTGCTGGTTGTTCCCATGCGCGATGTTTCGTGGGGCGCAGCTAGTACGAGTAACTATATAATTATAAAATCAATAGAAAACTAGCCTGCTTATTTTAATATATTGAAGGATAAAGATTACAACGTAGCTAAATAATCAATCTGCACTAATTACATCACAATATCTTAAATCATTAGGTGTCTCCTCAGCTCCGGGATTAAATAACTAACTCTTGTACTTATCATTCTTCAGTGTAGTTACGTTGAAACGCTGACAACGAGGCTAATGGCGAAAATGGCGATGGGTTAATGGAAGTAGTTGGGAGGATAAGAGGAGGGGCCAGGAGGGATCGGGGAGAGGCTCGTGCGTTGTCGAATATTTTTTCGCACACACAAGGTCGAGGTCGGATCGCTTGACTTCCTAGATCTACAGCGAGCGACCTTGCGCGCCACGTAGCGACCCGATCAATGAGTACCTACTGTCGAAGTACCTAAGTATACAAATTCATTTCGTTTCCAATTTGCAGAAGCTGAATACTTACTTAGAAATAACTGGTATATATGAAAATTGTAAGATTACTCGAAAGATAACATGTTTCTTTTCAAAACTGTTTGGGGTAGGTAAATATCAGGGTCGCCCCCGGGAGTGTCGTTTACAGTTTATAGACCTAATATAAGACAACTGAACACGCCCATTAGGCCAAAATTGTGTTATTTGAATAAATGAAATTTCGGTTCACTCCGTGAAATCTGGATTTTAATATCTTCTCCCGTATCCGTGTTTGAATTATGTAAACAGATGATAATGATGACTTACCTATTTTATATTTATTCCGACGTTAATGCGTAGGTATTTTTCAGTAGGAACACGTCATCGCGGAATACGCGATGTTCTTAATTTAAATATTGTTTTTAATGGTCTGTAGTTTATATATATGTAATTTATGTATATCTATATAATGTACGAATTATTGTCAGGTTAAAGTTATTCGTTGATTGGACTGCGATGCGACGAGAGCGTGCTTCACGATAAACGATAAACGTATTACTTACCATTGAAATTGTCACGTACGTAACACGACATTAAGCTATCGTACGATACCTACAGCCACATAACACCGCTCTTCGTTTCCTGGCACAATGTGCGTTATAGACTCCATTGTACTAGAATAATACGCGTCTGATAAAAACACATTACGTATTATTTGTGACAGATTATCAGAAGATATCACAGTACATGTGTTTGGCAGGACCTTGTTGTTGTTCTCACATTCCTATCTACGCCAGAACGTTCTGCAAAATATTCGAACTAAAATATCCAGGGTCATGCTCAAGGTCTGCCGCTTTAACTGATTAGTACTATGACGATAACAGTCGCCACGTACGATCTAATTTAGCGGTTTTGCTATAGAAATTAGGACTAGTTTCTCGTACACGCGCCAGCTTTGATAAAAAAACAATAACTGTAACGTTGCTGATTTGTTGCTCTTGCAAGGTTACAGTTTATTTGCTTGAAATAAATAAGCGTGTACATGTATGAGCGCTGAGGTAATAAAATATTTATACCCGTAAGGTTAGTACCTTCCTGAGTTTTACTGCGGCCTTATTATTTAGGCCTTCCTCGAAGGTTTTTTTCAACGACTTGACCCTAAATTAGTTTAGTTTCAAAAGGGGAAGGTCACTCTTATCAAAAAGTAGCCACAAGTGGTCACTCTGCGCGTAGGCGCTCTACTTAGTGTCGCCGTCGTCGTCTCTACTAATACGAAATGTTAGAATGCGAATACGAAGTATATTTTATGCATTTCAACGCTGGATAGATAAATCATCACAGTTACAATATAATTATATGTATAGATTTATTATATATGTTAAGGGCATAAAAATGTTACAAACCTAATCATGAAAACTTCACAAGAAAAAAGAGTAAGAGTTGGTAGAGTAGAAACCACCTAACTTTGGTTACACGCAACATCCTAATAAAAATACACGTAAGAATATATGGATGGCTATTATCTCGAATGCACAATTTTCTTCTCGTAATTTTGGCAAATACGACTATCTACCTAAAAGTAGAGTGTTTAATGCGCGCAAAGTGAAGAAAAAAATAGTTACACGACATGTGAAAACAGTATTAGTCTCTTTGTAGGGCATTAAAGTGTCAATTGACACGCAAAATGAAATGCACATGGTTATTCTCAAAACTATAAAAGAATGTCGATAATAAAACAATTTGGCGAGTAACTCCGCGGTCGTTGGCCAGTCCGCGCGCGGGGCGGCGGCGGCGCGCGACCTTGTCCGCTGACATTGGCGCGGAGGCTTCCTGATATCTCATTTGCGATCCTCGACAATCGCGACCGGCATTAATCATTATTGGAACAAAGAATGTCCACTCGCGGTAATTGCAATTAGTACGGGGACCTTGGCGCGCTCATTATCTGACCGCGGTCACCATGCGTACGTCACAAAGGGCCATTCAATATGTATGTAAACAGGAATGTTTCCTTGATCATTGTTTTTGCTATTTATGAACGTGCGTAATTTTATTGAGTTGATGTCGTACACCAGGAAGCTACTACAATCACTGGCAGAAGGTTTCATTCGTGTTTTATTTGTTTCACCAAGGATACATAGTGGACACTACGATTACGATTTATGTACATAGTATTCATACTGTCCCACAATGGCTATGACAGATTATCAATAATGAGAACAAAGAGGGGATCTGGCGGCAGTTAATACTTAAGAGTAAGATTTATGGAATGATGTATGGATTCAGTAATCATGTTCGGACATCATTTCATAGCTATTAGCTGATAGATACTCTCGTGACAGGAAAGAACTTGCTATTGTACAATCATATGATCAACGAGATCAGAATCGGTTCGATGTCGTTACAAACCACGTGCGACAGAGGAAAATTTGAGAACTAATTGTGATAGGAATACAGATGTTGCATCAATGAACATTAAATTTACAATAACTTAAATAAGATCCAACATAATTATACATACTGACACTAATTTACAAAGTAGCGAGTCACAAGTTACCGTTACTAGCTTGCAATACATACGATGATATAATATATGTACATCGGATATCGTCGATATCAAAGCACGTGGTGGCCTATGGCGATGGAGGAAAAAACCGGCAAATTGCGGAGTGTGTAGGGCAAGAGACGTCACAGTAATAACGAGTGCGCACTGCGCAAACATGTTTACTGGCGCGCTCTCAAAGTTCAAGGCCCCGGCTAACGACAGTACATAGCCGAGTACATAGGTACTCGCGCTTTCCATGTGTCGGTCTCGAGTACACCGATGGCTAGACTTAAAGAAGCGCCGAAGGTTACGTCTGGCTCTCGGTCGTCATTCGAATTGCCAAGTCGATTTTATGCGGTAAATAGGAATTTTGTTATTTGATTATTATTGTGATAAACTCACGGACTAGTTATCCGTGGATAAACGAAACACTCTTCCTTATAGAAAATTAGGTATATAAGGTTTTACTCTTATAAGTACAGTATTTGTATAAATGTCACCTAAATTTGGTTTGAGGTAAATATAGTGGTAATAGTACACACTTATGATATGGTAGTTGTGACACAGAGCTAAATTAGTTATTTACTTGTAAGATTATTAACAATTTTGAAGGTTTAATTCCCGTTCCGTTTTGTCTATCTCAATATTTCGCTATTACAATATCAACAGTTAACTGCTGATAAGTATAACCCCCTGCATATAATTATGTTACTTTTTCTGCAACTGACTGTACAATACTTACTTGTATACTATATTTTATATTCTGGATACGACTTATGATCATGAAGGAGCTCACGGTCTGTTAAAGTTCAATTATATAATATATTTGTATTAAAATCCTTAAACGAGTTTACTCACATCGTAGATATCGAAAACGCTCGACATGTTTCCAATAGGTACGCGATTCATCATCAGGAGAGACGATCAGTCGCGGCGGCGGCCAACTGACACTGCGGGCCCGCGCCCTGTTCGCGCTGCTGCTCGACGCGGGTGTCACCGGCGGAGTCGAAAAACTACCCTCATCATCACGCACAATGTCAATAGTCGGAATGCACAAAAAAATATATATTTGTAGCTAGGTTATTAAAGGGGTTTACCTCTTTATTACTTAGAGCAAAACATGACCTTTAGGAATATCTAAATTTGAACACCAGTCACTTCCTACAAGTACAAGGCCCGGCACTGTGGGTTTACGTTATGCACATAATTCTGAATTAAGCAAAAATCGAGGAAGGCGTCAAACACCCAGTCAGTGATTTAATTGAGGCTGGAATATAAGTAACTCATTACTAAAGATTAAAACTTCGAATTCGGTCCTTACACTCAATATAAGGCCTTTTCAGTGTTTTACGGTCGTTTGTCATGGTTGCATTTGAGCTTGGTTTTTGGGTAGGATTTTCTTAACTGTACGCAAGGAAACTAGGATTAATATAATCTATGTAATAACGTTCGTCGTTAAATAAAGGAACATATCGGTTATGTCATGACAATGTTTCTGCACCCATCTGACTATAGTATATAATTAACAATCAAGCTAGCCATTAAAAACTCACAAGTATCGATCGCCATTTGTTGTGTATGTAAGTGATCAGTGTGATCACGGCCTTTTACGAAATTGCAGTAATAAAGGTGTGGTGCCAGGATCCCTTGCGGCCCAACCTTTGATCAACGAACGAGTACATTAGAAACAGTTTGATATGAATAGCGTGCACCTTACTTGACTGTAAAAAATCAATACTAGTGGAATTAAAAGAATACACGCTGACGTCAAAGTTTCAGCCAACTGAGTTTGGCAAATTAGCAATCAAGCTGTGAAGTGAACCCTCGCTAAGGTGCCAGGACTTTTACGAGTACTAGGAATTATAAAGGACGTGATAAAAACCGTTAACTTATTGTAAATATTATTAAAAGAACATATATCGCTGACGTCAAAAGTTCTGCACCCATCTGAGTCTAGTAAATTAGCAATCAAGCTGGCCGATAAAAACTTGCAACTCTTGCAAGTGTCGGCCGCCATGTTGCGTATGCAAGGGATCCTGTGACCTTATTCGAAAGTGCAGCAATAAAGGTGTGGTGCCAGTGCCAGCTGCGCCTCCACCTGCGGGTTACAACTGCCAATGACCGTTGTTCGGCACTGATAAATTACTTCCAGATGTTCTCAATCTGACATTCTATTTGCACTCGTAAATTTTGATGACCTTACTACCAGCGGTACTTTTGTTCAGTTATTGTGTGTTAAATAGGATAGCGTTAATTTTAACTAATAAAAGGCTAATCTCAACATGACATGATCTTAATTATGAAAAACATGGTTTTTAAAAGTATAAAAATTACTATTGTAAAATTGTGTGGCTGTTCAATAGATTTATAATATTCATCACACTTAGGTGGAATTATTATACCTAAATCTCTGTGAATGCGAAGATGATGAAGTCACTAGGGTGAATGGGTGAGAGCAATCAGTGACATTGATTTGCTCTGCACATTTAATTAACAGCTTAGGTAGGTACCTAGCCGTACCATAATATTATGAAATGACCATGTTACGATAGTCAGAGAACGTATCGCCAAAACCGAGTAGGTATGATGTATTTGAAGCGGATAAGCAAAATTGTCAGCTGTAGAAAAAACTAAGGTCAAACTGATATTAGCAGTCGCCTTGGTTTCATTTTCAAAGTCTAGAGATGATCTCAGCCTTGCGTGCGACTTATACGTACGTATATATTTAAATCACAATGGTTTTGTGATGCAAAATGGCTTTATCTGAATAAAGAGATAAGGTAAAAATGTGCGAGACTGTTGGGCTTCTGGCATTGACTGGGCTTCCTGTCTATTACCATCTCTATAGTTCGCCTTCGCATCAATGGCTGAGGTTGAGGTCAGGCCGAACAAGAAACCGGCGACTTACAATTGTCGGCTAAAATTATACTCAAGTACAAAATTGGCTCATTGAGCCTCGGACGGTACACACGAACGTTGCGAAAATTCGCACCAGCTGTCGATCATGTAATATATTATTTATTTACACAATAACCGGCTCGACCCGTTACTAGTCGCTAATAATTAATGGGCGGGTTAATTGCTGAACGAAATGTTTTTTCAGACATTATTCTACACTAATACCACTTCTACGTTCCATACCCAAAGGATAAAACGGGACCATTATTAAGCCTCCACTGACCGTCTGTCTGCCTGTCACCGGGCTGTATCTCATTAACTGTGATAGCTATATAGTTGAAATTTTCACTGATGATGTATTTATGTTGCCGCTATAACAACAAATACTAAAAACAAAATAAAATAAATATTTCACTGGGGCTCCCATACAAGAAACGTGTATTTTTTGCCTTTTTTTATTTGATGGTACGGAACCATTCGTGCGGGATTCCGACTCGCACCTGGCCGGTTTTACATCTATTATATTTTACTTTTCTTTTCTATTATATTCTACTTCTATAATAAAAATCTCAAATTGTTCTAAAACAGTTTTCTATGGCGAGGAAATATCTTACCAGTACAACGCTTTTGTATGGGTGCGCGTGCGCAGCGCTTGCCGTACGGCGCCATCTGTTGGTATAATAATATTTGTCCGCTCATCACCCCGAAACTACTGGACTGAATTTAACTAATATTGATGAACAGCCGAAGACGGTTATAGGATAGTTTTCACCCGACTACGCGGACGAAGTTGTTTGCACCTTCTAGTATATAGTCCAGCGTCAGCTTTACAAAACAATATCTGAAACATTTAAATCAACTTCTGTCCTGAATTTAAATTCGCGATGATAAGCAAATATGCCGAAACGTGATATTTATCTATTGCTACGAATATTATTACAATGTCTGAAGGTCGAGGCTGTTATATATTTAACCCAAGTAGGTATAACTTTTTTTATGTTTATACGCTGTAACTTTTAGCTACGACCTAGGCCTATATAGATATGTATAGCAAGATTTATCACGATCACGTTTGTGGTATTTAAAAGTGTTTTAAACGGTTATTTCTGATCACCTTATCATATTGGAAATAATGGAAAATTTTAATTGTCATGTAACTTCCTGGCTAGGAAAATACACTTGTTATTGTTTGCCGCGTAATATGATGTCTATTCTTGGTATTTTCCATCTATCTAAGAAAATAGTTCGCAAGAATAAAAATGTCCATTTATCTCGAGGCTTTGAAGAAGCTCAGCAAATCTACAAAAAGTTCCGCTTCCGTCAGGCTTTGTGGTATTGACAGAGCACTTGTTACACGTAAGTAATTGAATAAAGACGACACGCATTTACGTAGTTCTGTCAATACTCGCATTCTTTGCTTACGTAACTAGCTACACATTATTTCCTGATCGCAATAACCAGGCTCTTGGCACATTGCATACAATTACACATATAAAAAGAAATATCCCATATGCCGGAATGTCAAGTATAACTGACAGCTCCGCACCCGGTAGTGATGCTCAATTGTCAAGATCACATAAGGGTTGAAACGGCTTCGAGTTGCTGAAACCCGACACCAGCGCGTGACGGCGAGCGCTGGCGGCGGGTGACGCTGCTGACCCTGACTCTTGAAATAGTCTTCCGTGTTAGCGCCGATACTAAAATACCAGATGATGTTGCTCTTAAGGCACCTCTCTAGCTGAAAAAAACCCGCTCCACAAAAGGACATAAATTGCGTCGTTTGTAAGCTTTTTTAGACATTTAGGTATATGGAAGGAAATATGAACCGTAGGGACAGGGACGTACCTACTTCACAGGTGGTAATTGTAGGTCGATGGGCTTAGTGAGAAATAAATTTAGCAAAACCTTTTTCTGGGAAATGTATCTAGGTAGCTACAAATATACTTTTCTCAAACATCCAATGAAATATTGTCTTTACGTTCCTTAAATTAGGCTCGGAAGTATAGCTTTTTGGGCGGAACAACTCGAGAGGACTGTAAAGGGATTTCATACTGCTTTTCAGGCCTAGGCCTGCAAAGTAACTTTTTTTTTGTTTCAACAACAAGGTCATTCACACAGCTGGCTGGTTTGACAAAAAACAGGTTTTGTTTTTAAAGGTTGGTTGTTAGACACTTGTGGAAAAAAAAAAACAAGATAGCGGCTTTTTTTTTTCAAATTTTTTAAATTGGTGCTAGGCGGCTAAAACTCGGTATCGAGGGGCTCTCGGGGCTCAAAAATATGAATCTGAAATCTTGTCCGAAAATTCGGTCAAATTCGGAAAATATCGAAAAAAAAACGATTCAAAATTTCAAATTGGTGCTAGGCGGCTAAAACTCGGTATCGGGGGGCTCTCGGGGCTCAAAAATATGAATCTGAAATCTTGTCCGAAAATTCGGTCAAATTCGGAAAATATCGAAAAAAAAAACGATTTGTATGGAGAAAATTTCAAATTGGTCCTAGGAGGCTGAAATTCGGTATCCGGCGGTTTTTGGGGCTCCTGAGTCAGAATCTGAAATCGGATTTTTAAAATTCGGTCAATTTCGGAAAATATCGGACAAACAATATTAAGTGTTATTCTTTGAAGTATATTTTTTTATTTCATTGTATGTTTGAGAAAAGCACTATACATGCCTCGTCGTGAAAACGGATTCCCGGCCTCGTATCACTATCCGGCCTCGCTCGCACGCTCGCTCGGCCGTATATACCTACTTGGCCGGAAATCCTCATTTTCCCGGCCTCTGATGTAATGTACTATTTCTCAAACATGCAATGAAATATTGTCTTTGCGTTCCTTATAATAGGCTCGGAAGTATTGGTTTTTGGGCGCAACAACTCGAGAGGACTGTAAAGGGATTTCATACTGCTTTTCAGGCCTAGGCCTGCAAAGTAACTTTTTTTTTGTTTCAACAACAAGGTCATTCACACAGCTGGCTGGTTTGACAAAAAGCAGGTTTTGTTTAATAAGAAAGTTTCGATTGTTAATCCCAGCAATTTTCAGGTTTTTTATTAGTGTTTTTCGCGTAAAACAGTTTCATTATGTAATTTATTGGGTCACATACAAAGTTATTCTCTTAAGAAAAGGATATTTTGTGTTTTTTGTAAACATGCACCGATACAAGTACGTATTTAGTTTATATCGGGCCACGTGTGTCCGTGAAGGTTGACATTTGATAGCAACTGTTCTCTGAAATATATAGCAGTTTGTCTGTAAGCGATATTGTTCTCGCTTGTAAACGATTCCTTTGAAACACGCTGCGACCTTGTGTTCTATACACGCCTGTATACTGTGTTAACGTATGTATTGTATGGACATAGGTACTAGTTGCGTACGTAATGTAGTAAATCACACGCGGAACGCAGCTGTAAATATTCAACCCACTCTTCGCGAAAAAAGAGTTGGCTTAAAAAAGCACGCCTTGAAGAAATTAACAACCTTGTTTCAAATAAATAACACCGATGTGTCGGTGCCAATTACTTTCAAACTTTTAAATGTTTTTGAAATAGGTGGTTCAAAATTCATGGCAAATACTGATTGAGTATAGAAAAGTTTAATTTTTAATTAGTGAACTCAACAAGTAGGTACCTAAAGAGTTATATCCATACTAATATTATAAATGCTAAAGTGTGTCTGTCTGTCTGTCTGTCTGTCTGTCTGTCTGTCTGTTACCTCTTCACGCTTAAACCGCTGAACCGATTTAGATGAAATTTGGTATATAGATAGTTTCAGTCCCGGGGAAGGACATAGGATACTTTTCATCCCGAATAAATGTAGTGTTCCCGTGGGATGAGCGGGTAACACCGCGGGGCACAGCTAGTACTTTATGTTTTTATTGAAACGTAATATTGAGCTATTTATTCGTAGTTTAGAATTACCTGCCTTTGTCTATTTTGCTCTGCCAGGTTGTAATGTAATGCTTTGCTCAAATCAGGTGGAATTTGAATTTTTTAACAAATACCTTGTATTTTCGAGTAGAGAACTGAGGTGACTGGTCCGCCCGTAGCTCCAGCATTCTTCGCAGTGTATAGAGAAATTACCGATTCGTAAGAACGTATTTATTCTTGCTGCACTAAACTCGCACAATATAATGTACGACAATGAACTTTAATTGTTTTAACCATCATCACACTGTCGGATCATATTATTATTTGATATATTTAGAAGAAAAAAAACGAGTAACAAAACTATGTAAGTAACAAAATAATTGATAGATAATCACCACATTTCTTTCATCTTATCATTCGCGATCCCTTTTAAGGTTTCATCAAAGGATGCCGGCTTTCGCCTGCCTGAGTCATTTCTCCCAACCATGCAGTGCCTGCACATGTGCAGTCCACACGAGGCGCCCCACGTGCGGTCACGTGGCGCGATAACCGCTTCTGCGTCGCACTACCATGTCTTTGCACTCGAGTCAATGTCAGCAGAAACGGTGTCCTCGGCGTTGACCGACCAACTACCCACGCTGTCAGCTCTGTGGAATTCAAAACATTTAGTTAAGTATTCTTTTTATGGTATTCTAAGAAAGAGGTAACAAAATATTATATTATATAAGGAATGTCGGCATTTCTTTTAGTTTTTCTAATGCTGTGGTTGGTCATTGTCACATTACTGTTGGAAATGTGCAAAATCTATTTGATGAAATCTCTTCAAAATGACCAACACGAAAAATTATATTTTTTCCTGTAGACGAGTGGCGCTGAAAACTGCCAATTCGCTTTCGACTTTAAGAGACTCAGGGAAAGGTTGTAAGAAAAACGATTCACGAAACTCAGGACGTGTGGAATGTGAGTGATCAATATTTTTTCGCGACATTTTTCAACCAATAATCTATATTGCCTTTATGCTACATTGTGTTGGGCATCATATTTATTGCATTATTTGAGACTATCCCAATGAAAACAATGTCGTCGCCTCTTACCGCTCAAATAGGTATTTTCGCTGCCAGGTTTACAAGTTCGAAATAATGAATTGTTGAATATAATAACGTATTTATCAATGGATATGCACATACATGAGCAAAAATAGCCATCATGTACTTCTACCTACAAAATCTTCAGCCGACGGATGACTTCGGATTACCGGACAACCATCCGCGCAGTTACCTTACCTATATCAGTAAATGAAGACGATTGTAAGGCGTGCATTGCTCTGAAGTTTTTATTTTAATTTTGTTTTTATTATATTGAAGAAGGCGTTGACTTCGATTTTAATTGTGTGGTTTTGCATTAAATTAGGTAAGTAAATGGCAACTCGTCGAAATTTGCGTTGAAATTTAATTTTGAAACCTCACTCTCTCTGATAAAAACATTTTGTGTTAATTTTGGTAATTTTAGTATGGATTATAAATTTCCGAGAAGGAATCTGTTAGTTTAGACAGCTTATAAATTGTGTGTTGAAATATTGTCTTGATTCTTAATCGCTTCATTTTAAAAGAGTGTGTATTTTAATGATTCTAATTCTGTAAATATCCGTCGTGAGACGGTCATTGCGCCCGTTTGTCGAATTGTCACGTTTGGTTCCACAGATAATGAATTAACAGAGGACAAAATAATCGGGAAAACAAATGGTTCGGTTGAACTCGAATGCAGGTCGGCGACCGAGGAAAACAACACCGCTCGCGTTGCGCTGAAACATGAGAAATTGGGAGCTCGGTTATACGATGCAGTACTTAATAAATAAATACCGTGAAAGTATGTCGCAAGTGCAGCGCCACTCGCTGAAACCTACTTATCCACAGCGTTGACGATCAACATTTGCATTTATCTGTCATGATTCAGTACACCGTTATTATACTATTCATTACTTTTTCATTTAACATTTTAATTACCTCGCACGTTCACTAGCTCTATTTTATGACGAATATAACAACGAATGTATGGGATAGTTTTTCATAACTATATATAAATTTGGCGATTTCCACATGCGCAGGATGGCCCGAGCTGAAGCGAAGCATGAAGACGGCGCGAGCGCGTGTCTGCACGGCCCACTGCCCTGGCCTACATAGCAGATGATTGTATGTAGATTTTTTAAGTCATAAGTCAGTCGACCCACGAATGCGATGACAGTATCCGTCTGTTTTCTCCGGCGATTATACGAAGGTACCAGCACGCCCTCGTACAGAGAAATTGAGGCGATATCGCTTGGAATACGACCACATGTGGTGCGTCCTAGTGGCCAACAAAGTGCTGCCAGCTTCTCCATTCAATACTATGTTCACTATTACTTACCACATGTCGTTTTTTAGGGTTCCGTAGCCAAATGGCAAAAAACGGAACCCTTATAGATTCGTCATGTCTGTCTGTCTGTCTGTCTGTCTGTCCGTCTGTCCGTCTGTCCGTCCGTATGTCACAGCCATTTTTTTCCGAAACTATAAGAGCTATACTGTTGAAACTTGGTAGGTAGATGTATTCTGTGAACCGCATTAAGATTTTGATGCAAAAATAAAAAAATAATAATAAATATTGGGGGCTCCCCATACTTAGAACTGAAACTCAATTTTTTTTTTTCATCAAACACATACGTGTGGGGTATCTATGGATAGGTCATCAAAAATGATATCGAGGTTTCTAAAATATTTTTTTTCTAAACCGAATAGTTTGCGTGACAGACGCTTCCAAAGTGGAAAAAAGTTGGTCCCCCCCCCTCTAACTTCTAAAATAAGAAAATGAAAAATCTAAAAAAAACATATGATGTACATTACTATAAAAACTACCAACGAAAATTGTTTTGAACGAGATCTAGTAAGTAGTTTTTTTTAATACCTAACTTTGCAAGTTTGCACCTAATTTATATGGGGCGCTATACATACCAGGTGCAAACTTATCTTAAACACTTAGGGATGGAAAATGTTTGTACGGAACCCTCGGTGCGCGAGTCCGACTCGCACTTGGCCGGTTTTTTACAAATTCTTACTTTCCTTACTGATTCTTTTGGGGGATACATGTGAAAGTGAGTTGGTTTAACGTACCAGTATGTATATACCTACTTATATTACTCCGGTTCAATTTCGGTACTTAATGCTTTCATATTTGTGCAGGCTTAGGTAATTGTAAATCGTATGACTTTAAATAAAAAATAATAATAACGGATTATATGGCGTATATCCATTATTTGAGGTTACCGAAACGTCAGGAAGACTCAAATAATGAATATACGCGATATTATAATCTGTTAATTTTATTTAAATGTGTCACTTTCGCGGAATCTGAAGCTAAATATATTATTACATTATGGCTAAAAGTAACAAAAATAAAAAACAGTGCTTAGCTCTAGAATCTTAATATAGCCTTAACTCATTATAGCTTATAGGGAGGATTTATCGCTAGAGCTTAAAATAATGCTTTAGCATGGGAATTCAAAACTCCACAGCCAGCTAGTCAAATGCTAAGCCTGCTGTTTTTAGTACCCAAAAAGATTGAGGGAAAGGATGAGAAGAGGATGATAAGTGCCTTATTTGAAAATAAAAGTTTTTGTCTGTGTTAGATGCCATAAACACCATAATCAACAGCTTGGATTTACAAAAGGAAAATCTACTATGGATGCGGCTTTCATGCTAATGAAACATGTCTACAACATACTTATTTAGGAAAGCTTTGGTGACTTGGTCAGGATCTTCTGCAATTTTGACGACGCGTTTGGCGCAGTTTGCAGTCACCTGCCTACTGAGCCGGCCGTCCCGGTTTCGAATCCCGGCCAGGGCAAATATTTGTGTGATGAACTCGAATATTCGTTCTCGGGTCATGGATGTTATCTATATATGAATGTATTTATATATTATGTATATCGTCGTCTAGTGCCCACAGTACAAGCTTTGCTTAGTTTGGGGCTAGGTCGATTTGTGTAAGATGGTCCCTTAATATTTATATTTATTTGCGAACGCCTTCCATTGCGTTAAACATCAAACCACAAAACTAAGGTTCAAACTTCAAGGATTGTGTGAGACAGTATAAAACTGTTTCAAGTTATATATCTCAAAGAAAACAATAGTTGTTAACGGGACTCTGTGTTGTGTGACGAAGCCGCTGTTAAACTAGGGGTACCGCAGGGATCCGTCCTAGGCCCATTCCTTTTTCTCGTCTACTTAGATAACTATGAGTAGCCCAATATTGCTAAAAACGATTTCCACACATCCTTAATCCTTAAAGAGAAACCAGTAATCCGAAAACTTTGATGAGATAAATTGCACTCTGAAGTATTGAATTGGGTTAAAGCCTGCCATCTGATAATACCAACATTACCAAATGTACCTAATATCAATTAGTTTACATAAATAATGTCTAGAATTTGTTGATAAAACCATATTTCTTGGTTAAGCTATTGAATAATTTACCATGAAAGCAAATATAATATTAATTAATACCTACAATGTAAAGTGAAATGCCTATTAACTTTCTGAACGCGCACATTGTCGGCACTAGAAATGAGGATTTCACTAGGGCAATCAACTTCAATTATTTGAATATCTTGCAGATAGATAGGACTATAATCATCTCAGTCAGATTAGACTTTCTTTTTAGGGTTCTGTACCCAAAGGGTAAAAACGGGACCCTATTACTGAGACTTCGCTGTCCGTCCGTCCGTCCGTCTGTCACCAGGCTGTATCTCAAGAACGGTGATAGCTAGACAGTTAAAATTTTCACAGATGATGTATTTCTATTGCTAGCGGCAAATAATAATAATAATAATAATAATAATAAAGCCATTTATTAACCCAAAATAATTGTACATGCAGATATCGATTTAGTAAGAGACAGTTTCAAATTTTGTTTACGTACTTAAAAAACAGAATGTATATTTTTGCTTTAAGTACAGTACAGTAGTAAAGTTTGTGTTCAAGCCTACATGTTGAATCAATAATTTAACATTATAAACAGGTTACAATAGTACATGCATCTAGGTAAGACTATATAAGATTAACATTCATTAATAACATTCAATGAGTATCTAACATTCATAGCTTACATTAAATTAAAATAGTATATTATAAATTATATCACACAAATACATGTTAATTTAAATTCAATTTCATTTCATATTAAATTAAATTCATAATAAATAACATTCGATTTTAAATATTATAAACATTATTTTACTTCTTCATTATTTTTCATAACATAAATTTGTAATATAAATTAAGTATAAATAAATAACATTCGAATAATAAATAAATAAAATTCATTAAAAAAACAAAGTTATATCAATTTTATGAATTATGTCACACACTTGCACTAACACTATTTAAATTGTTTTTTGGGTTTGTCCATTTTTGGACAAAGGCCTCCTCCATCTTGATCCACATCTCTCTATCGGTTGCCAGTCGAGTCCACGCGACGCCGGCCTGCTGCTTGATATCGTCGGCCCAGCGACTGCGCGGCCGCCCTCGCGGACGGCGCTCCTCCCGCGGGTACCAGTGCAGCATTTTTTCGCTCCATCTGCCGTCGTTCGTTCGCGCAATGTGACCAGCCCAACGCCACTTTAAGCGGCACGCCATTTCTGCTGCATCTACGATATTTGTAATTTTTCGGATGTCTTGACATTTAACTTTATTCTTAATTTTTATCCCTAGTAGGCTCCTCTCGACGGATCTCTGGAATTTCTGCAATTTGTCGATTATTTCTTTGGTGATAGGCCATGTTTGACATCCGTACAGTAGAGTGGGAGTCACAACAGTGTCGATCGCAGTTTTTTTCAGTGTAATATCTAATTTTGATTTGAAAATATGCTTATGCGACCAATATGAATTCCAGGCTTTCTTGATCCGTCTTTCTACTTCATCTGCGTAGCGACCGTTCAATGATATATTTTGGCCTAGGTACGTGTATTCATCGACATAGGTAATGTTATGATTTTCTATTAGAATACTTTTCCGCTCACCATTTGTCATAACACACGTTTTGTCCGAGTTCATTTCCAAGCCGCAGTCTTTGCTCCAAGTATTCAACGTTTCCATCATGTATTGAAGGTCTTTGTGGTTTTCGGATATTAAAACAATATCATCTGCGAAACGCAGATGGTTTATATACTCGCCGTCGACTTTAATTCCAAGTCTGGACCAGTTCATCTTACGAAATATATGTTCTAAGAGCGAATTAAATAAGTTTGGCGAGATGGGGTCCCCCTGTCTTACTCCTCGTTTTATTTGAAATTCAGTTCCCTTTTTATCCAGTTTAACCAAGGCTTTACTATTCTGGTAGATTACTTTCAGTATATTAATGTATTTTCTGTCGATTCCTTGTTCATTTAAGGCGTCCCATGCTAGCGGCAAATACTAAAAATAAAATAAAATAAATATTTAAGGGGGCTCCCATACATCAAACGGGTTGGTTGCGTTAACTTTGCATCTCATTTGTATGGGGCGCTATACATACCAGGTGCAAACTTAACTTAACCACTTAAGGATGAAAAGTGTTTGTACGGAACCCTCGGTGCGCGAGTCCGACTCGCACTTGACCGGTTTTTTCTTTTTAAAAGGACAAAAGTGTATCCATGATGTATTCCATGATAATGAAAACCTACTGTTATATTCCATATGCTTATAGGTACACAATGTATCTACACATGTGTATTTGCATAATTCAATAAAATATAATTAAGTGTACATGAATAAACATGCTTAGATTATTAACAAATATCACTGTAAAATGGTAATGTAGCGATACCGATGCAGCTGTTAAGTGCGATGTCCAATTGATTACTGTTTGATGACACCGTTTTATTTATACTAGTAGAAATGTACAAATATGAGAATAAGCTTACGAAATCGATCCAAATGTAAAAAAAAACTGCTATGCATTAAGAGGCCTTATTGCTTTAAAATTGAATTTTTGTCGTATTATTTAGTATAAATATATTGATAATTTCAACCAACTTTTTGAAGTGAATTATGCTTTTCCCTGAGTTATAGATAGTAACATAGCTAGAGTCTGGTTAGCCAAATAATGTTGACAGATATTTCCTTGTGGTATTACCAATTGTCTATGATTTAAACAATTTAATAGTGGGTCCTCTATAAATAATTTTGATACTTTATGTACTAGTTCTAACATTCCGATCGAGTTGAAATTTGGCATACTTAGTACTTATGTATTTTGGTGACGGATTAATATGGTATTATCGAGCTAGGTCTTATTTACACTACATTTGATTTTTCGCCTTGTATATGGTTAGAAAGTGTAAACATATGTGTTTGTCGTTGACTGTACTGTACATAGTGGCAGAAATGATGTGAGCGGACTATGAGTGCACGTCAACGTATATTTAACTTATAATCAAAAATATGTTCTACTATCAAAACTATGATTTCCTACTACTCAAAGTGTGACCATCCTTATTTTTTTTAATTATCCTGCCAAAACTTTGAGTAATATTTCATGCTTTAAATGCATGCAGTCGTTTTAAAAAAATGCACAGTTTTCTGCGTGAATATTGTCAATTTCGAGTAGTTTTAAAAATAAAAAATATCAATGAAAAATTCAAACTGTAGGTTTCAAATATATACCCATAAATCGCAAAATCCATGTTCTAAGTAGTAACATTGATAGTATGTTAAGGAACTTGTTTAATCATAGAGAAAAGTGTCTAAAACAATCAGCATTTTTTACGGATAGCCTTAAAACCTAGGTAATAAATTGGAAATAATTATAGACATGACATGAATCATCTATAACGCTGCTCACTGAGATACCCCATGCGTAATCTCAATACTATGTTTGCTGGCGAATACTTGCCGAGTGCGCAGGACTCGGGTCCTTTCTCTGAGTTTCATCTGGCTGCGCTCGCGCCTAAGATTTCTCTCGCGTGCCCGTATTGGGATTCAGGTCGTGCGCACTCGCCCCGCCCAAACGTACTCTCGTTTACTTACTGCGCTACATTTAACTAAACCACAATAAACTAAGGTCCAGTTGCAAGTCGGGTGTTTGATCCAGTTTGTGTTTAGCGTAGAATTGTAGGTAACTTTGGGCACGGTGTACCTGGTGTGCCAATATTATGTTAATTAAACATGTTTTTATCTGTATAGATTTAATTGGTTGTAGGCCGGAAAGTGACGCAGGCTGCCTTTCAATTAGGAAAACTGCATTTGTTTCCGTGGGATACGCGAAATTCGCCATATTTTGTCATTACAATTCAAGTATTTGTATGTAACTAAGAACATAGGTGCATAAATTATGAGTGAAAAATCAAGATATTAATTTGAAATGTGGGAATGAACAAGCATGCTCGTGACTGCGCCGAGTGAAATGCGAAAAAATAGGCAGTTGCCGTTAAGTAGATAACGTCAACACTAGTTGTTTAATCCATTTCTAAACTATATATTTAGCACTTCGACGAATGTGTTAACAATTTCTCCGTGGAAGAAGTATAAGATTATTAATATTTTACCTTAGAGAACTAAGTAAAGTTGGACGAAAATTGTAAAATCTTAAGCAGGCGTTAAGTGTTTTTTTATACTTTAACAATGGAAATCTATTTGGTTTTCAGTTCAAAAAAAAGATGAATGTTTACATAACAATTTGTCCGCATCAAATATTTCAATTATTGTTTGGTATTAAAGGTCCAGATTTATCAAAAAGTGCTTTTAATTCTCCATACATTTTTACTATGGCGGCCGCGTGCCGATCTAAATACGCATTCCCCGCGCTCTATGGTTCAGTCGCTAACGCTCGGCGCCCTCTTAATTGTATGAAGTGAGTGCTATAATATAATGTATTTAATATTATTAAAAATATATATAAATTATAGAATGTTAATCTTGTTCATTCCCGTATGGTGATACGATGTTATGAGAACGAATAAAAGTTTAAAAATGGTCCAAGTACTAAATATTTACACTATCCTAAAGGCCGCTTCTTTCTTCAAGAAAGGTGATAACAGCCTATTGAAGAACTACAGGCCCATCACGCTTCTAAGCCATGTTTATAAGTTGTTTTGAAGGGTCATCACGAACCGTCTCGAACATAGACTTGATGACATCCAGCCTCCCGAACAAGCCGGTTTCCGAAGAAGCTATAGTACCATAGACCACATACATACGCTGCGGCAAGTTATACAGAAGACTGAAGAGTATAACTTGCCATTATGCTTAGCGTTTGTGGACTATGAGAAAGCCTTCGATTCGGTGGAAACATGGGCGGTGCTCGAGTCACTTCAGCGATGCCATATTGACTATCGGTACATTGAAGTGTTGAAGTGTTTGTATAGTAACGCCACCATGTCGGTCCGAGTTCAGGAGCAGAGCACAAAAGCCATTCCATTGAGAAGAGGCGTAAGACAGGGGGACGTTATTTCCCCGAAACTGTTTACGGCCGTTATGGAAGACGCCTTCAAGCTCCTGGAATGGCAAGGACTTGGCATCAACATCAATGGCGAATACATCACTCACCTTCGGTTTGCCGACGACATCGTAGTCATGGCAAAGTCGATGGAGGAACTCAGCGTGATGCTCGATGACCTCAATCGAGTTTCTCAACGGGTAGGCTTAAAAATGAACATGGACAAGACGAAACTCATGTCAAATTCCAAGGTTGTGCCCATCCCAGTCTCTGTTGAAAACTCGGTACTCGAAGTTGTTGACTCATACATCTACCTAGGACAAGTGGTCCAATTAGGTAGGTCCAACTTCGAGAAAGAGGTCAACCGCCGAATCCAACTCGGCTGGGCAGCGTTCGGGAAGTTACGCAATGTCTTTTCGTCCGACATACCTCAGTGCCTCAAGACGAAAGTCTTCAACCAATGTGTGTTACCAGTGATGACTTACGGCACCGAAACGTGGTCTTTCACTATCGGCCTCATCTTAAAGCTCAAAGTCGCTCAACGAGCAATGGAGAGGGCTATGCTCGGGGTGTCTCTACGTGATCGAATCAGAAATGAGGAAATCCGTAGACGAACTAAAGTGACCGATATAGCTCACCGGATTAGCACGTTGAAGTGGCAATGGGCAGGCCACATAGCACGCAGAGCAGATGGCCGATGGGGCCGAAAAGTGCTCGAATGGAGACCTCGGACAAGCAAGCGCAGTGTAGGACGTCCACCTACAAGATGGACAGATGACCTTATAAAGGTCGCCGGAAAGCGCTGGATGCAGGTCGCTTCCAATCGGTATATATGGAAGTCCAAAGGGGAGGCCTATGTTCAGCAGTGGACGTCCTATGGCTGAGATGATGATGAAAGGCCGCTTACTTCGAGTAAGTATACTATCAAAAACTATATCGTTCATGTTAGTGATGTGTCTGTGGGTATCAGTGCGTTGAGCATGATCTTTACTTGGCCTCGAGCCTCGAGGCGTGGCGGCACCCGCGGCTTCCTGGTCAGCAACTTAAACATCGGGAAATCGTTTAGAATGTCAAGTTGATATTTTTGCACGGCCATGAAAACACAAGGTCGCTATATTTACGGAGCAATAATATGTACGTATGGCGCGGAAAGTGATTCTGATCGACGTTTTATTTTTGGCCTCGTGCCAGCGCCTGAAACCATGTTTTATTTCGTCGTACAATGTTTCTAGATAAAAATCGAATTGAAATACCTCTCGATGTCAGATGCAACTATCTTCTGACCTTGCCGTAACCTAAAAATAATCTATATAAACTGTACATTTTAATGATAACGATTTGTGATACGAGTTCCGTGTTTGCCACATGGAACGCCTCGTGTTATTGTCGGTCCGAGGCGCTTGGTAGGCAGGCGGAAGCGGTCATAGCAGAATCGCTTCTCGGAGCGCTATCGGTCGCTATCTGTTGGCGGGCACCTCGGCGAAGGTCGCGCGGAGGTCACGAGCTGACGTCACGCTGATAACGATTCGCGCGATGACCTTGTCGCGCGCGCCGAATTTCAAGGTTGCAGCTATTTGTACAGTCAGATAGGCGAGCGCCGCCCGCGCCCGCGCCGCCGCCGCTCTGCGTCACCCGGAGGTGCCATTTTATTGCTATTATTTGTAGAGGCCACCAAGTTGTCTCCTCTTTATTGGGCACGCAATATTCGTTAGCTTAGTCAGAGCCCACGTGCCCGCATAACCTCTAATGTTGCCACGTTGCCGGGCCGGCTTTTTTAAATAATCGTTGTCGATGTTCGACAAGATATTGTTACAGATGGCGATAAAACATGCAATCAGTAGATCTGGTGGCACTGTATTCGCGGAAGCGTAAGTTGACCATGGGTGTGCAGCGCAGCAACCAAATTAAAACGAGCGGGAAACTGCGCGACTCGTCGCGGAAGCTACGCGCAAATTAGACGTATTGACCGGCAAATTAGAGCCAAGGCCGTCTCATTATAAAGGCCAGACTATGTATAAGCACGTAAAGTATGATTAAGAAACGTAGGTAATTCACTTTCCATGGTACGCCGGTTTGATAAAGGTCGTAGCGATTATTCAAATGCAGCTTGCATATACAGATATCATCATCGTAAACAATGTTATTTTAAAGTCAAATACTGTCGAAAAACAAATGACGTTTATCGGAATGGCGCGCCAAGTTTAGTACTATATCTACGAGTACGAGTGATTTAGACATTTACTTAGGAGCGAATGCCACCCGAGAGAGTTTCTCACGAAAAGTGAAACTAGCATCACGACAGATAGTTAATCGACATGTCAGGAGGGTACAACACGGTCATCTCCGTCATCTGTCACGCTGCACCGACTGTTGACGTGACGTTGACGCGCTAGTCATTTATCTACCCCTGCTGCTTTCATTTGTCTAAATTTTTTATGCGATGCCTATAAAAATACAATTATTTCAATTTATTCTTTACTAATTCTTTATTAAGGCAAAAATACGAAATGGTATCAAATTGTTTGTTTTTGCCAGAACGATTAACGATTGTTTCCTTGTTTGTTATACATAAATAAAATGATCAAACGTAATGTGTGTGATCAAACGTAAGTATTCAATGTCACTTTACAGTATAGGTACATAGATACTATTAGAATTGTCAAAATAAAAAACGCCTTCCTTTTTTTTTATTTTGAAAAAATATAGTAGATGGAACAAGTGAAATTAAACAAATGAACAATAAGTCACCCGACTGTCGGAAGTAAGTAGTCTAATTTAAAAGAGAAGAGATAAACGTCGACACGACTATTAGGGCGCGAGCGGACGTGTCGTCAGTGTGTTGCCAGATGACATTTATGAAAATCCGTAGGGTGAGACATAAAAGTCTGTAGAATTCCGTAGATTGTCGCTTGAAAAATCCGTAGTTCTACAGATTTTTTTTTTTCAATGCTTTATTGGACTATACTAAAGCTTAAAATGTTATAAAAAGTTGGTAACTTTTGCAAAAACGTACGTGGAAAAACAAAAATCTAATATTTTTGAACACCTTGTCCATAGTTTATTCATAGTTTCGAGTTTTTCATGAAATTTAAAAAACGGACCACTGAGTGAAAGTGCATGATTAGTCCGCGAGTGTTTCAGCCAGAATTACAATTAATTCGCCGAAAAAGTACATTCCTTTTCGATTATGTTATGTTTTGGTGATAAATAAAAGTAGTCTGAAATTCCGTAGGTTCCCCAATAATTTCCGTAGGTCTGGGCACAAGGCCTAAATTCCGTAGATCTACGGATTTTTCCGTAGTTCTGGCAACGCTGCGTGTCGTGCGACCTCGAACACAAGTGTCAGTGTCATTGCCGAAATTACACGTGGTACCGTCTCAGGCAGGCGATTACACTCACAGATATACACTTTCATCTCTTAATAAACCTTTTATGTGCGATGCTCGGCTTTGAGATCATGAAATTAGGATATACGTATAGAAGAGGGAAGAGGGAAGAGGGAAGAGGGAAGAGGGAAGAGGGAAGAGGGAAGAGGGAAGAGGGAAGAGGGAAGAGGGAAGAGGGAAGAGGGAAGAGGGAAGAGGGAAGAGGGAAGAGGGAAGAGGGAAGAGGGAAGAGGGAAGAGGGAAGAGGGAAGAGGGAAGAGGGAAGAGGGAAGAGGGAAGAGGGAAGAGGGAAGAGGGAAGAGGGAAGAGGGAAGAGGGAAGAGGGAAGAGGGAAGAGGGAAGAGGGAAGAGGGAAGAGGGAAGAGGGAAGAGGGAAGAGGGAAGAGGGAAGAGGGAAGAGGGAAGAGGGAAGAGGGAAGAGGGAAGAGGGAAGAGGGAAGAGGGAAGAGGGAAGAGGGAAGAGGGAAGAGGGAAGAGGGAAGAGGGAAGAGGGAAGAGGGAAGAGGGAAGAGGGAAGAGGGAAGAGGGAAGAGGGAAGAGGGAAGAGGGAAGAGGGAAGAGGGAAGAGGGAAGAGGGAAGAGGGAAGAGGGAAGAGGGAAGAGGGAAGAGGGAAGAGGGAAGAGGGAAGAGGGAAGAGGGAAGAGGGAAGAGGGAAGAGGGAAGAGGGAAGAGGGAAGAGGGAAGAGGGAAGAGGGAAGAGGGAAGAGGGAAGAGGGAAGAGGGAAGAGGGAAGAGGGAAGAGGGAAGAGGGAAGAGGGAAGAGGGAAGAGGGAAGAGGGAAGAGGGAAGAGGGAAGAGGGAAGAGGGAAGAGGGAAGAGGGAAGAGGGAAGAGGGAAGAGGGAAGAGGGAAGAGGGAAGAGGGAAGAGGGAAGAGGGAAGAGGGAAGAGGGAAGAGGGAAGAGGGAAGAGGGAAGAGGGAAGAGGGAAGAGGGAAGAGGGAAGAGGGAAGAGGGAAGAGGGAAGAGGGAAGAGGGAAGAGGGAAGAGGGAAGAGGGAAGAGGGAAGAGGGAAGAGGGAAGAGGGAAGAGGGAAGAGGGAAGAGGGAAGAGGGAAGAGGGAAGAGGGAAGAGGGAAGAGGGAAGAGGGAAGAGGGAAGAGGGAAGAGGGAAGAGGGAAGAGGGAAGATTATCGGGTCGCTGATTACTAAAAAAGAATGATTTTAAAATTCAACGTGGCGGACGTGTAATACCATCTCTCATGTTAGGGCGCGATGGGGTTGAAATGTCTAAATAATGTCTAAAAATATGGGTGTCGATTTTAAACGCACAGCCCAAAACCGCTGATTCTAAAGAGTCTAAATTTGGAACGTAGGTTCCTCATAAGGTCTAGGGGCGCACTAATAAACGATTTTTCTAAAGGGAGTGAAATAGAGAGATCCAAAGTTTGTATGGGGAAACAAGATTAGACTTTTTATATATTCGAAACTTCACAGGAGTATTTCTAACAATAAATGAGTAAACCGACAAGTACTCTTTATTGCACACCTCATAAAATATACAGGAGAAAAACAATGCAAGACATTACAATTAGAGGTAAACAACAGGCGGTCTTATCGCTAAAGAGCGATCTCTTCCAGACAATCTTTGGGTAGTGGAGAACTTGAAAAAATAAGATTTTGTTATTAGGCGGTGCATAAATCGGATAATAATAATATATACATAAAAAACAAATAAATACATAAATGTAATAAAATATAAATACATAAATACATACATACATTCAGCCAACAGATAATAGGACCATTTGAATAAAATACGAATTATGAAAGGGATAGATAGTGTTCTTTCAATTGAGCTTTGAAAGAAACAAGAGATTTAGCGCGCCTTAAGCTAACAGGCAAGGAGTTCCATAAACAGACAGCTTTAAAAGTAAACGAATTATTATAAAATTTTGAGACGGAAGAAGGTACGGCAAGGAGCAAATTTTGGGCAGATCGAGCAGAAGTGAGATAAGTGAAACGCTCTTTGAGATAGCGGGGAGTTGCAGGATGAAAAAGTATACCATAAAGAAGAGCAAGAATATGAGAGTTACGACCTAAACTTAAACCTAATAGATGTTTAAATTTGTATTTGGTGCCATCTCGATTGTCGTCAAGGCCAGTGCGGGCGGCGCGGCGGGACTGGAGGAGTAGTCATCGGGAAACTTCCTGCAGCCGTAATAAATGCGTTCAAGCTTTTCAACAATAAAATGGATAGACGGATATGCATGAGGGATAAGCTTAACTAAACTTAACTTACCCTAACTTTAATAAATAGCCTAATTTTTTACCTGAAAAAAGAGCATCGTTCCCGTAGGATAATGTATATTGTATAGGAACGCGGGCTAAGCCGCGGGTTAATGCTATAGTAATCTTATATACTAAAACAACGTCCCACAAAACCGAAAATGGTTTGATTGCGAGAACGAATTTGAGAATCTCATTAATTATGACATGTGGTTTTAATGATAAGGTGATGTAGGTTATAAATACTTAGACAAAAAGTAAGTGTTTTTTAAAAGTGTATTTGCCAAGTATATGACTTGTTTTCTAAGGGTTCTGTCCCCATAGTAATTGTTTAGCCCTTGGTAGGTGCCAATAACTTGTCGGTAGTCCATAGATTTCGGATTTTAGACATTTTCCACAGCTTTGACCAAGGGTTCTTCTTACAGTCCTCTTGATTTCACAATAAGGATGTTACAACACACTTGCTCGTAAATTGGCCCTTGTTTAACTACATATATGGCCGAAAGGTATCCTATTTATTATAGATAGTTATATGACAAAATATAAATAATTGTTTTATTATTGCGTTTAATGCATCACAATTATTTTATTCACAAGTATTATAAGCTTATTTTTAAATGTAAATAAAAACTCTTTAAGTATTGTAATAAAAAAATAGTGCGTGGAGTCCCTCCGCGCGGAAGAAGTGAAACTTCGTAATGTGGAAATGAAAATAGGAACGGGTAGAAATTGGTTTTTAGTGAACTCATATTGTTTCTTTAAGACAAACTTCTTCACTCTCGCTCTATCTCTTTCTATTCCCTCTCCCCAGGAGCGTTGAACGTTTAACGCAACAGTGCTTTCCTACCCCCACAACCGTAGCGTTAAACGTTTAACGCAACCGTTAAACGTTTTACGCAACCTTGTTGGAAGTCGCATTAGAAGTTTCACTTCAAAAAGAAACTAGAGTATAAAGACACTAGTGCGATAAACAAAAGTGAAAAGCACGCGTGTTTATTAGGTTAACTTTGCGGTCATATTATAAACAGTTTAATGAGGGCCGCTTTACGAGCAAGTGTGTTGAAAAATGAAAATGAAAAATGAAAAATATTTATTTCCAAAAGTACAACATCAGTAACATCACTAATAAACATAAGGTAGGGCCTTCCTTTTAAGTAAGTTATACCTGTCTCAGGAAGTCCCGCTCCTCCACATCTGCACGTGTCTTATGACTTAAGAAATAAATCTTTATCTTACATCTTAACTATTACATTAAGTACTTTGCTCATCCATTAAATAAGGAAAGCATCACATATATTTTATTAAAACATATAAATCAGTTTAGTTGTCGATGTTGATTCATGAGTATGCTTCTTTGTATACTTATAAAATAAAATAATATATCATATACGTATCATTTTTTTTAAGTTATACCCACTAAACAGTTTTGACTTAGAAATAAATGTATTACTTACATATTATTGAAACATGTAAATTAGTTAAATCCACAACATAAATGATTTCTTTATACTGAGTATCTAAACCACAACATTTCAAAAAATAAGGTTTGTTATTTAATATACACTACACTTAGGTCTTCTTTCTTATATTTAGCAGTTTATTATATACTTATTACTTATATTTCATAGTGGTTTCATGCTACTATAGTTTATAATTATATCAAACATTTGGATCTTTAATGTTATCATTTTTATTTATTTTTTAATGTTTACAGCTAAAAATATTTACATTATACGATACAATAGGGCTTCGGTCTCCTCGTAGCTAAGTGTTTTGAGCAAATCCAGTACAGATTTTTTACATTGGTGTAATGGCCAATGGCAGTTGGTAAATATTTAATTTTTCGTTGATTTTATTATATGTTTATAAGAGCAGATTGTGCTACAAATTGTCTCTTAGCATATGCAGACCTGCTTGGTGGAATTGGGGCAACGCTGTGTTTTCGTCTGCGCGATAGTAACATTGGATTGAATATCAAAGTTTTATGAAGTCTTACAATTACACTTAGGATGTACAATTTTCTCATTGACAATAAATCACTTATATGATAGAGTTCCTTGGTAGGGAACCTGAACGGTTTTGAGTACATTACTTTTATCAAACAGCGCTGTCCTCTTTCAACCTCTAAAATTTGGTTTTTGCTGATCCACCCCAGATTGATATACAGTAAGTCATTACTGATTGAGCTAAGGTAACGTAAAGTTGATTCAAAAGTGTTTTTGAAGTTATATACCTAAGTTTTTTGAACATCCATACTAGCTTGCTTCTGGTATTCACATATTCAATATGGGTGTACCATGACATTCGTTGGTCCAGCATTAACCCAAGATATTTCGTGGCGTTTACCTTGGCAATTTTCATACAATTACATAACGGTTGGCCTTTACGCCCACATATATGTATTCTTAAGTTAAGATCGCTTTTAGGCTGTGAACTGTTGTATTTAGTAAAACACATGTAGTTCGTTTTTGTAGGATTTAGAGTTAAAAGATTGCGTTTCAGCCAAGATGATACTCTCCTAAGACCCTTTTCCGCGTTTTCAAACGCAGACTCCCACGTTTTCCCCTCAAAGACTATGACAGTGTCATCAGCATAAGGCAGCGTGTGCCCATTTTGGAGATTAATTTTAGTCAAGTCGTTGATATAAATTAAGAATAACGTGGGCCCTAGTACACTCCCCTGGGGGACACCAAAAGTTATGCTGGCTTCTTGGCTTACGTATTCTCCAATCTTAACTCGTTGTGATCGCCCAACCAAGTAATCACTCAACAAGTGCAAAGGGGTTCCTCTTATGCCAACCCGCTCTAGCTTTCGTATAAGAATGGGAAAAGAGACTGTGTCAAACGCCTTTTTGAGGTCTAAAGACACAAACCTACTTGTTATTTTTATCAGTTTTACCAGCTATCAATGTAGTAAGTGCCAATATTGCATCTTCAGTAGACCTTGATTAACGAAAACCATATTGGCGATCTGATAGGATGTTGAATTTGTTAAGGTATGAAACCAGGCGATTATTAATTAGTTTTTCCATAACTTTTGAGATAGCTGGCAAAACCGAAATAGGCCTATAGTTGTTTACGATGATGCTTTCCCCACCCTTATGAACTGGCGTAACTATAGATTTTTTAAGTGAGGTTGGGAAGATACCTTTCATAAAACAATGATTAGCTAAATGACTTATTACTGGGGCCAAATGGGGAAAAATGTAGTATGAAACGCGTGTGCTTTTGATCATTACTCTCTTGGCTCCATTACGCCCTCGCCTTCGGCAGGGGCTGCAAACCCGTCTTGACTGAAGTGACCACCTTAGCACACTTGTATCATAATGTACTATTAATGATCGATGTATATGGAGAAAAGGTGCTCACTTTCTGTTTGTACGAACAAGGGCCTTGACTTGAGATAAAATAAAACCGGCCAAGTGCGAGTTGGACTCGCGCACCGAGGGTTCCGTACAAACACTTTCCATCCCTAAGTGGTTAAGTTAAGTTTGCACCTGGTATGTATAGCGCCCCATATAAATTAGGTGCAAAGTTAGGTATTAAAAAAACTACTTACTAGATCTCGTTCAAAACAATTTTCGTTGGTAGTTTTTATAGTAATGTACATCATATGTTTTTTTTAGATTTTTCATTTTCTTATTTTAGAAGTTAGAGGGGGGGGGGACCAACTTTTTTCCACTTTGGAAGCGTCTGTCACGCAAACTATTCGGTTTAGAAAAAAAATATTGTAGAAACCTGGATATCATTTTTTAAGACCTATCCATAGATACCCCACACGTATGTGTTTGATGAAAAAAAAAAATTTGAGTTTCAGTTCTAAGTATGGGGAGCCCCCAGTATTTATTATTATTTTTTTATTTTTGCATCAAAATCTTAATGCGGTTTACAGAATACATCTACATACCAAGTTTCAACAGTATAGCTCTTATAGTTTCGGAAAAAAATTGCTGTGACATACGGACGGACAGACAGACGGACAGACGGACAGACGGACAGACGGACAGACGGACAGACAGACATGACGAATCTATAAGGGTTCCGTTTTTTGCCATTTGGCTACGGAACCCTAAAAATGAAAAATAAATAAATATCGGATAATTTCAAACAAATCGATCTAGTCCCAATTTAAGCTCAAGAAGGCTTGTGTTTATTGTTTATTGTTTATTAAATTATACACACAAGCTCACAGTTACACACCAAAACGCTTACATGCTACACAAATACATATTATTATTAATTAGACTAAAGAAGTACATAATTTTACTTTATCACTATTTACATATCATTAAAATTACTTAAAAACATACATACAGCTCTGCAAAAATAGCTAGGTGAGTCGTGAAAGACGTCGACCTCAGGGCTATGGATGGCCAGTTTATTCAAGAGCGACAGTGCCCGATTTGTGGGAGCGTTTTTAGCCTGACGCGTGCGCATCCCGCTGCTGGCGAAAATGCCGCGGCGGCGCCGCAGCGTCAGCGCGCCGCCCTGACTCGCACCCGGGACGCACGTCCTCGGTGCCGGTGCGAGCAACCCTATTCGATCGAGAACCGTAACGTTATTGATTTTGTTTCGCAACAGGTCATAATAATGCATGAGTAAAATCATTTTACGCCGCAGCTCCAAGGTGTCAAATCCTACCATGCCCGCAACAAACATTGATGGAAAAAGTAAAGGATAATACCCGTATTTCCTCTTGTACAAGTACCTAAGGAACTTTCTTTGTATTTTCTCAACCATGAGAACGTACTTTGCCTCATGGGGATCCCAAATACAGGCTCCATATTCTAATCTGCTACGAACGTAAGCATTGTACAAAAGGATTGGAATATTCAAGTTGGAGAATTGTGATGAGACGCGCATAATGAACCCTAACATCCTACTAGCTCGCGCACATATCCCCTTAATATGTGCTCGGAAATCCAACCGAGAGTCTAAGGCCAACCCAAGGTCCTGTATGACGTCCACTCTTTCCAGTATCCTCCCAAGCAGTCTGTATTGTGTGGCAATAGGTGTTCGAGCTCTGGTAAAAGTAATCAGCTTGCATTTGTCGACATTGAAAGGAAGCTGGTTAGTAGTACTCCACTCAGCCACACTGTCGATATCTCGTTGCAAAGCATTACAGTCAGCTACGCTCTTCACGCCCAGAAACAGCTTTAGGTCGTCCGCGAACAAGAGACATTTTGCTGTAGCTACAACATCAGATAAATCGTTTATCATAATCGTAAACAACCTGGGTCCCAATGTACTGCCCTGGCTCACCCCAGACCGTGTGTAGTATGGCTCTGTTTGACATCCCATTATCTGAACAAACTGGCTACGATTACACAAATAGCTGGATATAAACTTCAAGAGTTTTGGAGTGAAACCAAGCGCTGAGCATTTTTGTAGGAGAATATCATTACTAACCAGGTCAAAAGCCTTCCGGAAGTCGAAATACGCTGAATCTACTTGGTTTCCCTGATCCATTTGCGCCAATATGTAATCCACATACACTATATGATTAGTGTTGGTGGAACGCCCTTGACGAAAACCATGTTGACAGTCCACGAGTTGTTATGGGTGTTATGG
This sequence comes from Apotomis capreana, assembly GCA_947623375.1. Taxonomy (NCBI): domain Eukaryota; kingdom Metazoa; phylum Arthropoda; class Insecta; order Lepidoptera; family Tortricidae; genus Apotomis; species Apotomis capreana. The sequence goes on along the minus strand of OX392506.1, from coordinate 15,095,924 downwards.
TACTAGATGACGATATACGTACTTATATAAGTATAGATATCAATATATACTTAAATACATAGAACAACCATGACCCAAGCACAAATATTCGAGTTCATCACACAAAAGTTTGTCCGGCCCGGGGTTCGAGCCCAGGACCACCGGCTCCGTAGGCAGGTGTCTACAAACTGCGCCAAACGCGTTGTCAGATGCACCTCAGCTGTAGTAGGCAGCTAGCATATATGTAGACTGCTCTAGGTATTTTATACAAAGGTACTGATATTTGTACTTAATGATGTATAAGAGGGGCAACTTTCATCATAGTTAACTGTAATAGAATGTAGGTTGACTAGAAGTTGGATAGAAGTCTATTTGCCACCTAGAATATATATTACTAGCTGTTGCCCGCGACTTCGTCCGCGTGGAACCTTTATCGTGAAAATTTTACATCTTTATTATTTTCAGATCTAAGTAATGTTGAAATTGCTAAACTTGCTTTTTTGCAATTGTTTACGAAATAGTTACGAACTCTTCGTACGCGAGTCCGACTCGCTCTTGGCCTTTTTTTACTTTTTTTTAATTTGCTCTAATTACGCGGTATCATTATAAAATCAGGTACATCTACGAACGAATAGCTTTACTAGATTCGAAGAGTTTAAGAACGACGTTTATAAATTCTTTGATTCGAATAATAATGCCTTTACACAAAGTTTCAAGTACCTCACTCAAAAAAATGTTTGATCTACATACAATTTTTTTTAACCCCTTTTTCACCACCTTCAGGGCTGAATTTTCAAAAACGCTGAAATGAGTTTTCTTATCTTTTAATAAAATACCTTTTTACAAAGTTTCTAATTCCTAACTTAAAATACAACATACCTTAAGATACAACCTTGCATCCTCTTTTTAACCCCCTTCAGGGCTGAATTTTCAAAAACACTGAAATGAATTTTCTTGTATTCTAATAGTATTCCCTTATACAAACACTGAAATTACTTTTCTCGTATTCTAATAACATGCCCTTATACAAAGTTTTAAGTCCCGCGCTCAATAAATGTTTGATCTTCATACAAACTTTCAACCCCTTTTTAACCCCCTTAGGGGTAGAATTTTCAAAAACGCTGAAATCACGTTTCTTGTATTTTTAGGGTTCCGTACCCAAAGGGTAAAAACGGGACCCTATTACTGAGACTTCGCTGTCCGTCCGTCCGTCCGTCCGTCCGTCTGTCACCAGGCTGTATCTCAAGAACGGTGATAGCTAGACAGTTGAAATTTTCACAGATGATGTATTTCTATTGCCGCTATAACAACAAATACTAAAAATAAAATAAAATAAATATTTAAGGGGGGCTCCCATACAACAAAGGGATTGTTTGCGTTAACTTTGCACCTCATTTGTATGGAGCGCTATACATACCAGGTGCAAACTTAACTTAACCACTTAAGGATGGAAAGTGTTTGTACGGAACCCTCGGTGCGCGAGTCCGACTCGCACTTGCCCAATTTTTTATTATAATATGCCTTTATATAAAGTTTCAAGTCCCACACTCAAAAAAAATTTTGATAGTCATACATACTTTCAACCCCTTTTTTACCCTTTTAGGGGATGAATTTTTGCAAAAAGCTGAAATTAGTTTTCTTTTATTTTATTTTAATACGAAGTTTTGTGTTTTACGAAGTTTCAAGTTCCTAGCTTAAAATTAAATTTGAACCCCAAGACAAAGTTTCCTCCCCCTTTTCTAAGGGATTATAGGTTGAATTTTTAATAACAATCAATTAATGCTATTTTTTTGTTCCTATATATGCCTTTATAAGAAGTTTCAAAGAATTTGTAATGGATTTAAACTTTCAACCCCTTTTTAACCCTTTTAGGGGATGAATTTTTGAAAGCGCTGAAATTATTTTCTCGTATTCTAATAGTATGCCTTTATACAAAGATTTGAGTCCCGCACTCAATAAATATTTGATCTCCATACAAATTCAACCCCTATTTTACCACCTTAGGGGATTTATTTTCAAAAACGCTGAAATAATTTTTCTTCTATTTTATTTTAATACATTTTTACCAAGTTTCAAGTTCCTAACATAAAAAAAAACTTGTACCCCATACAACCTTTCATCCCCTTTTTAACCCCCTTAGGGGTTGAATTTCCCAAAATCGCTTCTCATCTCTTGTACACTTCATAAATGCAACCTACTGTGCAAATTTCAACTCTCTAGCATTTGTAGTTTCGGCTCTGCGTTGATGAGTCAGTCAGTCAGGACACTTGCAATTATATATATATAGAGATTGATTGTTTGTTAATTTTCCTTTTATGGGGTTATGTAATTATGTTATTTTTAAAACGACATCGGTAACGAGACTAAATGGCGAAATGTGACCCTTTTTGTGTTTGGTGTTTATCTTCAGCAATATTTATTTGTAGTTTTCGAAAACCCCACGTGGTCTAGCACTACAATTTCAAGAACTGCAATTTCATAAAGGAAACTGAAACGCGTACCTATTTAACCCTTATTGTCCTTGGGACAAGAGCCGAAGAGGTACATCTTTCTGTGGACTGTACATTGCGAAACCAAATAGTTTCTGGAACACGTCGAGCAGGCAAAGTAAACTGTTTTATAAAAATAAAAATGTCATTAAAAGTCTCGTGGTAGTTTTTTTATTAATTTAATTTGGCTGAATGATTGAAGATATGAAGCGTTCGCCCATATTTAGTGGAAGGTACACGTTTGAGCATTAGCCTATCATTGTCATGTTCTGTACCCTTTAATGAAATGATATTTTATGGTATGCTTATATTATGACTTAGACCCATCCTGTAAAGTGACTGTTTGGCCGTAAATTTACGTACCTATAGCCAAAAGGAACCCGGGATAATATGATGCATCTTCTCCAAAATTTGTCACATATCCCAAACATTCCCAAAGTGGCAGTCACCGGCCCGTCACGTTTTCGAAATAAACCGTTAGTAAACTGCATCCATATTGCATAAGTCGCTTAAATTGACGCTGCGGACTGTATTGATAACTCACGCGGTCCTAGACGTGAACCCGAACGGGTGGTTACGCAAGCGCCGCGTGAAGTGTGAAGTTCAATGTCACGCGCACACACGCGCCCGCGCATCTCTCTGTGTGTGTGTGATATCTGAATAATCGCCGCTAACCCGTTACTCGCCTCTGTTAACACTTCCCGGAATAATTCGCGAAAACAATTTTCCGCTGGCCGTCGCCGATAGACTTGTTGTGCAAGGTCGCTGTAAAGTCGTTGTGTTAATTTTAGAGCGCATTGGGCATAAACATATCATTCGGTGACAATTAACAATAGTGGTGTTTCATAATCCCGTCGCATATTGTTTTTTATTTCAAAACAAAACTATGATTCAACAGCAGTTCAAGACTTAGTCATCCCGGAAGGTAGAATCAGTCGCAATCGGTGTGGAGCATGATCTATATATATACCGAGTAAAAATATGTATCCACTGTAAACATTGTTATTTGTCACCTTGCTCGCGATTTTGTGGAAAAGTTTGCTATTGTGTTACTTACAGTCAACAATACGAGTCTATTTTCAAGTCCTAAACATGAAAGAATATGAATAACGGTGACACATTAATCCACTACCACTACCTAGTGGCTCTGTGAACTGTAGGTACAGCAATTAAGTCCTTCAAAATGTATGAAAAATTATATTTTTTACGTTTTCGGAAATATGGAGGTTGAAGAAATTTTCTAAACTATCGAATAACTAAATCGACAAAAGAATCCATAAGTATATTTATCAAACCTGCATACAAAATTTCACGAGAATCGGTTTTAAGATGCGACCTATAAATAAATAATAAATATCGGAGAACCTCACACAAATCAATCTAATCCCACAGTAAGCTCTAGTAGGCTAGACCGTAGAGTAGAATAGCCGGAAATCTGAACATCTGGAGATACGAAAGCATTTTTAGCTAAGCTGAATGCGGAGATGTTTGGCTCGCTCGGTCAACTAGTCTAGCCTACCGCAATTCACAAATAGGTATTAGAAGACGGTTTTCTACAAACATATATATTCGATTGTATTCTTTATATTCATTTATTCAGACCTTTTTACGACAGTTTGTATAGTTTCTGCTCGATCCTGTAATTAACTAAAAAATAACTACTATATGGTCCTAATTGCACGAGTCTGATCATATCATCTCTCTCTGTGGTCGCTCCCTCATGACTGAGGATCGTGGTCATCGGTGGATATGGATGCTTTACACCTAGTTTTTATGATCTGCCTCCACCGGTGCCTGTTCATCGCATCTCTGATGACCGAGCAAAACGGGTGCGTCCCAGGAGATATACTACATAATATATAATTTCATATTAATAACATTCACAAGATATGAACTATTGCTATAACATCAAAATCAATATTTTTATAAGGAATAACGGTCAATTAAAATAATACTCATGTAGTAGAATGACTTTTTATATAACACTCAAATACTCTAAATTCAGTTGATATAACATACATAACGTATATCGATCATAGTATATACTTTCTTTTAGTATAACGATCAGAAAATATAATAGCGTATGATATACTAAATAGGTGCTATAACTGCTACCCCTATGCCCCTAAAATTGAACATGGGTCAAAAACCGAAAACTGTAGGTTTGTTTTATGACCATGGATAGCGGAGCGAGCAAAGTGAGCGGAGCGTCAAAATGCTTGCTTGCATGGAGGTAAATATATTAAAATTTAACAGCGAACTATTGCATAAGTATGTACACAATTGATAATGGCAGATGTAAGTTAAAATAGTGTATATAGAAAATATTTTTCTTTCAGGCGGTTATTCTATACGAGCATTATGCATTTTCGTGTTAGATATATTGAGTAATATACATTATAAATCTGAGATATTTATGAACGTTATACGTTATGATCGTTATATACAATGATATTATACTTAAATAACGTTATACTTAACAAAAATAGATATTTTGATGTTATATCTAACGTTCGTTATACACCTTGAACGGTATACAAAATAAACTTATACAATACTAGCTTATGCCCGCGGCTTCGCTCGCACAGGGTATGAAAACGTTATCTGTGTAACTTTCTACCTGTTTTATTTTTTCTTAATATAATATAACTAATAGAAATCTGCGCGCATATATGATTTTTTGGGTAGTAGATTTATATATTTCTAGATCACGTCGTGGTATACACATGGGAAAATTCATTTTCCGAAGAACCGAACAAAATCATAGTCAAATGTTTAATCTCCTTAAGGATAGGAATTTCCTCTAACGTTTAAATCAGTATTCTCAGTTAATACAAATAGCCAGTCAAGTGCGAGTCGGACTCGCGCACAGAAGGTTCCTTATACGAACTATGAAATCACTGCACATTACTAAGGAAAAGATAAAATGTACTTATATAGTGGCCAACTTAACATTACCGTTGGAAACCGATTTACGTACTTTAAATACAGACTGCTTTTTTATTTAATTAGAAATGTATAGTTTCAGATTACTCCCTATAAGTACTTCTAGTAAGACACGGTATTACTTGCCAAATTCATAGTTTTAGTTCAACTGAAAATATATAAGTACTTACCTTATAAATTTTAATAATTGCCTTGAGAGTATCGACGTTTGTTGCGGCATAGGTAAACAGCCGGATCTTTTTTTACGTTATAACATAGAAGTTTGTTTTTTTAACAACTTCAAAAGACTATAGTCCTTGGTACTTATATGGTTTTCATTTCCATTTTATTCGATAGACTGACAGACAACCAAGTGATCCTTTGAGGGTTGCGTTTCTTCTTTTTGAGGTATGGTATACACGAAGTTTTGTCACTCAATCCTACGTTTTGCATAGAAAGTTTCTAACCTCTTTAGGAGAGTTATCTCTTCCAAAAATGAATGCAGAGTTTATACACCAAAATATTCCTCACATGAACTTTCATCTTCCCCCTTTACTCAGACAATACTCGTACATTTCAAAAAATTCTGTGAGTATTATTTTGACACACGAAATATGAATAGACTTACGAAAAGAATCTCATACTATTAATATTATTAAAATCTCATCTTTTCTCATCCAAACTTTCGCCTCCCATTAGAACCATTATGAAGATTTTGAATTTCCCAAAAAAGTTCATTTTCTCAATTTTTAATAAATTTTCTACGAAAAAACGCGCGTACCTCTTATTAATAACATGAAAATGTTGTCACCTTCAATTTCATATGCTTAGGGGTGAATATTAAACAATGCTTCTCTTACTTTGAAATCTCATTTATGATGAAAATTGTTTGTAATATTAACCTATATGCCCGAAATATGGTCTCTCTTACTCAAAAAAATCCAAGCTCTTTATACAAACTGTCAACTCTCAGCGTATCCCATTAGGAGTTGAATTTTCAAAAACGCTGAAATCAATATTCTCAGTTCTTGATGAAGAGTCTACATGCAAAATAGTGCACCCCTTACTCAAAAAAGGCCCGTTTCTCATACAAAGTTCCATTTCCATTTAATCCCTTTCGGGGATGAATTTCCAAAAATGCTGTCACTTATTTTCTTACTTTGTATAGAAGAATCTATACACGTTATCTTACCATTTTTACTCAAAGAACCCCAAGTTCTTCATTGAAACTTTCACCTCCCTCTTTACCCCATTAGGGGTTGAATTTTCAAAAACGCTGAAATATATGTTTTCAGTTTTTGATGATCAGTCTACACGCGAAAGAATTTTGCTTACAAAGTTTCACTGTGCAATTAACCCCTTTCGGGGATGAATTTCCAAGAATGCTGAAACTTGTTTTCTTACTTTGTATAGAAAAAACTGTACACGAAATATTATCACTCTTACTCAAAGAATTCCAAGTTCCTCATACAAACTTTCACCTCCTATTTAACCCCTTTAAAGGATGAGTTTTCAAAAATCCTGAAATTAGTTTTCTTGTTTTTAGATCGAAAATTTATGCACAAAGTTTTATTACTCTAACTCAAAAATTACGTAAGTTCCATACAAACTTTCACCCCCGATTTGACACCCTTAAGGGATGAGTTTTGAAAAATCCCTTCTTAGTGCTTGCTTGCATCGTATACTTGATCTATTCCAAAAATTTTAAGTTCCTAGGTTCAGCAGTTTCGGCTCTACGTTGATGAGTGAGTCAGTCAGTCAGTCAGTCAGTCAGGACTTGTCCGTTTATATGTATAGATGAATGAGCGTACCTATATAATATGAATATTATAGTATAAGTTCTTATGTCTTATTACTTACCCACTTGATCGGTCCATCTGGTTGGGGACCGTCCTCGGGCTCGTTTTCCCTCCGTGTTCCCAACAATGATCAGCTTTTCAAGGCTTTCATCTTCCCTCCTCATTATGTGGCTGAAGTAGGTCAATATACGCTGCTGGCAGTTTGTGGATAGGCGGGTTTGGACACGAAGCTGGGAAAGGATCGACACATTGGTGCGCATGGCGGTCCAGGGTATCCTCAGCATACGCCTCCAGCACCACATCTCGAATGCATCGATCCTTTACCTTTCTCGAGCTCGAATCGTCCATGTTTCTACGCCATAGAAATATGGGGAATACTAGAGCGCGTACTAGCCGGGTCTTGGTGGTGATGGTTATACCTCTCTTCTTCCAGATGACATTCAGTTGGGTCATCGCGTCCTTAGCCATACCAATACGCCTCTTTATCTCCGGTACGTAGCTGCCATCATGACAAATCAGTGCGCCTAAATAAACGTAGTGGTCTACGATGTCAACCCCTGGGATGATGTTAATTGTACAGGGCAGTTTTTCGGCACGGTCTACTACCATTAGCTTCGTCTTACTCCTGTTTACTGCGAGACCCATGCGGTTGCTCTCCGTCTCGAGTCTCCCAAACAGCTCCTGCATATCTTCCACAGACGTTGCTAAAATAACCGTGTCATCGGCATATCTGAGGTTCGATATCCGCTTTCCTCCTATCGGAAATCTCCTGTCCCAAGTTTCGAGCAAACTGCGGATTATAAACTCCCCATATATATTGAAAAGGGCTGGGGATAGGTAATATGCAGCCCTGACGAACTCCCATCTTTGTTTCGAACACATTGGAACAATCGGTGCCAATTTTGACATATTCATATCATAGGTATTATGAAAAAAGTACCTTAATGTTTCCCTGATACAATTGACTACGTTTTCCTTCTTGACTTAGAATATATATCAACTATTATACATATAATACCTTTCCATTTCCCGCCATTTCCAATACTAGAAAGTTTCGCAACCTATAAATTAATAATAATACAACCCCTAATGCCGCCCTCGATTCAGCCGAGCGATAACTCACTTATGAAGTGAGTGAGCTCCAATAAACCACATTAGGTATTTAGGTAATATCGTTACTGCTCCAAGTAGTTCGCGATTGGGGCGCCCTTGTCTAGTGTTACGGCGTAGGGCGCCGAGGGCGGCGCGCCCTAGGTCAAGGGCGACACCACTGACCTACTCAGCGGTGCCCTCGCAAGGTCACGCCTACACGAGCTGGTAGGCATGTCCCAAATACCTAGTCGACTGAACACGAACTAATTACGCATTTCGGGCTAGCGGAGCCCTTTAGCCCTTTTAGGTAACTAGTTTCGTGGAAATATTTAACGCTGGAACATAATCGGTTAAAGGTACAATTAGGTCGCTTAGACACTGCGTTGAGCTCGATTTGACATGAGCCTGGTGAGATTGGATCAACCTATTGGTTGTGATATGCCCAATTGATCATGATATTTAAACACCCTACCCCAAACTCCAAGTCTCTCCTAGACCACAAGTCCGAGAAGGCAACCGAAATGTCGGATGATTACACACGGTTACTAAATAATAGTCATACGCGAGTAAATCAATATAAGGTTGTAGCCTCCCTGACGTTTTGGTAGCTATACAGTTACCGTTGTCAAAGGTTGACTGAGAAAAACACAATTAAATTGTTTTATTTAAAGTGACGGTCGCGGAAACCGAAGAAAATATTAGATGAAGGTTTACTTATATATAAAGTTTTCTTATTACCTAAATGGGAAATTTAAATTTAGATATTGTATATTGTTAAGGTAAATATATTCAGTAGTCGACAACAACCTAATAATTTGCTCGTTATACCTTAAATAATCCAAATACAAATTGAGATGAAACACAAATGTTGGGATGTTTACTTTTTTCGATCAACATATTTGAAAGTTTCGCCAAAAATACTGACTTGCACACTAAAAGCACACTAAATAATGCGAATTCAATATACTATTTAAAGGTATTTGCAAAACTGTTTTACTGGATATAAAAAAAAAACTAACCTAACCTAACCCGGCCGAATCGGATCTCAGTGTGCAGTGCGAGGATAATTAGTGCGCAAGTCAGTATTTTTGGTGAAACTTTCAAATATATCTGATGTATAAACCATATTTTTGGTGTGAATTCGGTTAAAAAGGTCATCTGGTTTTGTATGACGTTTAAGTTTTTTTTTGTAGGACATGTTCAGTTAATCAATTGTTTTTTTTGCACAGCATAAGTTTTTCTGGGTCGTTCTCAAAAAATTTGCACCGCCACCTGTCAACAAGTTTGTCTTAGAAGAAGTTTTTTACAACGCATTATTTTAAATATTCAATTATCAACACATATCTATATACACTTTTTTAATAGGGGCCAAATGCTTTTAATTAAAACTAAAGTATATTAATAGACAAAAAAATGATTTAAAACTAGGTTTTGTCGGTCACTTGCCGTGTCCCAACGCGAGGTACTCATGTTTCGTTGTAATAAAAACATATACATTACCGACTTAGCTTAAGTTCAGTACTCCATTTTATTTTCATATATGATGAAGATTGAATACTACCATATCGAATAATAATACTATGCTTATGTTGCGAATTATTTGCAATTTAAGTTTGTCCACGCCATTTTTTGTCGTTCACTTGTCATGAGACAAACATTACAATTGTGTGACTACTATTTCGTTTCCCCTGCCTCAACCCGCATAAATCGAGACCTTCAGTTGTCACCTAACACTGTTCCAAGTGACACGTAGTCAGTGTGCTGCACTAAAAAAATATGATACATACACTTACGCGAGCGGGAGTTTGTAATGGGTATGTAGTCTATATTCTGCCTTCCATATTTTGGTTAACGTGTGTACTATTGCATTCATTTTAATTTATAACACGTAAAGTATGGTCTACTTTTATGTGTATAAACCCATCAAAAACATAAATGTTAAATTAGAGCCAAGTTCTCGCATGCAACGTTGTCGACTTCGCCGACAAAAGAATTGAGATCTATATGGGCGCCAAGTTCTTTGCCCTAAATTTTTTAGATACAAGGACATGCGACATACTCAATGCATTTATTTTACTTGGGGTGTAATTCAATATCAAGACTGGACTTGGCTAGTTTTTACATATAAATGTATATTACATTTGTCTAATCATTAACCTATTTTCGTAAAGGTATGTACGCAAGTTAGTGTACGTCCTGTTACTTATACTGTTAGCTTGATAATAATACTATGTTACTTTGATAAAATTAAGTCAGTTTGTGAAAACTAGCCAAGTCAAATCTTGATATTGAATTACACCCCAAGTAAAATAAATGCATTGAGTATGTCGCATGTCCTTGTATCTAAAAAATTTAGGGCAAAGAACTTGGCGCCCATATAGATCTCAATTCTTTTGTCGGCGAAGTCGACAACGTTGCATGCGAGAACTTGGCTCTAATTTAACATTTATGTTTTTGATGGGATATCATTACTTTTTGTACAGAAATTTGAATTGACGCCCCACCTGTCTTGACTAGAGTGACGCGGGGTAGAGGGAGGGGCCGGACCGCTCCTCGCCACGCCGCGCTCCCGCGCTTCGCTATCCGTCCCCGCGCCACGGCAATTTATTAACCTTCTCTGTGTGTGTGTGTGTGTGTGTGTGTGTGTGTGTGTGTGTGTGTGTGTGTGTGTGGTGTGTGTGTGAGAGAGAGAGTGCCATCTTACAAACAAAGAAAGAACTTTCCAAATCGGTTAATAAATGACGGAGTTCTGAGGCAACAAGCATAAATAATAATAATAATAAAACTAAAAAATATCACTGTTTTTGATTTTTATATGTGTACACACACAATTACCAAGCTGAATGCCAAATTTCATCTTTCTAGGTCACCTGGAAGTGGGTTAGGTTTTTGATTACTAGTGAGTCAGTCAGTCAGTGATAAAAATGCCGTTTTTTGGACGTCAATATCTCAATAACTATTTCATCTACATTTATGAAATTTGTGGTTCTAGTTGTTCTCAGGGACCTAAATACATAAGCCAAATTTCATTTTTTTCTGTTGAATAGATTTGGAGTTATTGAGGGGTCAAAAGTGGCTCCAAACGGTTCGTGTAATATAACACACGGCTGCTGCTCGCCAGTTCCTGCGGTGAACTTGGCTGGACACGCTGCCGCGTGTCTAGATATGCAGTTCATCAACGAAATACTTTATTTGTTTTGATGACATAACTGTCATTTTGTCCATCGCCTGTATGTCGTTCACTTGTCTATATAAAAACAGGTGTACGACACATACGGCAGGTGAACGACAATTATTTAGGTAAACACATACAAAATTATTTAAAAACCAGGTTTTATCGGTCACTCGACGTGTCTCAACTCATGTTTCGTTGTTATAAAAACATATATATTACCGAAAAAGCTTGGTTTGAGTATTCCATTTTACTTTCAAGCTGTCTTAGGAATCCTTAGCAGGCGGCGCCCGCACCAGATTTCGAAAGCATCTATCCTCTGCCTGTCAGTGGCTTTGAGCGTCCAGGTCTCTGCCCCATAAAGAAATATGGAGAAGACAAGTGCACAGACGAGGTGGATGTTAGTCCGATTAGGGATGTTTCTATCTTTCCATATTTTGCCGCGTTGGGTCATCGCTGTTTTGGCCATTCCGATTCCCCAGCGAATCTCTGGTTTGCATGTGCCTCTATTTGTGACAATGGAGCCAAGGTACTGGAACTGATCAACAGTATCGAACTCTTGAAGCAGGTTTAGTACTTTGTCGACTAGTAATGGTCGACTATCATCAGCTCGGTCTTATTTTTATTAATATCGAGACCCATTCTGAGGCTGGTTGTTTTGAGTCATTCCAAAAGTTGGGCCACTTCTGCTTCGGGTGATGCAAAATAGGCGATGTCTACCACGTACCTTCAAGGGCTCCATATCTGTTAAATAGTATTGGGGATATTATGCATCCCTGTCGTACGCCTTTCCGGAACTTAAAGTTCTTGTATCTGACATCTCCTACCGACACCATTCTGTATCCAGACTCGTAAAGGCTTTATAAAGTGTTACCAGATATGCTGGCAGCTTCAGACAATACCTCCCATAGCTTATCCCACCCAACGCAGCCGAAGGCTTTCTGGTTATCAGATGTGAAGGAATTCCTCGAAGATGACGAAAACAGCAGTAGGTAACTCAGCGGGTAAGAAAGAATATCTCAAAAGAGGCAGCATTAGAATGCAGAAACGTTATTTAAATGATTCGCTGTTGAACTTTTATAAGAAATTTATAAAATCACGTGGGTATGCTTGAGTTTTGCATCTTTTGGCCAGTTATGACCTTTCTGGATTGCACAGGCGTCAAAGAACCTCCTAAAAATATCCTATGAGATGAGAATTAAATGCTTGTTCTCTTTATTCAAATTACTAACATAAGGAAAAAAGAAAAAAACAACAATCAAAAAAGCACTAGTTGACTGTTCAACCTAGGTTTTATTTAAAATGTCACTTACCTGCAACCGTCATCGTTAACCTGCTAGCAAATTCAGTTAAGTTGGAACATATTTGTCGCAAACCTGCACCCATTGTCGATAACTTGGTAACAAATGTCGTTTACCTGACATCGATGTCTTTCACCTGTCGACCTAAAATTTCAAACACCTATATCTTCTAAGATATTCAATTTAACTACTTCCCTCGACGTGATATCAATTGTCTGAATATATTTCTAACGATCCTATGAAAAATAAAAGAAGAAATCGCAACTTTAAAAAAAAATGCAAAATTCACGCAGCGGTGCAAATATTTTGAGAACGACCCTTCTGGTATGCATTCAGTGAATTAGTTGAGTTACCTAGTGTACTGAAAAACTATATAGATGTGCATTTAAATATATCCCATTAAATATATGTAATAATTTAATTTATAATTTTGCAAAGCATTGTCATTCCGTAGTCTGTTTAATGGTTTTCCGGGGATTTCCTTAAATATGTCACAGCATTCGCGAACGCGTCTGGGTTCCCCGAGCTGTGGGTGAAATACATAATAAACATATTAATAGCCAATGCACGGGAAGGAACTGGTAGTGTAGAAAAATTTGTATTTAGCAAAATATAATTCAAGATGCATAGTGAAAAATGTATTTAAAAAAGGGGTTTCAGATTTTTTTTAAAAGGTTCACTATTTATTGTTTTTTTCTATCCTCAAGTATTTTTACAATATGCCTTTGTTACTTCATTATTTATATTCGTTATTTGAAGAAATTTCTAATGTCAAAGGCATATTATATTATACAGCAGAGGACAAAATACAAAAATGCATGGCCTGACCTAGAAACCAATTAATCACTCCTTAATTTGTGTTACATTGTACCCGACTAGTTTAAGGGACACAGGTCTAATAAGAAAGCATATCAAACGTACATAAATATTATTATTATATATTTACTTATTTATTACTTATAATACAATATTTTTATTTCATAGATTCACTTTTAATTATGTTTTCTTCGAGGACTACGTATAACCCTAAACTCTTAAGAGGCTTAGGCTAAGTTCATATTACTGTAATAGTTATGCTTTCTGAAAAAAAATACTGACTGTTGAGTTTCTTTTGGCGTTTCTTCTCAACAGGGGTCTCCTCTTGTGAAATGCCAGTAGATTCTACACGTAAAAGTGCCCTCGTGCACTTGCAGAAAATATTTAAATGTTTAATCTTTATTGCACAAAACAAACATCGGTACAAATGGCGTACTGCATGCCAAATGACATTCTCTACCAGTCAAACATAGAGCCAAAAAGAGATACTTCATGTGGATGCAGATTATACTTAGGTATAATCCTATTTTTTTTTGGTATAGAGGAGAATTTGTGAAAATTATGAAGTTAATTACGTGTTACGTGTGACCAATTCAAGTGGAACGGATATGTCCTTGTTTTTGAATTCATCAAGAAGAATACAATTATGACAAGACGTCTATGTTTGGCCAGGTGCGAATAAATAAATAATAAATCGTATTCGTCACAGTCATGCGCTTTTTGCAGTAGGAGCGGTGAATTCGTTTTATTTTATTTATGAGTAGGTAGTATTAAGAATTAGACGATGACGATCCCCTACACTCGACTTGTTAACTGAAGGTGGAAAGTAGCTAATATCCAAATTATTACTGGTTATAATAACCTGCTTATTTACCAGACCAGAAAGACAGTACTTTTCTATGAGTTATGTTTCTACTGTAGCTTCGTATTAGACTTCGACGTTCCGGGTATTTCGTCAAAGTGGCTTCTATCTGAAAACTTAGCCTTGAAAGAGTCCTTGGATTCTTGATAGCACTGGGATCGATTGGCATAAAGATGGTATTTAAAGATAGGGTATTTTTGTATGTATCACTAAAGATAGGTACTAATTCTTAAAAAAAATATGAAATATGGTTTTTAAATCTATAGAAGTTAAAATGCCCTACCCACTATACCTACTAACTATTTACAAATATCCGTTCATTACATACTCACCCTTGTGTTAAGAGTCAATCTAAGTGGTATAATTGTAGGCTTATACACGTTTCAGAGAAAGCCCGCGGCCGGGTCCTTGGGCGACCTCCACGCGACCTTCAGGCCGCTTCCCCGGGACGGAGTGAACTTGAATTGGGCACACGGAAAATTCAAGGCTACCAAGGATTCGAGTTTCATTAACCATATACATTCCGAGAAGCTGTTATGAGAGCGCGGCCTATATAAGACGCGTAGAGGCGATATTTAAAATAATGTAATGTTCTTGACGACGCGGTTGGTTCAGTTTGTAGAGACCTGCCTACTGAGTCGGCGGTCCCGGGTTCGAATTCCGGCCAAGGCAAATATTTGTGTGATGAACTCGAATATTTGTGCTTGGGTCATGGTTGTTCTATGTATTTAAGTATATATTTATCTATATAAGTATGTATATCGTCGTCTAGTGCCCATAACACAAGCCTTCTTGAGCTTAATTTGGGATTAGATTGATTTGTGTGAGGTTGTCTGATATTTATTTATTTATTTAATGTAAGTGATAAGTGTAATAGTGTAATGTGAGGTGCCTAGTTCGGTACAGAAATATGTATCTTCTGCTGCTTCTACATTTAACTGTATTCCAAAACACACAACTACAGACCAAATTACTTAGTGTTTACTTGTAGGTAGTGTAAGTACTAATATCCCGCTTTGACCTTGACCCTCTCTATATTAACGCCTTAACAAATTTTGAATACATTATCCCCACATGTCATCCATCGATGAGGTCTGTATTGCAATATTAGGCAAAATGTCGTGTCCCGCTTACGCGTACATTCTGCATCATAGTTGCTAGTGTCACATACACCAATTATGAAATGTTATTTGCTGGATGTAATAATAACTTACTAATATAGTCGAAAATACGCACTTTAATTATTATGTCAAAGTAAACTATAAAAGCACGATATTATGAATGATAATGCTAATGAGGACAGCGTGATGGTTGTCAAATGTGAACGTGTACTGGCGCGTAGGTATGTCAATGCTTTACGCGATTGTTGGTTATTTCGCTGAGATGGCAATCCGCGGTATGTGGACCGTACAGTTACTACCAGCCTAAGTAGCCAAATATAAGGGAACAGATCTCTATATATAGGTGACATAGGATAAATATATAGGTAACATAGAAATAAGGACGAAAGCATAAAAAACGAAGGACGTGTTACGATATACTTATTTGGCTACTAACAAATAAAACAATTGAAACGGATTATATCGCGTCATACTCATTATTTCAACCTTCCTGAGTCAACCTTTGACAACGGTAACTGGAAAGTTGCCGAAACGTCAGATAATCCGTTTAAATTGTTTTATTTAAATGTGTGACAGTCGCGGAAACCGATGAAAATATTATGTCACTAACTATATGATGTATAGGTACGAGTATGTAGTTGCCAATAATTCCGGAAATAAACTTTTCTTTCCAATAAATGTCAATCGAACGCGAAGTAGGTTTCCAAATACATATAACCTAAAGAGACAGGTGTATATTATGTAAATAATGTAATTTACTGCTGCGACACACAAACGTAACGAAAAAAAATGCTCAAAGGAACTCGTGTGTTGTTGACCCAGGGGGCATGTGCCCACGGGATCGCGAATACGATGGAAAATTTACGACATTCGTGTCTCATCTGGCGCAAGAATTACGACACGGGAATATTATAAGAACATTTTATAGTACGTTAGTAAGGATGAACATTGTTGAACTTAGAGAAAGTTCAAGTATTTTAAGTTTACTGAACAAATACTTAAAAGAATAGGGACAAGACTACTTTGCAAATATCTACCGTAACACACGTATTATCTTAGTCCACAGGAATGGCAACATATTTACAAGCGTTTAAGTAGAGCGTGGCTGCAAGGAAATTACAAAAGTTCTGTGACATATTCTGTATACACACTTGAGACGCGTTCGCTTATGGTCAATGGAACCGCAAAGTCCCGAATTAAAAAACACGCTTCGACCTCCCGTTTATGATATTGGGATTACATTTTTTGTAGCCCGCAGTTGGTAGGCCACGGAACGTAAGGAGGTCTCCAAGAAACATAGACTCACATCTCTTTAATAGAAAGGTTTTATTTCCTAAGTAACGATAATCATGTCTCATGGCTCCGTCTATTGTCTATTAGCCATGTAAAAAAAACGCGGGTAATGTTATTTAAAATTTCCGCAATATCCGATCTATTACCATTACCTACCGTATTTAGATTAGTAAAAAATACTTGAACTGATTATTTCTACTTCAAGGAAAGACTCTGGGACGCTATGTAGCACTAAATCCACATTCTGTCGGGGCGGTGCGTGCTCGTAATTCAGGGCTATCTAGGGCACTCCACTCGGGTAATGATGTGCGCCCTCGATCCCTACGCCTCCGCACGGCCTAGATTCCCCAAAAGCCTGCTCAAGGCCGACCAAATTGGAGGACTGAGATAGCGTTCTAACCCAGATTCAGCTATTGACAGATATCATAAATTAACTAAGTATAAGGCGCTCGTAACTTCATTCGCGTGGGAATAAAAATATCATAAATGTCTTTTATTTTTTGCTTTACCGTCGTCGGGCAAAAAATATTCTATAAAAAAAAATTAAATGCTTTCAACCACTTGGCGTGATGGAGTCGAAAAATTCATACTACAAACTTGTGTTATGTTTCTCAAAAAAATGCCGAACGGACTATTTGATTACAATTCTGTATTACAAGGATTTCGTGAGAACTTATTATAAAAAAGTATCTACTATGTTACCCACACCAAGTATAGACAAATCGGTATATAAAACACAATTATTTTATTATTAATCATAGCTGTTTTTTTTTATTAAGCCGAAATAATAAATATGTAAGTATTCATCTTTTTCATGAACTAACTTATTTGGAAGTTTAGTCGAGTGTGTCAAGCTAATTCGGAAGCGTAAATGTCACTTGTTATTAACCTGGGGCCTTACCACAATCTTATTAAAAGCTATCCAAAAGCAGTGCAGTTCAGTTTGGTTTATGAATGTCGTATGGTTTATTATTGACAGAGTATTCTAGATAGTTAAGTTATAACACGTGTCGCTCCAGGCAACCCACGCTTTTTTAAGTTGCGTAGGCGTGCTGTGGAAAACTAATAAGCTGGTAGTACCAATCAATGCATTTCTTCATATAGCGGCGAAGTTATTATAGACAGGGTTGTTGATTTCCACGTGTACATTTCTCGAGGGCGGGCTTAAGATAATGTTACAAGAGCTTTCAGGTAATTTGCTTTTTTCTTTATAAAGGTCGCACTATAAGTGCAGGCGAAGGACAACGACGCAGCAGAAATATGACTTGTTTTTGTAGCAAGAGACGGGCGATTATTGATACCTACATTATTTTTAGATTATTCTAACTCTCCGAAAGTCACAAATAAATAACATTTTAGTTATGTATATTTTGTAGTGTCTATTATTTATTTATTTATTTATATTAGGCACTCCCTTAGGCACACTCTAAGTACTAAGTTTTATAAAAAAGTTCAATTATATTATACATCCTAATCAATTCACAAGATTGAAAATAAGATAGGTCAAGTATAGTATAGTAGGGTAGGTGCGCCGGTTTGGCGACCACCTTTGGTTTGCGACCATTTGACGGACTTCATTTCTTTAAATCAAGATAATAAGATTTGTATAGATGCCACAAATAAAAAAAAAATCTTACTGGTTTTTAAATGATTTCTAAATAAGAATTGATACCGTCTGAAATAAATGGTTTAGTCCAGCGTTGTAGAAAAAATGTTCAATGTGCGTGATGACGCAGTGGTGATTGGTCCTGCAGCGAGTTAGAGAAAAAATAGCACGGCGCGCGGCGTTCAACAGTAAGTTTTATAACTTATTTCATGCTGTACACATAAGTTCCATGTTTCATTAGTGCAATCGTTAACTTTTATTAATCTTTTAGTTGTTGTTTGCTATTTTTGTACTTAATTTTAACATAAAATCCAGTGGTCGTCAACCGGAATGCATATTTATCAAAAACTTCGGATTGCGGCCATATGGTCGCAATCCAACGTATAAAGCAATATTTTGTTTCTCCTAGTATGGTCCTTATGCTTCATTCAAAACTGTTATAATTTACGGTGTAGTGTTGTAAAACTGTAAAGAAGTGATTCTTTGGTTTGCGGCCGCCAGTTTCTTTGAAGGAACTTTATTAAAATCGACTACAAATATTGGATGGTAAGTAGGTGGTCGTTAACTGACGTAATTGAAATAAATACGTTAGTTTGCGGCCACCATTATTTAGTATGAGGGAAAGGATGGTCGTAAACCAAATCAGTGTGAATAAAAATATTGGTTTGCGGCCACCATAATTTAGTATGAGGGAAAGGACGGCCGTAAATCAAATAAGTATTGGCTTATTGAGGGCGACCACGTGTGATTTTTTTAATTTGGTTCGGTATTGAAAAGTTCTATTTATGCCATTAGAATTCATACTATATAGTATATTATATACACTACTATATATAAATTTATTATATATGAGTGAGTTAACAGTACGGTTTTGCTAACTCGAGGCAAATATCGGTCTTTATATCTGATCCCTGGTCATAGCAGACAGACATATATTATTAATTAAACTACTTTTTTAGATGGCGCTCCCAAAAAAATTGGACGCAACAAAGAAAAAGAAGCGGACTGTCCAGTACAATTCGACCGCCGACGAAACTATGCTACGTAACCAGTTACGTGTGAAGGATTGTTTTTCTTGCTACCTACGAAACTAGTTACGTACAAAGAGGTGTTTTTCTTCCTACGAAACTGGTTTCGTAGAAAGAAGAATATTGAGAAGAATACTCAAAAGGCTTCTACTGGCTGCGTTTATCGTGGTTCCCGACAGAATAGCAAAATGAAAGCAGCCTATGTCTATTATTAAAGGCGGTTCTTTTTTATAAAATTTTACTTATTATTTTGCATTGGGAATTAAATTGTACAATTGATGTTTACCAAAACCTTTTCCAAAATAAAACAAATGCTCTCCTGAACACCGCATCAAAATCGGTTCTGCCAAATGCGAGATAAATGCGAACAAACATCCATGTATATTTTTTAGAATCCCTAAGCTTTGTGGCTCCAATTAGTCACAAAATCGTTCCGGTAGTATATCACGTCACTAATCGGAGGTGAGGAATTCTACTTTGTCTGAACCAATCTATGTGTTTTTTGTTGACTTCCGGATACTACGATAGTTTGTGAAATGTCTAATTGTGTTTGAAAAAGTTAATTATAATCTACTTTCCCAAAAAAACTGTGACTATCCCGGAACCCTATTTTTTGCGCACTGACACAACGTCCACCTTTCGCCGCTTGCTACCAGGCTATCCAGCTTTTCAACAAACTACCAATACAGCCAAAAACAATAATTAACAGTCGTATTTTCAATGCAAGACTCAAAGATCTTTTGTTGGAAAAGTGTTATTATTCTGTGTTGGACTTCATTAATGATTGTAATAATTAATTGAATATTTATTATGCATGTATCGATAGTATTATGATTATTTAAATTGAGACTGACATGTATTTAACTATTTTAATTTATGTATAAACCAATTGTGCAGTATTTTAGTATTAAGTTATGTATTAGGCTTTATTATTATTATTTTTATGTTTGATATCATATTCACATACAATGTACATTGTGACTGGATAAATAAACTGAACTGAACTGAACACTACTTCGTTTACTTGGAATTGACGCTATATTTGCAATAGCAGCCGATGCTTATAACATTCTAATGTTGCCAGAATTTAGAAATTAACGCTTTTAGGGGAATATCAATTGCACAAGTCTGTTAGAATCGCGACTATCTCCGGAGGTTCCGGTTTGTCGATTTCTTTTGACATTGGAAAAAGTATTTTTTGGCATTATAGACCGTATTCTTTTATAAATAAAGCACACAACTAAAATGTAAACTCGTCACTTTATCTGTATAGCCACGTTCAACATTCATACACATTTATTTCGAGTTTCTGCAAGCCTCAGAATATGACTGAGTTGACAAACACATTTTAGCACTTTTCGTATCCTTATTTTGTAATAAATCTAGTAATAAATATAATATAATTTATTTATTTTTATTATCTATTTATTTATTTATTACATTTCACAGCATAACAGTTACAACCAAGGCACTGTGAAACTAAGAATACATAACGTTTACATAAAATAACAAAGGACAATTGTAAATTACACAGAAGAAGGTCGAACATCCATCATCTCACAAAACCTCAAACATTCATCGCACACATCTATCCTCTGCTTGCAAATATATCAAAGCGTGGAGCTGATTCTAGGAGCGAGTTTAAGAGGTATAGGGCCCGAACCAGTGGAGATTTTCGATGGGACGCAGTTCGCGCGGACGGCGCCGCTAATAGATGGCGACAACGGGGTCGGAAAAGGATTCTACTTGGAGTGGGAACATACAGGCGCACCAACTGAGCAACTAATTCGGGGCAGTCTGAATTACCACGTATGTACAATGCTACTTGCTACAGTAAGCAGCCTGTAATTCCGTCTTACCTCCAAGGAGTTAAAGCCCAAGAAAACCCAGCAAAAACTTTGTCGGATATAAAAATGGGTAATAACCATATAACTTTTTATATAAAAAACGAAGGAACGCCTTTTGCACTCTTTCCAAAAGCAAGATGTAGGTTACTTCATGGGGGTTCCAAATAACGCTAGCCGCTTCGAGCTTGCTTCTAACCAGAGCAGTATAAAGGAGCTTTATGGTCCCAGCATGATCGAAGTCCCTAGAGTTCCGAATAACGAACCCGAGCCTTCTATAAGAGTTAAGAGCCAAGGTGTTCATGTGCTCATGAAAGTTAAGAGAAGAGTCCAGAGTAACTCCTTAATCCCTAATAGTCTCAACCCGAGTTATTTTCTCTGAAATTAGGGTATAATTGTAAAGTAACGGATTACGGGCCCTACTGAATGTTATAACCGCACATTTCTCAGCATTGAAGAGAAGTCTATTTTCAATACTCCACTGGCATACGCGATAAATATCATCTTGCAGGGACTCACAATCTGATAAATCCTGTACACCATAAACGAGCTTCAGTTCATCGGCATACAGTAAATTTCTGGCGCACTTGGAAACCAGAGCCAGATCATTGACAATAACTCCAAAAAGCAACGGGCCCAATATCGAGCCCTGGCTGACCCCAGAACGAGTATGATAGGGCTCTGAAACAAAGCATCCGTACTGCACGTACTGCTGCCTATCGCGAAGATAACAAGCAAAGAATTTAAGCAGTTTCGGTGAGAGACCAATAGCGCACAACTTGTTTAAGAGAACATCGTTATCAACGCGGTCAAACGCTTTCTTAAAGTCAAAGTACAGCATGTCAACCTTTATTCCATTATCCATATGATCCGAAATGGTATCAACCAGGGTTAAAAGGTTAGTCTCTAATGAACGACGAGACCTAAAGCCATGCTGGGCATCACAGAGTAACGGCTTCAATTGTGGAGCTACGATTGTATTTATGATGGACTCAAATAACTTAGCTATCGAAGATAGAATAGCTATTGGTCTATAACCCTCAACGTTGCCCGTACAACTAGATTTCGAAATCGGCCTCACCCGTGTAATCTTCCATTCATTAGGGTACTCTGCGGTATCCAGGGCCAAGTTAAAAATATAAAGAAGCGGCACTGCTAACCATTCTTTGCACCCTTTCAGAATGAACGCCGGAATAATAGTTTTGTAAATATAACATGAATACCTAACATCTATAGAATCAAACGATAGCACTCATATAATAAGGTGAAAAAAAAAAAATGTTCAACGTGTGGGACATTCAAACATGGCCATGTACACTTTTTTTGAAAAAAAAAAACGCTAACTCTTATTTTCAGACCCCTAGCCAATAGCAATGCCTGTGTTAACAAAATACAAAAATATGTTTTGTCCCTTTCCCACTAATGCAAAGATGTGTCAGAAACTGGTTTCGTAGCAAGAAAAATAATTCTTCCCATTGCAGCATTGGTTTTGTAAGCGGTCGTACGTAACTAGTTTCGTAGGAAGAAAAAAACCTCTTTGTACGTAACTAGTTTCGTAGGAAGAAAAAACCTCTTTGTACGTAACTAGTTTCGTAGCAAGAAAAACAATCCTTCATATGTAACTGGTTACGTAGCATGGTTTCGTCGGCGGCCGAAGGGGTCCAGTACACCGAAGAGACCCTGAAAAAAGCTCTCAATGACATTCGGAAGGAAGGCAAGGGAATAAGAGAGACTTGCAGATTGTATCAGAAAACAGTATTACATCAGATGATGAAAAATACTGTCAAAGTTGATTATTTTTAGGGTTCCGTACCCAAAGGGTAAAAACGGGACCCTATTACTGAGACTTCGCTGTCCGTCCGTCCGTCCGTCTGTCACCTCACCAGGCTATATCTCAAGAACGGTGATAGCTAGACAGTTGAAATGTTCACAGATGATGTATTTCTATTGCCGCTATAACAAAAAATACAAAAAATAAAATGAAATAAACATTTAAGGGGGGCTCCCATACAACAAACTTACAGATATTGGTACGGAGTCCCACTCGCACTTGGCCGGTTTTTTTAATTATTTACCGAATAAGAAATAAATATAATTATCCTCCATTGTTAAAAGGCAATATTAAACATATTTTTAAATCAATTGTACTTGTTTTATTTTCATAATTTAAATATTAACATATTGGTCGCAAACTGACTTACTGGTGGTCGTAAACTGATGAAAGTGGTCGTAAACTAACGTTTTGGCTATATTTTTACTTTATCAGCATTATATAATAATTTATGGATTGGAGTATAATATTTTTTTATTCATATTCAAACTAGACTATATTTGGGACTAGTTTACATTAACGCATACTGTGTTGTGTGTTGATAATATTTTTTTATTCTCATCTGAAGTTGGCAACTCCGTTAACTGGTCGCCAACCGGCGCAATGACCCTACCTACGTATAGTCAGCCAAAATCGCAGTACATACCTACCTATCTATAATTATATACAGTGTGTTTGTTTTAATACGAGCAATTTTCACATGCAGACAGACGGAGAGAGCGATAGCGAAATCGAAAAACCAAGCTACATATTAAGGACATTTTACCGACCCAGTCGTGTACTGTACCCCAACAGGACTTTAGAACACCTGAAGGTACTATTATGGGCATGGTACTATCGCTGTAATAAATACACTTTGTAGAGTACTGAAACTCAGCCAGCCAGAATATTTCCATCTCTTCAAAGTGCCGGTAGGTACTCAACGTGAGGGAAGGGTGATTTTACCCAGGTCAGTAATCCACGTTCAATTGTCAGTGATATTTATGGATTCGTAATCCTGGGCATGTATATTCGAGTTAGGTTTGAGTTATCTTTCTGGGTTCCTATTCCATTTAGAGCAATGTAATCTTTTGCGACTTCACTAATGGATGTTGAAATATTGTAGTTGATAGTTTGTATGTCTGCTCTCGCATTGTTATGAGTTATGAGAGATATCACTGAAGCAACCTAGATTTGAGAGCCTTTTAATATTGAATAGAATTTTAATTGGTATCACAGAGTAACATTTATTAAAATCACCATTGTTTACCGTTTCTATACATACGCAAAGTAGATATTTACCTAGTATGATTTTCCTATTGTTTACGTATCTGTGGTGTAGTACTTATTATTACGTGTATGTAGTGCATATAGTGCATACTCTGCGTAGGTTAGATACATAACCATATTGCAGGCTAATTATTTCGACGCCCCTCTTTCAGGATTAAAGTGCTAATATCGTTTCGTGGAAGTGATAAATAATAAACATAGCTTGCTCGCTGTGCGTATCCTACAGTAAGTAGGATATTCTGAAGGCCAGGTCTGTGACGTCACGCGACGGGCGGCCTCCGCGATATCATCAGTATCGCTCCCGGAAAAGTCACTAATCAAGCATCACTCATGACAAGCCAAAGGTCACGCAAGCCATAATTGTCGTGGAAAAACTAATTTCACTTGTCATCAGTTGTCACTGTGAAAAATGATTTTACAATGATTGTATTTATGATTACGGCAGTTTACTAGTAAAGCGTATAGTCGTAGGTTATGGCTGTGTTCATTTGTTATATGGAACACCATTTCGACAGTCTTTGTACATGGTCTAGATCCTTATAAAGACTCCGCAGACTACGAATAAAACAAGTAATTAGGTAACTCGAGTTCAATAATTTTTGAAATCGTAATTAACGAAACACAAAGTTACTCAAACAAAACCATAAAATTAAAAGTTTTTGTATAGGTTCCGTCGAGCCATTTCTTTAAGCAAACTCCAAAAACCTCCGCATTGTTAGGTAAGTATAATATATATTTTTCAGTCCTTGGAGAATAAAAGAAAGTTGGAAAGGTAGACACTGAGAGGTTTCAAATGGATGTTTTCGGCTAGAATGAGGTCGAGGCAACACCAATATTTGTATAACACTGGATTAGATTTTATTCTCATTGTATTCCATGTAAAATCATCTTCTAATAGTTCTAATTCTTATTATTCATTGTATGTACACAATCCTATTTGTAATCTTCTAATCTTGAAAGATTACAAATAAGATTATTTTTGTTCATTTTATGACTTCTAAATTAAATATTATCTTGTGTACCCATTAATGTAAATATTTAGGTAAACATACATCCAGACTAGACCTGATTGCCATCGACGATTCATGGTCGTCATCAAGTAGTCTAAGTATAGCCTAGAAACTATTTAATATGAATTATCTTCTAACACAACTACAGCGGACAGCCCAAATTATTGGCATCAGAAGCTAATCAGGTTGAATATTGGAACGGGCGTAAAAGAGCACTAAGAATCAGAACTGTACAATTCTTTACAGGGAAATCAGGGGCGAATATAATCATATAGAGAGACAGTCGTAAATGTAGAAATGTTTATTATAAATCAAAATGTATGTGTCTGTTAATATTTTTTATCATTAAAGACTGCAATGTAATGTACGTATTATTGAGTAACATCCGGGTTCTTGTTACTGTGTACTGGATCAATTCTTCTCTAATCTGAGGAAGGCCTTATTTCGTTTGTACATTACATACTAGTTCCGTGGCATCAAGTAGAATCACAAGCCGGGACTGATCTAGCGATACTTTCTTAGCAAAAACAGTAGAGAATGGTCCCCAAACGTGCTGGTGGGGAAGCCGGTAGGAATCGGGTTCCCTGGACGCCACACCACTGGTACATACTCGTACATACATCGAGCGCAGCTTGAGTGTCTCTACCATATCTTGTAGCATTGTTATGTAAGTACTTAAGTAATGCGCGAACCTAATGAGATTTGCAGAATATGCTGAAGTCTTTCTGAATAAATTAAACAAAAATAGTTATAATATTTCCAACTTCAGGAAACTATTCCAGTTTACTACTGTTTAATAAAGTCCACTAACAGACTAGGACTACTCCTCGGACCATCCATGCTAGTCAATTAGGGCAAGTTTGACTAAGCCAGATTCCCGGACTATTTTTAGAAGAACAAAGTAAGCTAAGTTCGGTGTCGCGATAGACCTCGACGGAGATGGCGGAACGACCTGGACGCATTCAAGGATTCGGCGGTTGCTGCTTTGGACTGGGATGAGTAGGAAAAAGAGAGGGAGCCCTTTGCCCAGCAGTGGGATAGTTCAGGCTGATATAATATATTGTAATATAATAAAGTAGGCATTCATAAAAAAAAAACAGTAATAATTGCTATTCAATTCTATGAAATCACTGTAGGTATTAAAAGTATATGCCGAAAACAAAAAAAAGCCTTCCTTAAAGCTCTTTCGTTATTTATTTCAATATTTTAGCTAAACTTTTATGTTTAGTTATTTAGGTTGCCTTTATTGAGAAGTAAGTATTTGTTACAACACACTTTCCATCAAAGTAGGTAATTAGGTAGGTAGTTACTGGAAGTAACGGTCCCCCTCCCCATGAGTCTCTTAACTTTTCACTTAGAGACTTGTCGTCACATTATCCATACCCATTATACCATCAGCTATGTCAAAGTGACATGCGTCTGTGATCAGAATGTTCTCTTGAAGTTCGTAGTTAAGGAGGAGATAAAACTGAATGAATATAGAACCCTCCACTGCGTACCGTTTAACATTCTGAAGGTTTCCTGAAATCCCAATAAGCATTACATATTGCGTAAACCAGAGGGGAAAAAAGTTGATGTATACAATTATTTGTCCGGAGCGTGGATAAAGGTCACGTCCCACGCAAGGCTAGGGTGTCATCGGGTGTGGGGGTGGGGGGAGGCGGGCACGCGCGGGCACGGTGACCTTGCCCGGCTGTGACTCTGCGACCTTGGAGCCGACCGCCCGCGCTCCCTGCGCCCCCACCAGAAAATCCTCACCCCCGCGCTCGCCCGCCGTACCACCCCGAACGCCTACGCTGTACGCTCATCCCACCCCATCTGCCTACCGCCTACACCTCGTGCAAAATTTAATAGCTATCCCTAAAGTATGTACCTACATCAGAGGGCACGGTAGAGAAATAGAGCGACCAACCTATTGCTTAACAAGTCCGAAGTGCGCGGTGTTGTTCTTGCGTAGTTTAACCTGAACCTGAAACGTCGGCCATGGACACCCGACCCTTGACGAGACATGGCGGGTAATTTATCCAAAGGATGGAAGGTTCCGAGGAAGGAGTTACAGCAATCTAAACTTTATGCAATAGTATGCAATACTCGTACTCATGATCACTTTCGCATCCAAGGACAAATATGATTGGCTTATCTGTATTGCTATATGTAGGTACCTATTCAATTAATCTTATCGCACACAATGTTATTCCTGAAATTAAAGATGATAATTCGAAAGGTTACATCGTTAAAATTCATCTGTATCGAGTACGTAAAGGTTCTCTATACAATGAAAGCCTCATCCTGTGCCTTTCAGCTACTTACGTTTACGTGAAATATGAACTTGGCCTCGACCTCGGCTAGGACTATAATGCGATACTTTCCGCCATTTTGTCGCAAAACGCAGTAAGTACTCTGATAAATGAATGTCTACGGGAAAATCTTTCTTAGGCCCGTTTAATCAGTCGACCACCACCATTCAGATTATTTCTGTCCGTCAAGTGTCAGTTTTTTGTTGATCATATGGTGTGGTGTCGTGAGTGAATGACAAACCCAATGAGCCTAACTTGTGCTTAGCTATCTTTTTTCACATTGACTTGGCTAATGTGCGCAATCAAATTAACCAATGACGGTTTGGCGTCAATGTCAAACGAGTCGAAATAATTAAAATGAATAATGAAATAAACACAATGAAACTAAGTATCCTGTGTCGGGTGACCTCGGCCTGCAAGGTCGTGGGCAGTCTTTCGGGCTTTCCGCGTAAGCCCAAGGTTACAATTGTATACAGGAATTATGTACACGAGTACACTAACGTCACTGTCATACAATGTGTCGACAATGTGTCTTTGATTACAATGCATTAGGTTGCATGATAATGCAATTTCCAAGAATATTGCTCGTTGATAATATTTAATCTTGTAATTATAATCTCTCATTAGATGTTTCTAACTCAATAGCTGTAAATTCTGGTTTTAATTTGAAATGTATCTCGAAAGTTGATAAGCGATAACTTTTCTGTCATACGGAAGCTAGAAAAATACCGTTTGCTGTCGAAAATAACATAAGTGGGAATGAATCCAGGAACTAAAACAATACTACAAAATAATAACTTTTTCACAAAAAATACCCGATTTCAACGACAAAAAAAATATATTTCCGAGAACAACTGGACGAGATACTATAAAAATACAACTAAAGGTGTTAACCTACCTATAATATTTAAAGAATTATCCAAGTTAACTCCTAACAATGAAGGAGTTGTACCTTCCATCATTGCTCATCAGCATAATAAGATGATGACTATCAGACGGAAATACCTGAACAACTTTATAAAATACTTACATGAAAAACATTGTTAGTACTTATAATATTATTTGAGGGTGGACTTCGATTTGTCTGGGATCTAATAATCAGATCCCGACATGGTGACAATGGGACCACCTCAGGAGTACTCTTTAAACCAAAAATAAAATACTTTTGAGAATCGGTCCACACAATTGGTGGAATGATCGCATAACATACATAGCGCAAATAAAAAAACAACATGCAGTCGAATTAAGAACCTCCTCCTTTTTTGAAGTCGGTTGAAAACAGATTGCTTAACAACTACAGTAGTACTTATATTTTTTCAGTTAGGTATCGGTTATTTCAAAGTAGTTCTTGTTAAATATGTTTACAACCTAAAAATTAGGTTACAGTTAAATTATTAATTAATTAAGTATTCGGTCCGGATGTAAAATGTGAAACATAAACCTACATGTATTTGTTTACTTACCCGGTAGGTAAACTAGCGCACATCCGCTATTTACAGCTACTCTGACTCATTTTATGTTTCACAAGTTCATAACTTATAATACTAATACTAAGTATATAAACTTTGCCTGCATTATATCTTTATCTTATTATTTTTTATATTTAGGCAATGTTGCATTTTGTAAATAAGCTAATGGCACTACACAAAGGTATTTTTATGGAATTTTACTTTGTGATAATGTAGTATGATGCATGCACAAGATAATGTGTCTGTAGCATGTTGGTAATGTTAATGCCCTTGCCCTTTGTGGACCGAAGCCCGGTCGGCTAGGTCCTAATCAGTTATTATAAATAATGACACGCAGGTATAAAAGGTATGACATCATAACGAACTTAATTTGAAACTAATCATAATAATTAAACTCGAAATAATTTACGAGATTTTCAGTTACACAGTTACTTACTATAAGAATAGACATATAAGTACGTACACACATCGAAAAATAAAATTATTGCGAAACATGTAATTCACCACAATTTTATATATTGAACGATTGATACGAAGATCAAAGCACAAACAAATAGAAATGCTTAACCTGGCGGAAGAGACCGGGAAGGCGGGAATCGAACCCGGTACTTCGGGATTACCGCTCCAGCGTGTTAACCTCTCCACGATAAGGTGTAAAAGCCTTTCATATAAACAATGCAAAGATCAACACACAATAAAGCATACTTAAGGATAATTTCGAAAGGTTATCTGGCGTTAGGGTGGTGGAGCGTTGGCGAAGGAATTCGCTCTGCAAAGTTCAAAGGGTCGTACTGAAATTGCCTTACGTCACTAGGACTAAAAGCACCAGATGTGATTTCAAAGGATAAATATCTGATAAAGCTCAGTTATTTTTACTAGTTTCCACCTGTATTGAAATTCGTCGATGAGTAATTACAACCTAAATTAATTGCGTCGTATAAAATGAGCCTCGGGGCACAAGATGGCGCTCATCAAATATAGGTAGCGCGATTAGATCGCGCCGCAAAGTTCAGAGGGTGCCGTGGGCGGCGGGGGGCGACGCAAGCGCGGGCGATGCACCGGAGTCAAGTGCAGGGCCGCACTGCGCCGCTGCAGTGCCATGCGCCCCGCGCCCGGTCAATAGCCGCTTCAATGACACCCGTCAAACCCTCATTGACTTTATTAGATCTTATTGCGTTTCGGGCAAATTCCACATGTATTACTAACCTTTCTCCTACTTTGTGGTTTATCGGAGGAGAGATTTATGTCTTTGTTTGTAGGAGTAATCTCAGGAACTGTTGGATGGATTTATTTTTAATACCTACTTTATGTTTATATATGCGGGAATGTAAATGGGGTTCGTCTTAGAATGCTAAATGCAGTATATTTAACATTATTTCTTAACATATTGATTTGAATATAATTTAACATCTAATCTAATAAATAACGTTCCAAGGTTTAATTATTTTTGTTAATTGTTTCTATTGCCCACAGTTTAAGTTATTAGTCAACTAAGAATAAAAAAATAAATTCAAATATCTCTATTAATCATTATCATCAGGCATTGCGGTAGGCTTTAACATTTATCAACACTGTGCTAAGTATGCCAATTGATTTATTTGATGTTCCAGCGTAACGTTTGAAATATCGTCTACAGTGGCCAATTGAAAAAAAAAACATGGGATCACTATTAGCCACCAACTTATCTATTCCTGCTAGGCACAATAACTTCATATGAATTATATGACAGGAGTGGAAGCGACATCACATATTGCCAGGTCCAATAGTTTGTCTATGATATGAGAGAAGCGAAGCCTAGGATGAGATCTATGTTAAAGAACAATTGATACGTATCTAGGGGTCATATTAAAGTGGTAATTAGCTCGCTAGGGCGGCGCGGCGCGCATTTTGAATAACTATGTTGTACGCATATCGAACTCATAATAGCGACGCCGTTTGTCGTCTGGACAAATAAAGCTTAGTTCACACTTGTTACATCACCGTGTTTACCCATTAGGGATAACCATCGCATATGTGCTATCAATCACCTATTATATCCTAAAGTAAGGTTATGCAATCGGTTATTGTCAGAGTGGAAAAAAACCGAGTTTTAATAAAACGTCGGATTTTTCTAATAATTCAGAACCAATTGCATTCCGTATTTAACTAAGTGGCTCACTTTTATCACCTAACGACAAAACTACGGATACAAAACTTGTCAAAACAGTATTGTATCTCTTTCAATATGAAAAGTAGTCGAGATGGATCGGAGCGTATTAAAACACAACTTAAATACTATCGTATTACAGTATCGACACACTAATTTACCCACCATAATACGCGCTTCCGATACTTGAGTGTCTAGCTAGGGTATTTGTGATGCGAGGCGAGACCTAGATCACAATGATACGGCGTGTTGCAAGTTCTTGATAGGACACGCTAGAATGGGGAATAAATACAATTTTAGATACCTATTTACTGAGCCAGACACTAGTCTAGTAAGTA
This sequence comes from Apotomis capreana, assembly GCA_947623375.1. Lineage (NCBI taxonomy): Eukaryota > Metazoa > Arthropoda > Insecta > Lepidoptera > Tortricidae > Apotomis > Apotomis capreana. The sequence continues at coordinate 15,064,237 of OX392506.1, read as the reverse complement.
GATACCTATTTAGGTAGTATAATAAAGGAAAGTTATATGAACAGTAAAATTAGCTATTAGGTAGTAATTACAATTTATATTATCTAGGAGTACGGCAGCACTGCTGCCAAGTCGAAAAAAATATCACCTCGGTTAGGCCACCGTACAAGGCGGGAAAAAACTTCATCTTTTTTTAGGCTGCAGAAGAATGTGTATTATTTTCTAAGAACGATGGGGGTTAATCCTACCTATAAACAATGTATTGTTTTATTTCGTACAGACAGTGTCATTGCATGACCTAAATTATGTTAACTCGATTCAAGTTGAGTTACCTATGTTGTTGAAGTCGGACGCATAGTGTGTGCGTGCTTAATTGCGTTCGCTCCATAAATTTCACAATTCCTACTCGAATCCCGAAATAGCACGACCATTTGCAATCGCAGAACTCCAATTAAGTATGATTATATAGGGCTACGGTGAAATTTCAAGTATCTAACGTAAACTAATTCCCGCCATATTACGACTATTTATTTAATCGACTACGTAGTAATTGCACAGAAAGGTAACCCGTCTTCTATTACATGTTTATATGCCAGGGTGCATAGTTGGGACCTGTAATGTTTTTCATAACAACAATTTGCGAATTTTAATTTTTCATAAAAGGAATTGCATAATTTCAACTTGTATAAAGTGATCATATAGCATAAAAACAAAATGCATACAAACGAATTGCATAATTTCGAGAGAGAGGCTAATAGAAGAATACAGCTGGGCTGGGCAGCATATGGCAAACTTCGTCGGGTCTTCACATCGCCAATTCCACAATGTCTGAAGACGAAAGTTTTCAACCAGTGCGTCCTACCCGTAATGACATACGGTGCCGAGACGTGGACACTCACGGTTGGGCTGGTCCACAAATTTAAAGTCGCTCAGAGAGTTATGGAAAGGGCAATGCTCGGAGTTTCTTTGAAGGATCGAATTCGGAACGAAGTGATCCGTCAGAGAACCAAAGTTACCGACAGTGGCAGTGGCAGTGGGCTGGCCATATTATCCGAAGAACCGATAACCGGTGGGGTAAACGTGTTCTTGAGTGGAGACCGCGGATCGGCAAGCGTAGTGTGGGACGCCCTCAGACTAGGTGGAGCGATGATCTGTGCAGAGTGGCTGGCAAAAGCTGGATGAGAGTAGCCGAGGATCGTTTACAATGGCGTGCAGTTGGAGAGGCCTATACTCGTATGTCCAGCAGTGGACAAGAATAGGCTGATGATGATGATGATGATGAATGTATTTACATAATAGCCAAATAGCATAATAGTCACTTTGTGTACTATACAATTGTCATATTATACTTTTTTCATAACAACCTATAGCATAAATGATATTTTTTCTTTTTCATTCTTCCCCATTGCCGAGCCAAATTAGGAGCAGTTAGCTTTTAAGGATCATTAAAAAAACCCTGACTTACCTACCTCTGGAAAAAGTTTCACAAAAAAAAACCCTAACCTACCTATCACTGGGAGCAGTTTCGTTTTTAGGTTCTTAAAAAATAACCATAACCTACCTATTTCAGTACCCACAGCAATTTTTTATTCAGGACTTATTTTATATGATATTTATTCGACTTGATCATTATTTTAAGTGTTGTTATGAGTTTTAATAATTATTCTGAATGTTATACCAAGTGACATTATGACTTATGAACATTATACATTTATAACGAATCCTTTTTAATTTTTTCTTCAAGCTTTGATCTTTGTATTTAAGGCTTAAATAAAAATTTTGGTGTACCTACCCCATTAAAAAAAAATGAGACATTACATGTTTCATAAATTTATATTATAACGAATGTTATTATGATTAAGTATTAATGGTTATGATTTTTAATTTTATGCTTGAAAAAATTATGAATTTTGTTTATTATGCATTTTGAAAGTAGTTAAATGAAAATATGCTAAAAGTTTTTATGCAAATTCAACGGCACCCGCATAGTTGCATAGCTGTTGTTTTGAGTGAAGAATAGAACTTAACTTTACAGACATGTTTGATGAAGTAAGTTGTACCTACAACGGCCTGTGAAGCTGGTGGGCCTGGGTTCGAATCCCAAGTCCTGTAAGTTTTATATATATATAGGTACCTTTATGTTTTTTATTTATTTATTACGGTATCGATATACGTGTGTGTATCAAGCTGAAATTTGGGAATAGCTCGATTTGCATACGATTGTATATTTTTAAAATAATTTAGGTTTATTTGAAGAATTAACTTGACTAGGATAAAATAAGGTCTGCAGCCATGGGAAAACCTTATTTTATCATAGTGATGTTAACTTGCGCAACAAACAAACCTCCAATATCAACATTCATGTCATCAATTCATCTTCCTGTGACGACGCGTTTAGCCAAGATAGTTTATTTCATTTAATTTTGAAATAAATTAATCATTTCACGGGCCTACCTACGAAGCCTCCGATTCGAATCCCGGTAAATGCGAGTATTTAAGTATGTGATGAGCACGAATAGGTACTCGTGCAAACAGTTTTGTGAATGTCTAAGTATTTAATTATGTACTATATTTATCTTCATCAGTATAGTCGTCTAGTGCACATAGGTAGTATAAGCTTTACTTTGTTAGGAACATCTGGTGCCGATTTGTGTAAAATGGTCACACATATTATATAAGCGTCTTCACGAGCCGTATACGTGGGTAAACCTTATGCATATTAGTGGCTCTTAGCACACAACCTTACGAGTTATCAGTCAAGATCACACGGAACTGCGGTGCGCGGAAGTCCCAGGGCCGAGTCAACGACCGGCCGCCCTCGCTGCGGGTCCGAGCACCATTGTCACGATATTTTCCTAATTCTTTTACCGTATTATTGCGATCTATATCTATTTGGTCGGTTCTTTAAAATGCTATAATCATAGTTAGGATTGTATCAGCAGTAGTTAGATATGAATAGTAACTTGTCTATTATTTTATGTATTGCCATCGATTAATGCATATGGGCAAGCATGTAGGTTCACTATATAAGAAGAATCATTGACATATTTTATATTACTGAAAGATACTGCTGGTTATCAACAGTTTTGTCACTACCTTCAAATGCTATTAAATAATTTTAATTATTTACATCGTATTTTTTCATGCCTGTATTTTTTTATATGTAAGTCTTGTATGAAAACAAAGCTAGATACTTACTGAATTACTATACCTACTAAATATATGTACCTATAGGTTCACAGCTTCTATCTTGTTGTTTGTTCCTGCGTGTCCGATTGTCCATGTCCATATCCAATAATGTGGTTTCGTCGATGGTGGTTAGGTACACATCTTTTCCCTTTTGTTTATAGTGTTTCGTGCATTTCTATTTGCAGTAATGCATGCTTCTTTAATAGCCGTATGCTTTAATCAAGTAGGTACCTGTCGAATAGAGTCGAAAGTATACACCTGCCCGTCTAGCACAGCTTTACTACGCTTTGCGACTCTTGTCGCGCGACAAAGCATCGCCCGTCACTCTCACAGCGCAGCGAAGACAGTGACAGGTAGTATATGTCGCGCGTCAAAGAGTCGCGTGTCACAGTTATGCTACACGTGCTGGGGTCTTTCATTCGAGACTTTTATGTATCATAGTACATTGTAATCTGTTCATCTCACCATGTATGCTGCTATTAAGTAGGTATGTTGTATGTTTTAACAGGACAATAATTGACTTGAGAATTTATTAAGTATTTTCCTGTTTCCTTATCAGTATAAATGCTCAAAGTTACTTCCATGTTTACAATACTATGATAAGAAGTGACGTGTTTGATTCAGAATAGGTTTATGATCGATTTAGATATCATTTATGTCCTCTAGTGTGACGTCACCGCAGTAAAGAATGTCCCGAGCATTAGACCCACGTCACTCGCGTCGGAAAACTATTTAGTACGAGTGTTATGACAAAGGTAAGTATATTTCTAGCAGTTCCGTCATTGCCTTGTCGGTTTGACCTTGGCAAAATGAACGGATACTGATTATATTTATATCTTATTGGTTGAATTCATCAATTTAATGTTATGCGCTATTATATTACATCATTGATTTCTCTTGAGGTTATATTCTTTTTACTATTCTTTTATTAATAAATACATTTCTCAGTCGAGGTAGTAGTTTTCTACTTTGTAGGTATATGTTTTTGAGGAGTTGGGATTGAAAAACAGTAATAATTTTTACAATTCTGATTTATTTTTAATTCGACAACCTGTCATTATATTAACAAACAAATGACTGAGCACGCTCTCATACGCACATAGATACATACACACACAAACACACCGCGACCGGCGCTGCATTGCATATAAATTATACTTATATAGTCTTAAATTATATTTCAGTCTGTTTGCACTCTCCTCGTCCGGCGCCGGCCACGCACGCACGCGTCCTAAACGAATTATCACATATAATATATTAACACGATCTGCGAACGTTTATTATACTAGTTGATTTAATTTAAAGTAGGTCGGGGTGGGGTGGCGGAGACAAGAGGCTCCGCGAGCCGGCCTCACGCCTCCAGCATCGGCGGCATGAAGGAGCGCGGCGGCGACGGCGATTTCTTGGAGAGATTGAGCGGCTGTGGCGCGTCTCCCACGTCCACCTGTAGCGCGAGTTGTGCGGGTGCGGGCGCGGGCGAGCCGCCCCGGTAGCAGGCCAGCAGGCCCTCGGCCGACGCCTCTCCGCGTCGCATGTACTGTTGGATGATGTCGGTGCGCTTCAGCTGTTCCGGGGTCATACGTGGGCCCTCCATCAGGCTCTTGGCCAGCACCGAGTGCGTCGATGAGAGCGACGCCCGCAACGGTCGGGGCGAGTGCGCGGGATGCGCAGGGCTGCCCGGGTGCGGATGGTGCGGTGGCTGCGGCGACGGGGTCGGCCGCATCGGCCGCGCCTCGGCCTCGCCGTGGTCGCGACGCATCGCTCGGAACTTTTTGTGGGGCTTGTAGGCCTCGTCCATCAGAGAGGAGGCGTCGTATAGGGGCGGCGCCTGGAGGACGCGCTTGAGCACGGGCATATCGTCGGCGGCGAGTGGCCGTCGGTCCTCGGAGTGCTCCTCGAGCGACGAGCGCGGGCTGGAGCAGCCAGAGCCGGGGCCGACGATGCGCTCGTGTTTCTCGTTGCCGGATTCGATGCCAGAATCTGTGGGCGAATCCAGTTTGCGGTAGCGGGGAGGAGGTCGCACCGGCGTGACCGTGAGTCCATTGTGCGCTAAGTGCGCCACGCCGAGGGCTTCCTCGTCGACGGAGCCTCGAGAATCGAGCCGCCGCCTACCGGCCAGCGTGGCGGCGAGCAGGGGGGTCCCGCAGTCTCCGAGAGCTTCACCAGATTCACTGCTGGATACTGAGCCTAGTGGGCTGCGGGCGGAATCGTCCGCGCCGGAATCCGCCCATGGGCACACTTCATCATCACCCCACATTTGTTGTCTCAAGAGTTCTTTGTGCTCCGTTCTGAATACGACGAGTTTCTCCGTGTGGAGGGTGCTGAGCGTCCGTAAGTCGGGCAAAGTGTCCATTAGTTCCCGCAGGAAGCCGGGCCTGTCGGGCCTGTTCTGTGCGATCACGGTCTGCAAGCACGACTTCAGGCGCGCATGCATTCGCTCGACGAGCTCGATGTTCCTCAGGCCCGGTCGGTCGGGCGTGATGAGAACTATGGCGCAGAAGAGGCCGATCTCGGCATCTGTGAGGTTCATGGAGTTCATGCGCTCAGCAAACTTGAACGTCGAGTCGACGAGGAACCGAGCGTTGGCACCGCTCTGGATAGAGTCCCGCTTCATGAGCTGGCCGTTGAGGCAGATGATGCTGTTGAGCGGGGCATCGAACATGCAGATGAGACGCACAAATAGCGCGTCGAACAGGCCACTCTTGAGCAGCGTGAACTTGTCATCTTGCGTGAGCAGCTGGAAGCCGGGGATGAGGCCGGCGAAGTCGATCACGCCACGGATCACGTGGGCGAATCGCTGTGAGAATTCCTTCTCTGACTGCAACTCTGGTGCCGGGTTTAGTGGGCAAGCCTACGACAAAGAGAAGAAGATAATCAGACAATGTTTTAACATCATCAAGGGTTGTCTAAAGAAGTTTAATCGCAAGAATGTGACTCATCAATTTATCAAGATACTCACCAAAGTTGGTTGTGAATAGGTGGGACAATCGCGTGCTCTAGCGCGCATGGCGGCGACGCGGTCTCTGGTGAACTCGCAAGTGTCGAGGTGCGCGCGCACCACGCGGGCCAGCAGCCGCGGGCCATCATCAAGCTCCGCGGCCGCCGCCTGCTCATGTGCGCGCGATGACGACGACTGCTGCATCGCTGCCAGGATTCGCGCCTTCTCCCGCTTTGGCACGCGACCGAATCGCACGGCTGCAACAAAAAGAGAAAAAGTTTAACGACATGTTCCATACCGAACACTTTAGCATAAAATTAAGTCGTTAAAACGAGACGAGTGCGTAGCTAAACGGGATTGTTGTGCAAGGTCGCGGCTAAACATACGCGATACGTCGGGGTGCAGCTGTCCGAGCCATGTGCACGCGCAGCTGACGCGAGGGTAGAGTTCATCGCCCGTCCCGCCGACTATTGTCTGGCGAGCCTTTTCGAAATCCGCGGCCGGATACGTAGCGATTCGGTGAACTAGTTTGAATGACGAGTGACAAAGCGTAAACCGCGAGGTCACGTTAAAAAGTGTTACGACTTTCTCGCGCTAGGCCGGGGCGCGCGCGGGCCGTAAGGTTGTAAGTGCCCGGGGGCTACGCGGCGCTTGCTGCGTTTGTGCGCGGGCGCCGGAGAAAGTGTTTGCGCGGCTCACGATTGAAAACGAAAGCGGAGAGCGCCCTCTCGCCATTTCTCCGAACTTTCGCTGCGCGAAGTGGGCCGCACCAGATGCACGCGCCTATTGTTCGAGCTGCGATCTGTTTCGCTTATCTCTCGCTGTACTCACGTCGCACCGCTCATAAGGGCAGTTATAAATTGTGTCAATGTTACTTGACATGATTTTTAAGCAGAGTTTCACGGATGTTGATGTTCTACGCGAACAGAATTATTTCTAATTTTGTCATTCGTTTTTTTTTTACTAAAGTTTAAGAATTAGGTATATGATTAATTCAATATATTATTTATTTGTAGCTTTACTTAAACTTGAATATAAATACCTAAATAAGTATAAAGAACTGACATGATAATAATGTATCCCAATTATTATTATTTATGAAGTTTTGATAGTAAAATATCGAAACGATAGTGTTATTAAAACACTCCGCTTGCTTTCATTCATATGATCTTCATTACATTGGTAATATTCTATAATTACTATAAATTAATTATTTGAAATATAAGTTAAAGTTAAATCTCCAAAAAGACCTAAGTATTAAAGTAAAAGGTGCGCAGCTGCTACGCTGCGTAGCGCTACTCGTAGCACGTAGAGGCTTGTTGCGAAAGTAATAAAAAAAAAATTAGATTTTTTTTATTAATTATTATGTAGACTAATATTTCTATTAAAAATTCCGTAAAAAAAATACATACGAGCATTGTGATATTTCACAACTCCGTTCAGGATTCCCTTCAGGATCGGCAGGTCCTCTCCCATGTCTAAGACCATTACAGTTTTTTTTTTTCACTAAACTAATTCACAGCCGAAGCCACAAGCAGGTAACTTTACGTAGTCTAATCACTAATTAATATTTTATTTTATTCACTATCAATGTCACATAGCACATGTAAGTTTATTCACAAGCACTGAAATCCGGTGATAATCCAAAGTTGGGTTGCGGAGTTGTTGTTGAGTCGCGATCTCGTAGACGAGTGAGCGTTTGGCATAGCGGCAGGAAGGGCTGACGACCGATGCGCGGCTCGGACTCCCTCGCACTGCGCGCCGGCGCGCGCCGCTCCAACCTTGAACTTGAGCGGAGGGGAGCGGAGGGGCGCGCCGTCAATAAACTCCGCGCAGGCCCCTGCCCCCTACACCCCTCCCCGCCCCCCCGCGCTCCACTTGAACCTTGCCGATATTACGACGTGAGAATTTTCCAAAACTAATTTCCGGTTTCCCCGAGATTATGCTACGTCCGCGTTGTCTTTGTAACTAGTTTATGGCGCTAATGACGAACTTGGTTGTTATTGTTTGTTACTTTTTTTGATTTATCTATTAACGTTATTTCAAGTATTTGTTAATTTAGCTACGAATATATTCCGAGAATTAAATCTAACTAATCTTGTTCAAACCACAAAATATGTTTTCCAAAATGTTCCTTACGAAGACGAAATGAAGTTTTTTTTGTAATTATTGCTAAACTGCAAATTAAGCGCTAATAAAGCTTAATTACTATAAATAATACCAAAAATTGCATCATTGTTGCATTCAAAAACACTTAACTCTAACCTGTAGTTCCATGAACGAGCGCTCCCTGTTCGAGCGCTAGTGGCGCTGATGTGCGCCATCTAGCGGCAAGTAGCGGAACTAACCGTGGAGCGCTAAGAATTTGTTGACGGGTTTAGACAATTTTTTTGTGTGTCATTGATAGTAAATATTTTTTTAATCAAATTAATTACATTATTTAAAAACATCTTATGATTTTAATACCCAAATTCGTACGTTAATCCGATTTAGGTGACCGAGTAGTAGGTTCTACTATACTTTATTTATAAGTTAATTTTTTACTCATTTCCATGAGTCATTCTGTGTAAATTCATGGCATTTAATATACATTTTGTTTAATTTTATTAACAGTATACAAAGAAATATGTCTTACTAATATGTGGTTTAAAATAACCTGAGGTATAATGAATACACATCCTATTGCAATCTTATCAGTTGCATCGTCCAAAGTGTATCAACGGTTGACATCACGCTACCTGGATCTATTACGTGTCATGTGCGTATACCGGAGAAACGCGAGTTCAACGAACTGCATTACGAAAGTGAAAACATAAATTTCCCTCTCACGCTTACGAAATGCGCCTTTCTCCGCTTTCACCGGAGACGGGCCCGTGTCGCAAGTCTGTGGCGGTTGTCGACCCCCTTAGCGTGCGCTCACCCGGCTTGCATAACCCGACCCCCACTTCACGCAACCCCCCCTCCCCACTCCGCGAAATAGGATCTCAATTCTCGCAGAAGCTCGGAACGCTTGGCGCGCGCGGAGTTCTGTGCGTGCCGTTCGAGTATGCACGCTGCACGCACGCTCGCCTACGGGGCACAACTCATGTTGCATCATTTTCGCACTCGCTTCGAATTAACATGACCTGTTTTAAGTACTAATTTTACTAAATGAGAATTATGGTTGCAATAACACAAATTTTGCTGAGTATGAAAAAAATTACGGATCTTAATAGGCGTAAAACACACAAAAAATATTTATTTAATTATGTTTAATTTTATATTTTATCATTTATCAAAAACAAACCAAATATATTTTTTTATATTTTTCAAAATTTCAAGGGTTATCTTTAAATATCACACATATTATGACTAAAATATTACATTTTGTAACACATATTTTTTGCAAACTAAGAATTTTATGTCAAACGATCAGCTGATTAATTTTAATGGCGGATGCAGGTGTGATATAGCAACAGCTGTTAATGAAATGACATTTTGTTCATACTCGCAAACAGAAAAATGTAAACAAAAAAATCAACTCACCATCTCTGCTCATGCCCACGGCGATACATTTTTTCAATCGGCAATATTGACACCGATTTCTGTTGATTCTAAGGATGGAGCACTGCTGGTTTTTCGTACAGGGTCGGTACTGGATCTTCTGTTGGATGGACCGCCTGAAGAAACCCTGCGGATCACAGCGGCAGTTAGAGTCGGGCTCCAGGTCGGAGCCGTCGCTGGAACAGCCCGAGTCAGAGGACTCGCGCCGCGCCTCCAGCATGCTCACTAGCACCGAGTGCCGCTCGCGCAGCTCGCCCGCGGTCTCACACGACATGCCACACACCATTCACTGGCACACACAGCCACAACCACTACCACAGCTCTAGCTTCACGTACGCGCGCCTGAGTCGGTACGGGTATGACGCAGAGAGTGACTGCACCGACACGGACGACGGTCGACTGCGAACTGTGCGGGCGCTGCGGCGCGCGGCGCACAGTTAGCGAGCCGCGACCTACTTGCCGGCCGCCGACCCACCCGAGAAAGTGAGAGTGCCCCCGGCCCCCGCGCGCCGCGCTCCTAACGGTCCTCGCCGCTCTAGAATGCGCCGCCGCCGCTGCACCGGTGCGCCGGATATAGGCCGGGCGCATCCCGGCGGCGTCGCGGCGCGCGGCCGTTCACCCCGGGTCGACGACCGACAGATTGCACAACGCTGCCCCCCGCCCCTCCGCGCCCCCGGGCCCAGGAGCTAGGGCGCGGGCTGCGCGGGTCGACGACCGAAGAGCGCCCGCTGACGTCATCGACGCGTCACGGCCTACCTCAATGCGCGCGCGCTCCCCGCTAGGGGCTGCAATGATCCAATTAGATCCGAACTAGTACCTACTTATTGTGCCGATTACAATTGCCAACGGAATGCTACGATTCCACTATCGTAGTATTACGACCATCTGGTGCCCGAACGCTTACTTCTCGTAGTAGATCTCTACTACGAGAAGTAAGCGTTCGGGCACTCAAACAACGCATCGTAAAAAGTTACATTGATAAGCGAAAAATGACGTGACTTAATAAATCTAGACCGTACTAAAAAGTGCATTTCCTATTTGCTAATTAACCATATTCCTTATCTTAATGTACCGTGCTACTAATCTACTAGCACACCTATAAGCCTCTGTGTAGCAGCATTTTTCAATGTGAGTTACCGAACTCACCTACGCAGGTAGAGTCGGCTACTAATTAGCGTAGAGCCTCTTCAGCTCGTGTCGAAGTAATTTGCTGAAGAGGCAGGACAAAGAGTGGCACCGTATCTCGCGGAGGCTGCGCCGGGGACGGGGCGCGGGCGGCGAGCGGTGGCCCAATTTCGCGCTGCCATCGATCCATTGTGCGCTGTGCGAGTGGCCCATAATTGGTCGCTGCGCGGGCACTGACCGGCCGCGCGGTCGTTGACCTCCTTCCGCGAAAACAAAACCTTCCCGCAGCTCCACACTCCTCCCGTGACATACACCGCGGTTTCCGCACCAGTATGACATACAGAACCAGTTACAAACGTCCCATTCCAGTTATATAATTAATTACCGACACTGTTGACGAGTCAACGACCTCCGACTAATTAACACGGTGACTCCGTTTGGAGTTCCAAAAAAATAATAAATAATACTATTTGTCATTTACTCCCTATTTAGTTCCATTAACTGTAAACAATGTGGGTTGGTTGTTTTGATATATCGCTGGTTCCAAATGATCCAATTAGCTTCGATGCCTACTATGAGTATATAAATATGGGTAACGCGGTATGTATTGCACACGAGGAAAACGTTGTAAAGACGATAACCTATTAATATTGCGGTTGTTGGGTAGTGCGTGGCCTCGATGATTAATTACGTTATTTTTATTGACGAATAATGAATAATATTATGCTGTTATGAGGCGAGATGCAGGCGTTGACCGGGAGTAGGCGGGGGTGGTTTGTGCACGGTGCAGTAACATATGAATGGCGCGCATGACCCGCCTCGCATGCGCTGCGGTAAAACCACGTAACTCGCCCTCTCCGGTGAGTCAGTGCAGGCATATAAATAAGTGGCACATAAATAAATACATAGCTGTACCGTGCAGGGTTTCGTCAGAGCGCGCGATGTGGGTCGTCGAGAATTTTCGACACAGCTAGTCGCCTAGCCGAGCGATAAGCGATCGACCGACACTTTTTGGTCGTTAACGTTACATTGACACAGTTAGCTTGGATTATCGCTAACTGGGCTCATTGTGCCTAATTTCTTCAAGTTTTAATATGGCGCTATTCCTATAAAGGAAGTTGTGATGATTCGGTCGAACGCTTCGGAACTTCTAATAAACCGGTCTGTATGTGTGTATATGTAAAACAGTAACTGCTCAAAAAACCCAAATGTTTAGACAAATGTATTAGTCATACTCGCCGCTTGTCATTCCACCAGCGTACGAGTAAAACAATAATTTGTAGCGGATCGTCGTTTAAGCTGACTCACTGCCTGGGAAACAATGCCGTACGCATTTGGTGCTAAGCCTACCAAAACTGATATTAAGTGTTAATAAATAATCGTAATAGTGTGATGGCGGCGGTGACACGGCCGGGTACCGGTGCAGGGGCAACGACTCCACGCACTGAGATAAGGGACCGCGCGCAATCACTGTTTCGTCTCACGTTTGTCATCGGTGACGGAGGCGTATACGTAGGTTTGCGCTCGTACTTACTGCACAACAATGACAGAACTATCTTGTATTTGGTTGCGACAGACTAACTGTTTTTAATTAGTAAAAGACATAAACACATTCTTACACAAATCTGCATCTACTTAATACAATAGGGTAGGTACAGATTGGGGAAGACAATGAATAGTATATACTTATACAGCGGCCGAGACAATGGGGATACTAGGCTGGCAATACTTTTTCACGCCGAGGTATGTATAGTGCTTTTCTCAAATATGCAATGATATAAAAAAAAACATCGAACAATTAAATGAAATCACAATATGAAATTATTTACAATTTGACAACCAAAAACTTACTTTTTTATATATTCTGTTTGAACATGTAAATATGTTTATTTTATTAATAGAATTTCAGACAAATATAAAATAAATAATATGAATATTGAAAAATTGGTACTTACCTACTTTAAATTATAACATGTTTTCATTAAAATGTTAATGTAATATTTTAATAACAACCGAAAATTTTTATAGACTAATTAATTTTATTTAAGACAATGACATGTAAAATATTAAATTTTATAAATAAATATCTGTATCTGTATCTGTAGACGTCCAATCGGGTCGGATCAGATAAAAAAATGACGGAAAACATTTCAGATTCCAAAAAAATACTGAACTTTAGTTGAAAATTCATTAGTAATTAATATTAAAGTTATGTATTTTAAGAAGGTTGCATATTAACAGTAAGACAGCCTTTTTTTATACATATTTATGTAATTAAATCTGCAAACATCGCTTATTGTTTTTTTAAATATCATGACATGCTCGCTTCATGTGTCGACCCCCCGCCGCACCCGAAACGGTCGACGAAAGGTCACATCTTTAATTAAAGCCTATAATATGGAACACTATGTCAATATTTCAGAAAATTATACCTATTGGTTTCAGATAGTCCTTGCATTTTATTAAATGTTCGTCATGACAGTTTGCTTTCTTTATTCAAATTCAAAATTTCTTTATTCAGACAACAGTAGTCCATGATAGTTAGTAAACTTAAAACTAGGTTAGTTAACTATATAATTACTTACACTACACTAATACCTACTATACCTAATTGACATAATAAACCTGCTCAGAATGAGGGTTTATTAATGCCGATATCCAGTACCTCTGCAGAGGACTGTCGGCTCTGTCAATTAATATACTTAGAATACTGTTGGAACTACCCTGTATTCTGGTTTTAATGGATGCTATTTTTTTGCGCATTATGGCCTGAAAATCATCTACGCGAGCATCAGCAAACATACCTGATGCACTGCAGAATCTGCAGAATCTTTATGACTGAACTCTCTGCCTTCAAACCCCAATAAAAAAACTGCTCGATAGCTTACAATCGTCAATGTCAAAATTTCATTGTCTCAATTTCGGTTTGACACTGATATGTGCCAATATTTCAATGGTTAAACATTACAACGGTTTGACATTGACAAAACCTCACACAAGTAAGGTATGTAACGTTTCTATTCGTCAGTGCATAATATGATTCGCCGCAGCAGTAACAACAATGAATCTAACTAGCAATTTGGGCAACCAGGAGAATATGAATTGCAAAAGTACGTTAGCCCCATAAATGGCCCCGCATTTCCTAGGAAGCAGCCTTACCGCAGCGCAGATGGGGCCAGATACCGCGATAGCCAGTGGCGGATTAAGGGTCGAGAGCGCCCTAGGCAAACACATCATCGGCGCCCCTCAAGCGACCATATATTAATTTGCTAGAGGATAGGAAGCTTAATGAGGTGAAAACGCGAGCGTAGCGAGCGAATTTGGAAGGGACGGTTTATGACAACACGTGATAAGAATGCGAGCGTAGCGAGCGCGAAATTTTTCGAAAGGAAGGGTCAAAACAGCTCTGTTTTAACCCTTCCTTTCGAAAAATTTCGAGATGAAAACGTGAGCGCCGAGCACAAAATTTTTCAAAAGGGTAAAAAAAAATTCAGATGAAAACGCGAGCGTAGCGAGCGCGAAATTTTTCATTAGCAATAACGTAAATTGATTTTCCGCACTAGCATCAAAATTCAATATAATTTTCGGTCCCGACGGAGAGATCTTGCTACGAGCCGAAGATCGAGTCGAATCACAAAGCTTCGTCAACCGAGCGAGCGAAGCACCTCCGTTACAACGTGGCCAAACATTTTTTCGTATGTCCGGATTGTCCAGTTGTCCAGACTGCCGGCTGTTCTCGCCTACCGGTTGCATTTCCCAACCGATTCTCATGAAATTTTGTCACTATTAGGTTCGATAATTAATTCTTCGATTTAGTTTTTCGTTTTCTTTCACAAAATGGCGGCAATATTGGGGCTAAAAAAATACAAATTTCAGTTATTTGGAAACAAACTCTTCTTTCTTCTCTTCGGCTCACAGAGCCACTAGAGTAGCTCTATTTTTTTTGCATCTAGTTTTATGGACCAGTTCTACTTCGGTACACTCGTCGCCACTCCTTTCGTTGAATCATCTTCCGTAAGTTTTACCTACTGACGGTATCTGACACACTGACGATTACATCACCGATCCCTCTAGCCCCTGATGGCCGTCTACTCTCCCTTGCATACTTATTACAAACATTTTGTGGACGAACTGGAATGGATTGATATTATTACTTTCTGAATTAATTGAAATATGACAGGTGACTGGACAATATTTTTGCATGTCTTTTATATTGTGTATGTTGTCGCAAACTTACTAACATATTTAATTTTATGACGTTTTAATAGGATAAAAAAAAATTTTTTTCTTAGTTATAATACTGATAATACTGGCAAAGGCGCGCGCTGCACGCGCCCCTTTGGAACCTCGCGCCCCTAGGCACGTGCCTACTTTGCCTTAGGGATAATCCGCCACTGGCGATAGCCGTTGACTCACCCGTGATTCACTTCCCGTTCACCTATCAGCCCGTTATTTATAGCACAATCGCGTAATCGACCACATTCACAATATCCAAAGATTAGATTAACACTTACTTAAAAGTAGACTAAGTGTTTCTATAAAAATATAAGCGTGCTTCTCTCCTAGAGGAAAATACTGTAAAACATTTGATGTTTACGAGTATTAAGTACAGTAATTTTACGGATCTGTTCCACGTTTACTACACACTACAAATAGGCCATAACTTGTTACATTTTCCAGTAACGACCGAGAAAAGCACTTAAATCTTTATTGTGAAGAGTCAAGTTCGTTCAACACAGCGACCAGGAAACCATGAACGGTGTGCAGTGTGATGCTCCCAATAAATGTGACCGCTCGGGGTTCGACGAACTTTTGAGCTGACAGTTCAAAAATAATGTGGGTTACGTTCACGTAGCGTACGTTGGCCGTAGAAGTTGTTTACGGGTCTCGCGAGGTAAGCGTTAGGTCGATGCCCGCTGCACCGCAGAATGGTGTCGAAAAATGAGCGACCCACAATACGACGCGAGGAAATTGTGTCGGTTTAAGAACAAAGACGCGAGCCGAACCAACAGTAAACGAGAGGTGGGCTTTGAATTGTGACAATCTGAATTATGAGGCTCTTACATATTACTTTAAATTGTTTAATTAAATGTTAATATCAGGAATTAGTTTCAATAAGACAACGACTGTGGCATAAGGCAGGCCTCCTACTATTTGTTCAATTTGTTTAAAGTTCCAGACACGGATACCCAGATTCGTATTAAATAAAACAAACTAATAATTGGGCGGTAATGCTGGTCATAATTATTAATGGCATATGCTAGCTATGTGATCAACACATATATTTAATCAGGATATTTAATAAAGACTATGTTTCAATGGCAGCACGCGTTACTCGTATCAGTAATAAAACTAACTTAGAATAGACATGACGAATTTTTTTTTGAGAATGCCATTCGATTCTATTTTTTATCGGGATGGATCAAATGTCTATATGGGACAACTACTTACACTTACGACTGCTCTAAAAGTCAGAAATGACCGTCAAAGTTCAACATTCCTACGGAACACTAAAAGGGCTCCATACAAATGGCCACCTAATCGTGACATATGTTATGGGTACCAATATTTGTATGGAGAAAATCAGTAATTTGCCATTTTCACCGTGAAAAGGTGCTTGTAAGTTCATGGTGGTCATATAATTATTGTTTTGTTAAATTATAAGAATTCTGAAAACAATTTCAAGTTTTCTTTCGGATTAAAAAAAAACACATAGAATATGAGTAGATAGTGACTGCAAACCTATTCAGAACATTTTCTCTTTTATATATTTTTTTTGTTTCGTGACATATTGAGTTAATTTTATTCACATAACTACAGTATGCTGTAGAATTTAACATCAGTCGTCATCCCTATTCGCTAGCTACCATCGAACTTACTTAAGTGATAGTGAGTTGTGTAAAGTTATTGGAGTCAAGGGCCTTACAAGTCATGAAGTCATGTACCTCTGTATGCCTATTGCCTATAATACGCAATCACCCAACTGATTTAGAATGTAGATATAACTTGGCGCCTGCTCAAGATAAATAAAAGGAGGTTTTAATAAAGTAAATACAGTTAACCTTTGTGGATATTAATACAAACCGTATCAACTATACATACGCTACGTAGCCTTCGAAATTACTAATAGCCATTTAGTATCGTATCGCGTATATCAATGTACAAAACCAAAGGTTCGTTGACACCAGTCTGCGTAGGCAGATTCGAACAAATGAAAACCGTCGGCCCGTCACCGTACGTTCGCGCCATTGAATGAGCGTTTGCCGTCGTATCCGCGGAGCGCCGTGGCAGCACAGGCGCTTCAACTCACCCGTAGCGCCATCTCGCGGCGAGTAGCTGAACTTATACAGCGCGTTGTTTATTTGATTCACCAGTTGGCGCTTCGCTATTCGCTCGAGTTATGCGTTAGGTAATAGCCAAATTCATTATGATAATAAATAATAATCATTTTAACTTGTAAATTACGCTTTTATGCATTTGAGTTCCGCTTATAAACATTGATAAAGTTGCTAATTAGGAACCTATCCATTCCAATAAGATAAGATTACCTACTACTTAAATTAGTATTTTGTATCTTATTCGATACTTATTTAGGTAAATACAAATTTTATTTGTAGTAAATATTAGAAGTAAATATCTTATTTGAAATGCGCTTTAAAATACATTTAACAACATAGATAGACATATATACAGCAATCAAACGGGTGAGTAAGGGTGTCCCAGTGGCGTTGATCGCTTTCATCCGTGAAAGCCGTCTGGTGCATTGTGCGCTGGCCAGACGGCGAAGGACACGCATTGTCCGGGAGCGGCCCTGCTGCCCGCTGCCCGGTCCCGGGCGCACACAAACCAGTTTCTGTACACTTGCACTTCTATCCTCGCTTTCACGCTTGCAACGACCTTTGTCGGGGTCGAGGGTCGGTTACCGACTGCGAGATTGTTACACTATAAATTAGATTCAAATGCGCGGATGTTATTATTTATAGGAAGTTGCATATTCGCATTCTATTCGCCGTTAAAGGAAACTTAATTGGACTTGTCGGCACTAGGAAGTAATTAGAATGCTCTTGTAGCGTTCACTAGACACGTACTGATGCTGCTTTCGCTAACCTTTTGCGACCGTACGTGAGACGGACAGGTTTCCACAATTGGGCTCCAGTTGTCGCTTCTGGTTTTATGTGTACTGACATTACAATATATCGGATGGCCACCGCCTCGAACGTTCGACCTTGTCAAGTGTTTTACTTTTTGTTGACGACGGCGTTCGAGTGTTCCTATTTACGGCTCGTTTCTCACGTCTTGTCTGCCTACTTTCAATTTAACTTCGCCCGGAAGACTTAACTTAATATTAATAAGGACAAGCTGTCCGTATGTTTTAAGTGGTGGAAGAGCGCAAGGATGCGGGCCGTCGGCGCGGGCGCTATGGTCGGTATACGAGAACGGAGAACGTGACCATTTTACTACCCTAATAACTAAATTTGTATTGCTACTTGACACAAGTAAAATCATTTACCTAACGCATTTAACCACGTGGTTCATAAATGTAAACACGAAACAATGTTGGCATGTTGATTAACTTGATACCCGTCCCATCAACACGAACCGGGTCAAAAGTATATTTATGGTTGGGGTGGCTCTATTCAGAGACGTTTAACCTTTCCGCGCTGACCTCGTCTAGTGCCCATCGCACAAAGCGAACTGAAGAATTATAACTTTATAAAAGAGCTCGTTCCCGTGTGATTGTTCCGGGACAGGTAGCAAACAAAATAAAAAGTTATCGAGTGAAGAGGGGCCCGCTGACCGTCGGCAGGTACCCCGACCCAAAAACCGCTCTCGATCTAACAAGTTCACACGAGGTTTTTATAGCGACTCGACTAGACATGTAAATCGGATTTACAC
The DNA here is from genome assembly GCA_947623375.1 of Apotomis capreana. Taxonomy (NCBI): domain Eukaryota; kingdom Metazoa; phylum Arthropoda; class Insecta; order Lepidoptera; family Tortricidae; genus Apotomis; species Apotomis capreana. The sequence goes on along the minus strand of OX392506.1, from coordinate 15,045,567 downwards.
TGTGTAAATAAATAAGGTCATCTGGTGGCTTTGTTCGCAGAGATTGTCTTCCGTGTGGAGCGGCCTTGCGGACCCGCAGCCAGGATGGAGTGCAACAGTCACTTGTCAGAAAAACTTCCTGCTCGCACTACCCCGGCACTACCTCGTGGACTAGGTCTAATTAATTCGGCATTGCGAAGGCCTAAGTGGTGTGGTGGCGATATCGATATTAATTTCCATTGAGCTAGTGAGCATGTTGGATTGCGACGAACTCTTAGTAAAGAAACATACAATAATCAATGCATACTTAGGAGCATTTCCAATTTATCGGCATGTTATATGTAAAACGTGTGTAGTAGTTCTTTGCCCCCGTGTTTTTGTATTTACATATGTGTCATAATAACATCATAACATAACCCCACAACTTTGGAAGCGCTCGTAGGTATAGGCGGGTGAGTCATTATGATATTTACCTTGCAGCCCTCGCAGGAATGCACGCCGTAATGGAAACCACTGGCTTTGTCGCCGCAAACGCGGCACAGCACCGTGGTGCCGTCAAATTCTGCAACAAAAACAACAATGACATCACCTGTGTATTTGCGTTACGTGCATCGTTGGATGGTGTTCCGGGGCCAGAGCCAAGCCAAACATCCTGAGTCGTAAGGTTTGTATAATAAACACAGGCGCACGTGAGCCTGAGCGCCGATAACTCGGTGGCCTTGCAGCTCTACATTCACAACTGCTAATAGCGAAAATGCTACTATTGCAACGCCTTTGTACTGTCACTTTAATTAAGATAAAGACTTACTCAACACGCGCCAAGTTATGTGACTGAACTTTTTACCTTATTCTAAGGTTTATATCTAATCCAATCTTAGCCAATGACGCGTAAAGCTGCAAAGCTGTAAAGCGTTTTCAATAGATAACTTAGATCTTGAAACATAGATAATTTGATCGAATGGAATAATCAACGTTGAGTTAGCGTCACGTGTGCTCGGAGTCAGACCGCGAGTCTCATGCATGAAATTACAAGTTGCACGCACAATGCTATTCACACTATATTTTCTCTCGCTTTTCACCTTGTTAAATTTTATAGCCTTTAAGAAATTCAGTCGCATTACGTAAAGTCCACGGAGTATACTTATTATCTCCAAATCTGTCTCACTAATGAAATGTGTGACGCAACCGCATCGAGTTGCGTGCGTCAAGGTGACGCTCAATAGTTATTTTGGTTATATTAGAAAGCGCAGACCCACCAGCCAAGGAAGTCAACGACCTCTACTGCAGCTACACTAACATAATACAGTGATAGCATCCAGTCTACCTAAAGGATACGTAAGAAGATTCTAATATTAGTGTCTTCGGTCATAATCGAGTAGATGATTAGTGATTGCGGACTCGTTAGCGTTTAGTTGGAACATTAGACTTCCATGCCAGTAGATAATGGGTGAATCGATTTGGTTAGTAGGTCAGTGATAGACAAAAAGTCCTGCGGCGCGATGCGTTGCACCGGTGGGAGGCGAAGGCGGGGGCGCGGAAACAGGTTTGCTGCGCCCTCACTGCTCTCACTTTCCTCTCCCAGCCGTTTGTTTATTTGTTAAGGGAGCGCGGCGAGCCTTTTGGAAGAAACTTTCTATTTCTGGCGTGCACCACTCGCCGCAGGTCGTCGCACCGTCGCTTTCTATGGAGTTACTTTCTTTTTTCTACAGACTCTGCATGGTTACCCTCGGAGCTATAATTTCGGTCTCATCTCTGCTTTCAATGGTGCGTATTCGCAGATGACTGCAGTGGGGATCACAATGGGGCAGGGAAAGTGCTCGGCGCCGTGAGACGTAACTGGTGCAGTTGCAACAGCCGTAGGTGGCGTGCAGCCATTTCTCCTCGGGTGATGCAACTCGCGCGTTTTTCTAAACTGCGCGTGTGAGAGCTCGCTAGTTGGTTACGTCAATTAGAGGCGAGGAAAGCGCGAGAAAGTCTTCACGTAACGCGAGCACCGACCGTGCATAACATTGACGCTGCTGTTTCGACCGCGTTCCGAAATGGTGTCATGGCGATTCTTGTTTGTAAATATATTTTGTATGCAACGGTGCAAAAAGCACGTTTCTATGTGAACATGACGGTAGCACACGTTTGTGCACTATCCGGAAATGTGCCCAAGGTTGCGATGGTGCCAATTGCTGATAAATCATAATTGATTTAGAATCAAAATTATACAAGTCAGCAAATGATACTAGTCGGTAATTTAAGTTTAGAGAGTATAACTATAATTTTTATGTGCATGTTGCGTGTCTAGTGGGTACTTTACTGGCGAGTAACAAGACATGACAGCATCGCCTCGGGAGAAAAGTAAAAGTGATAGCGAGAAAGCAGCTGACGTTTCGTGACGTCCATCGCGCGCATGATTACCATTATATTAGTTCTGAATCGTTGGGAATCAAAATCTTAATACACTTTTGCGATGCAAGAAAGGAATCGAGTGTGTGCAACGGTTAACTCTTTTGTTAATTTTAAGAAATTTCATGGGAGAGAAAACTGTATAAAGGCAATCGATAAGATCATTAGGAATCGAATAGAAATCTATAAGGACTCCCTGTGGGCATGCTCGAGCTCGAGACCCCTCAATTTGCAGGAGACCAAATCGATATTATTCGACGAGTGCATGTTTTGCACAATGCTGTTTTAATTGATTCTGAGCCCTTCCGCGCGGAAGTGTTGCCAGTTACATCAATCCATCAATAATTCGTTCTGCGAACAGTCCGTCATTCTGCTAAAACTTTCCTCTGTACCCTTTCATACTAATGATTCCAGGTAAATCATTAATCTTATGAAAGTCGTTGGAAACTAATCTAGCATAAAATTGTGATTTCTGTTGTGGGCTTTTCATTGTAGGTATGTAGTTATTTTTATATTATTTGTCCGTGGGTAGATTTACCGGCGTTTTTGAATAGAAAAAAAACTCTTTTGTGACTTAAATTAGGTACAATTTCGATAATAGGTACCTATATACAGTTTCGTATACTAGTGATATTATGGTTGAAAGTTTGTTACGTCAACTAAGTACAAACTTTGTAAACATGTCACCTTGAAACATTGAACTCGTAACGGACGTTTTGCCTACCCGATTTGATTACTAGGTGTGTTTTTGGGACATTAAATTAGTTCCAATTAGGTATTTGAAAGATTATTAAATTAAAATTGATAAGTAGGTAGGTTCTTACACTTACCTAGGATAGTTAGTTTAAGTAGTTACCTAGGTATAGTATATATTTTGTTATGTAATATTATTTTCTTCAATTTAGCAACCCAGCAAAGATATAACAATTTCAAAGACGATTTGAGAAAAGTTTCTAAATAAATACTGGTCTGACTACCAGTGCCAATTTTTTGTTCTAGTTTTCTGTACGGTGGCTTGTAGGTAGAAGCAAAAATGTTATGTATGAAAGGTCACTAGACGTTTTATGTAATATTATAGGTAAGTACTTATTTACGACATTGTTGCAGTTTACTTTTGTCATAAATTTATATGTGCAATGGCATAATATTATTATTGGGTAAATACCTATTTTATAGGTACAACACGAATTAAAGCTATGAAATGCGACGAAAAATATATCGCTAATAAAATAATTATTCCAACCGCGTAATCAACATAACTTAATACAAATATATCACTAAATAAAAGTTAGCAGCAGGAAACACTGTTTCCTCGACGCATATTTAGGTAAACAAACGGTCGGATAGTGGTCGTATAAAGGTCAAGTCGTACCTATATGCAGTTCGGGTTCCCGTTCCCGGTGCGCCGGGTTGATCATCCCGCCATCGGCCGGCCCCGGCGCATCGTAATGGCCGTAACTGCTGTCCGGAGACATCACTAGAGTCATTTATCAGTCCTCACTGCACTACACGCTCGGCACATCAGAGCCCCTCGGGCCCGCACATCGGTCCTGTCCGCAGCCGCAGGACACGGCACACACGAATCGCTCGGGAACGAGGGATGAAGGTCGCTTAGCACTTCACGCGTCGCGTGCGCCTCGCTTGAGCTCGATCGACGAACTGAGCGAAGCCCGCGCGCGCTCCTGCTCGAAACCACGCGAGCTTCCCCTTAAGAGTGAAAGTCTGCAAAAAGATCGGCGCTCCGTGCGATACAATCGGTTCGACGGCGGAGCGCGCGCTTCATGCGGTTCTCGCCTCTATCGACTCGTAACTCTGACGGCCTATGTGCTTCGGAGCGAGGCTCGGCGCGCTTCGAACTCCGAGGTCATTGCCGCGCCGCCGGTGGACCAATCGTGAGCGCGCATGGAAGTGCGCGGCGACTGATTGGAGGACTGCCGAGCCCCTCGCCCCTCGCCTCGCTCGCGCTCGAGTTCGAAGACCCGAACCTTGCGGCGCGCGGCGGCCAAGGTCGCGCGCGAGCGGCACCGCGGCTGCGAGCGCGAGCGTTGGAGTGGGACACCGCTGGAGCGTTGCGTCACACTACCAAAATATTTTTGGTGATGGAACGCGAGTGAACTTGAACACGAAATCGAGCTCATGGATGGTAAGCAAAGCGCTGCCTGTAGGTCGCCTCATGGCGGAGTGACCCGCTGCCGCGCGCGCCTTCAAGCCAGCCGAGCTTGTTGCAGCTATCATAGATACTCAAATAATGCCCCCTGTATCCCCTTTTCCTGCTTACCTTTGGCCGAATGACTTATAATTAGCCGAGATTAATACTCAATTATCGTTATCAGAATTTAGGCGTACCTATATACAAAACATAGGTACTTACTCAATTTAAGTAATTAATAATGGGTCTCCAAAATTAAAGCGAAAACGTAGTTACAGCACGATACACATAACGCGTGTTATTCTTATTATCGATAAACAAGTTTCCATCAACAACACGCAAGTGTGTACGTAACTTGTTACCTATGTATAACATTCGGGTGTTGTGGATGCGAACGTGGGTTCTATGGCGTTGGGAGAAAGGTGGTATTAGAGGTACGGTTGGCGAGATAACGCGGAGTAGGCGGGAGGTGAACGACCTGGAAATTTTGGCGCAGGCCGGTCAAGGCCGCGGCGCATGCGCGCGGGCGCGTGACTCGCTCCTGCCACACTGAACCACTGCGATGTCCTAGTCCATTTCCGCGCCATTTTCCTGCTCCTGTTCCACTACTATTTACTAACAACATATTTATTGCAACAGTTCGCACTCCTCTTGATCTAAATCGAGACAATGAATTTCACGGCTATTCTTCTGCCATTTTCATTTCCACTTTAATTGGGAATCCCTACTAACTATGAATACTAACATTATGATGTGCTAATTTAACTCCAATATTTATAACAAAACCTTAATATTTTAACCGAATGCGAAACTTTTCTATCTAATCGCTACGGAACGGAGGAAGCCCTAAAATAATCTCAAACCCAGTGAACCACTGCGCCAAATAATTATATCCTACGGTCCTATATACTTACGCACTGTTTTCCTCGTTTTGTTAGCTGACATTTAATGCCTTAAGTGTTCGGTATTATTAAATTTAATACCAGAATACCTACATATTGTTACAATATGTACAAATATCAATACCGACTAATACTTATTGAAAACGTGTCACCCAAATAAGTAAAACTTACACCTTATGCTATAGCCAGAAATAAACATCAACTTCAACGGCACCGCAATTTAATTAGCTTTAAACTTATTTTCCCTACTTCCATTGCCAAAAACATCAACCGAGTTATAAATAAATGCTACAAACCACCAAAACAATATTTTAGCAAGCTCCCGAGCCAGATGCCAAGAGTTTCTTTTTAATTTTTAAACAACAATTTAAGTAAAAATAAACACACGCTTTGCGTATTTTAAAGGGTTGCACCCAAGCCATCTGACAGAAAGGTGCGTTCATTTTTTTTTTAGTTTTTGCCTCAATTATTTCGCTCCAATACTTTCCCTTTTGCACAAAGGGAAGCATTTTTAATGGCTTCGCAAATATCCTTCCACGTGCAACTTTAACAAAAAAGGTTGGTTTGCTTCTTTTAGTTAGAAAAAAACATCTTTATATCTAGAGTTAATTTAGTTTCTTAATTCAAATATTCACAAGCAGCACTGTTTAATTTTTTGAATGATTTATAAAAATTATTAGATACCTGCTATTGATAGACGAAATAACCATCAAAAATAAATTATTTTAATTTCGATTCACCCCTATTGATAAGCCTGTAAACAATAAAAAATGCATTACTTAGCAACATGTGTGCATATCGAATTAAAATACGAGAAAGTGAGTGGAACCCATTTTTTACTTCCTTCCGCTGTCCTCACTTTTAGAAGCCCGGGTGAGGATATCAAATTTCGTGCTCGCTGGGCTCCCTAGCGTTTGATGCACTCGGGAGTAAAATAGTATTTTATTATGTTGAACATAACGCTGAGTATGTAATGTCAGTGTCGAGGTCCGCGAGTGGTGTCGTCACCAGACGGTAGCCACATGTGTTGTTGGCATTGTGCATTGTGACCACTGACGGGATCGGCGCACTCATGATCTCGATTGAACGCTGCCATTTTTTATGAAATTAAAAAACAGACCTAATGCCATATTGTCGGCAATTTATGGTTTCCCCTTTGCAGTTCCGGCCGGATAAAGTTTTTTTCGCCGATGCGTTGTTTTTAGGATAGACCATCATGTCATCAACTGGCGAGTTATGCACAATTTCAACGCTCGCAATAATCGTATACTTATGTTAAAAATACGCCACCAAAAGTAAAAAATTGGGCAAGTGCGAGTCGGACTCGCGCACCGAGGGTTCCGTACAAACACTTTACATCCTTAAGTGGTTAAGTTAGGTTTGCACCTGGTAAGTATAGCACCCCATGCAAATGAGGTGCAAAGTTAACGCAACAAACCCGTTTGTTGTATGGGAGCCCCCCTTAAATATTTATTTTATTTTATTTTTAGTATTTGTTGTTATAGCGGCAATAGAAATACATCATCTGTGAAAATTTCAACTGTCTAGCTATCACCGTTCTTGAGATACAGCCTCCACGGCGCGCGACAGACGGACGGACGGACGGACGGACGGACGGACGGACAGCGAAGTCTCAGTAATAGGGTCCCGTTTTTACCCTTTGGGTACGGAACCCTAAAAAATAACCGCAGATTGTGTGTCACCAAGCCCATTAAAGCTTGTTGATAACTGCGAAGAATACAACGAATTATGAGGGTGCCCTTGTGCCGTGAAGGACACTCGGACAATGCGCATGCGCCCGTGCGCCAACGGGACCCAGCACTTATTATTTACTACGCCCATTATTCCCGCTCGTAAATTAGTTTAACAGCTCCTTTCAAAGAACGTCAAGGATCCCTTTACGACTGACAACCGCAAGGGCCGTATTGAAAGTATATGAAGTATTAAACGCGTATTATCGTGATGACCTACTAATGCAATACCAATAGAACTTGACTCCTTTAGGAACTTGAGCTCGTGTTGACATTTCAATTTCGCGACGTAGACACTAGTGAGTGTACTATTTCCCGTCCGCTCCCAATAAACAAACTCCTAAGCTAAGCTAAGACGCAATAGCTTGTAATCGGAGGCGTGTCGGCCGCAAAATTCGTTTGAAACATATCGCCAAGTTCTAAGAAGTCACGAGGAGCCTCGTAGGCAGGTTGGCAAAGACGAGCGTGGGCCCGGTCAAGGCCTCGGCTGATTCAGTACCATTTGAGAACAACAAAACCGGCATACTGATGCTCCGCCGATTAAGATTACTCCATTCGCAACGGACAATTTTTATGCGAAACGTGGGTAGCCGGTACTTTTTTACAAGCTAAACTATCAGGAGCTACTAAAGTTGTAGGTAGCATAAAGTTATTTATTGAAAACTACAGCCATAATGGGTGACATGCAAATTGTGAAAAATATTTGAAACATATTTTAGACAAACCAAGTGTCCCGTCTTTGATTTGTTTAAAACATTGGTTGTTAAAAATGCACATTAATCCAAAACCCTAAAAGGTCCCACTACTTTGGATGTCGACTGATGTAGTATTAAGTAATCATACTGATGATTGACAATTTAAGCATCTGCTTGGGGTTGCGCTATCGATGAACGACAGCATTGCTCCACTCCACGACATCGCAAAAGAAGCAGATGACACCATTATGAAATATGCGATATTATGCATTACATAATGTATAGAATGAGTCGAATGAGTAGGTAACCCAACATTACGTCACGTTATTACTTTATAATGAACTATACTGAAGCTAGATTTTTATTGGTATTTTATTGTGTTTTAATTTTGTTTTATTTATAGATTTTCAGGCGTCATGAGTGATGTTTTTGTAACGTCTACAAGTCCTTGTTTTTTGTGGTTTCCGTGTTTTCTTAATAAGGAATAAGCGACGAACTATACCGAGCGCCGTCGAGTTTTCCCGAAGCACCGAGGTCAGCACGAGTCATTACCCCGCGCAGGCTGCGCCCGCGTCGCTGCGTCGGCCAACCGACTTGCTAAATACTGGAACCATCAAATTCAATTTTGGATTTAGCAAGATCCTTCTGCTGGATTTTGTATCGTCAAAATTCCAGTTGACAATAAGGCAACGAACTGAACACACGTTATAGGGGTTGATTCGGATGTGTACCTATAATACTCGGTTTTTATCTGGCGTTAGCGATGTCTTCTTATAACTAAATATAACAAGTGGAATAAGAGCAGATTGATGTATAAAAAAACCAGCCAAATGCAAGTCTGACTCGCGCACCGAGGGTTCCGTCCAGCTTCAAGGGACCGTAGATTAAGTATATGGTTTAAATTTTAACTCGATAACTCCACGCGTTCTCGAGATAAAGGGTCTTGACAGACAGACAGACGGACGGACAACGAAGTGATCCTATAAGGGTTCCGTTGTTTCCGATGGAGGTACGGAACCCTAAAAATCATCAATGCTTATGGATGTAATGCACCATGAGAAGTGCTGTTCGTTCTTATATGTATATCCCTCTAAGTGGCTGGTCACTAATTTTTTAGCGAAGCAATATTCGAAAAGTGGAAATTAGCGATACTGGAAAAGTGGATGTTTATGTCAGAAAACGCGGGACAGGACACATACACAAACGTGTTCGCCCAAATCCGGACAAAAATCCGCGACACTGCGTGTGTATTTTTATAATATACAGGTTGCCCTTGTTGCTTCCAGCCAATTTGCCGGTGCCTAGGCTTGTTGTTCTGAATTAGCAACACACAGGCGTGTGATCCGGACGCACCAATCGCGGGCGACCTCGCGATTCGGCAACCGAGGCAAGGCCAAGGCCAGTACGTGGGGCTCAATTAGCAGACACGGGCCCCGGCTGGGTATAGTGGGTATTGTCGTATTGTTTCAAATTTTCATGCCTAAACAAATTGCTAGCGCAGGTGCGTCCAATTGGCGAATACATCGTCAACAACTTACAGTACCTACTGTTTTTGATAACTTTAAATACTTAGAAGAATCGAGTGATCTTTCCTTTTAACCAGTATCTTGAGTTAAAACTTGGCTAATTGCATGTTTAATAACGACATTAATGATTTAATGATACGCTGTAAAGTGGCTGAGCTAATTGTGAAAACTGGATTTAATAGGCTTACTTATTTATGAGCATATTGCATAGATTAGGCATGCCTAACACAATTTTAAAAGATAATTCATATACACCTAGTATATCTATAATAAGTTTCTACACCTACCTACAAAAATATTTTGTACGTACGGTTGTGTTATTCAATAAAAGCACCTAATAGAATTACAAAGCCAACTTGGCTAGTGACGTAATTGGCCTTCAAAGCTGAGCAAAATATTTTTAAACGCGCATATAAAATGGCTACCTATTCGTTGACCCCGGCCGTGATTCCAAACATAATTTTAAATAGAATCTAATGAACACGTTGTTTGGCAGAAAACTGCCGTGACTCATAACAACCTGGTATTTCGTTTAAAACTTCGCAATTTCTAATGCATTGCCAAAACATTACACGCATTAGTATCCTAGTTCTTGGTAGCAATGGTTTTTCAGTCAGGTCTAACGGTGCCAAGTGTTTTAATTGCTTAGCCATCAAAATCCTACTCGTGAATGTCATATCAATTCGTTTCATTTTCAGTTTTACCAGGAACCGAAATACGGCAGTGAATGTACTTGAACGCAAATAGCCGACATCCTCGCGGCGGCCGTGGCCAAAATAAAACTAGCGAGAATACTTCCTCGTCAAAATTCGGAAGTTAACCGGCACATGTCAAATGTCATTGACGGATCGCTCGAATTAGTCGCCATCCCAGCTAAGGTGAGTCAAAGCGTTAGGAGGAAGACTCGTCTATATACCTTCGCAGAGACCTTGTTATAGTTTCGACCTTAATAGTTACATTTGATGATATAAACGTGCAGAGCGTCTTTATCAAATTATTATAAGTTCACTATCAAATAATTATAAGTTAATGACTTTTGGGATTAACGTTAACAATCATATCATAACCTGATATGAGGAGTGATATTGAACCATGAAAGTTAACCATGAGTACCTTTCGGATGCTTCACCTTGATATTTTACTTGAAAACTTCCTGCTCTCAATTCAATGGCTACAAAAAGCGCTCTAAAATACCAAGATAAGTTCAGGAATTGTGGAACATTTCCACCCTAGTCTGTCGACCGAAACAAAACCGAACGCGAACGTGCTAAGTAGAGCATTGAAATCGGCCATTAAAATATGCCAGAGCTTCGTCTGTTTAATTACACGTTGCAGGAGAGAAATGTGGTACAAATACAAATACATGAAGTATCGGAGAAGTTATTGCGCAGACTTGGCGCAATCAGAGCAGCGCGCGTCCCGCGAGTGATGCGCGTTGTATAATCTCCTCGATTATGTGCGCGTTAACGCAGCGTAACATTGCTGCACTACTCACCTACACTGCACACAAAACGCGCAAGAATGAGGAAGGACCTATTTACTGACGCTTCCTACTCGAGAAGCGCTGTCACAACACCATACGTTGTGATCATTATTTCACATATTCCATCGCCACGTATTTGTATCATGTGTGATCAGTATAGCTGCGCAGTAGCCGAGCATTAGCATTATTTATGGGGTTGCTTGCATAAAGAGTGAGATTGGGTGGTGTCCTAAATATTGTGGTGTGCTGCGTCACATTAGTATAAGTCTGTCCCGAATGTTCGACAGGCGATACTAATATCGAATGCGACGACCACTTGAACTCGAACCAAATACATTTTAATAAGCCTTCACCTCCGTCGAAAACAACAGGGAAATAACATTATGCTGGTAAACAAGTCTACCTAAACATATAACAGTATAAAACTATAATCAAAGAAAGCAGGAAACTTAAATAATATAAAATTTAAAAAAATTTAGTTAGGGACGATACGACCAAATGAACCAAACTAACCTAAGTGACAAGCTTAAAAGTCTATTGGGGCACATATCGTTCGTCTTGTCCAGGATTTCATTTTTATCTATCTAATATAAAGTACCTAACTATCAACATTTTCTTGATATCACTGCCACTAATCACAATTGAAGTAGGTAATCAAAGGCCAAATACCCCTCTTTAATTAAGAGCATGGCTCTGCTAAAATAAGACATACATTTCAATTTCGCAGATCTGTTAAGCCCCAGGAGGTAAGCGCTGAGGGGGCAAGCGGGGAGCGGGGCACGCGGGCTCATCCGCGAACTGCGCACCAACTATCTACTCCTGAAAACGTGCCCGAAGAAAGTTCACGGCCGCGCGTTGACGCTCCCCTCCCCCCGCACCGCTGCCTCTTCCGCCTCTCGCAGCCTTCCGACTCGCGCCCACGTCTTATTTAGGTATCTCTCTTATTCATTCGCTAAAAAGAGCACAACCTAGATGCGAAGGGGGCTAACATTATTGGTTGATATTTTAATTCGGGCCCAGATTGATTCCGTTTTGGGTCGGCGCCTCAATTTCTGCCCGAAAGGGGCTAGAGATACTGAAAAAGAAAATTCGAAGGTAGAAATGGGTTTAATCTAGTTAGTGCCAGTTAACCGATCGGTCAGGCTCAGGCGTAGCTATCAATCCACGTGGAAGCTATGAAGTATGGTATGGCTGTATGTGCAGGTTGGTGGCGGGCGGGCCGCAGCAGGCCGCAAGGGAGGCTCGGCCTTGGCTCGTTCGTTGGCCGCGCGGCGCGTGTAAGCGCGATAATTTCGGCACTCGCCGGTTGAGTCTACTGACCCCGTGTTTGCGACCAAATGGTCCCCTTCACTATATTTAACGGCCGCTGTTGAAAACAGTATCCATTTTTATTAGCGTTAACTCAGCCTAGGAAATATTCTAGCGAAAAACAATTGAAGGGTATTTGACAGGCTCTCGTCATGAATTTGAATAATCGGCAAACATAAGGAGCCTACTTGCAGAAGCGGCTCACCCGAAGTATTATAACATTTTAAGGCAATACGAGTATGTAGTACACTCACGCAGGTCATTAAGTGCCAATTACTTAAATAGACTTCAATTCGGTGTCTCGCAGCCTACATCGGTCTCGTGTGAGAAACGTGATGTATGTTTATGGACGGTAATCGCATATTGATTGGGTTATCTATTATGTTATCATCAGATTTACTTAAGGAGTTCACAAATGTTAATTGCGCATTTTTAATGATGATTATCAAAAAAATTGTTTATGGCAACTACTGAGTGTGAACTTGGTAACAAATCAATATTTGACAAAACTAGCAGCAATAACTCTATCCTTTCCTTTGTTTTTTTTTTATTTTGCCAGCAAGTTGGAACGACAACGTCGACGGATAAAAAGCTAAACCCCGAAATATCGCTCAGTTGGTCATAGTTGATAGGTAGTTGAGCTCTATGTAACAATTAAGTCAACTGCATGGTGGCGTAACATTTGACGTGCTAACCGAGTAGGCAAAGGGCCGGGTTAAGTGCTCGGTTGAAATGCAAGCGCAAGTGGAGAAAGTAAGCGCACTATTACAAACTTTCTTCTGACCCGACCGGTTTCGATTGATTTTTTTCTACCAAATGTCGTGGCGCCATTTAGCTTTCCTGCTTTTTATTTTATTTCCTAATTTAGTGACATGTTCTTTACATTATCTGTTAAATGACTGAAGTACTGGTACTAATTCACACAGTAAATTTTATATTACAGTAATCAATGTTTTAATTAAGTTACATCTCATTGCAAGCCATCTTACTGCAATAAATACATATGTAATATATTTTTAGTCAGGGCTAACGATTTGGATGACATTTTGTATTTAGATAATGTTTGACCTTCCAGGTTTATCTAGTGCCCTTGCGAATCCAACGAATCGTCTTTGCCATATGTTGGTTTTAGTAGGAGAGCCGAAGAGGGGATTTCGGGAGTACCTAAAGCGCGGCAGATTAATATATAGGGGGATACCTTGTACCCAGTTAAGTACTTCCACCAAATATGAGCCTCATATGTATGGCCGCCCGTCAAGGATAAAAGATCAGATTAGTAAAAAAAAATTGTTCATCTGAAATTCTCGAGCGCGTCAGATTAAGGTAGGGTGAGTTAGTTACATGCTAAAACGTGTATATTCTTCTAATCTGACAATTTAAAGGTGACGTAAAGAAGGCGGAGGGCTACAAAGTTGTAAAAAAAAACTCCATCTCGACATTCTCGAGCGTGGCTAATTTTTTTTTATTTAAAAGGGAATTAATCTATGATAACGGAAAATATATAATCTGACGATTTCCACTAGCCGAAGTAACAAAAATTCATCGTAAAGTTTAATGCGTTCAGTTACGTGATGCCTGTATTCCACTCTGGTTTCTGTTGCCATGACGCCATGACAGCTGATCATGTTGTTTAGAACACTAAAGTTATTAAATATTTATAGTTGCCGGCAACTTTTAGAACAAAAATGGCGGATTTGCGCATGTTACATTTGTACGTAAATCGGCTACTGCACGTCAAGATTATGCTCTAAAAGATTCCCGCAAGCTGTACTATGAGTGATATTAATATAAAGTGTGTATTTTGTGGTAAAACTACTTTACAAAAAACAATTAAATTTACATTAGAAACAGAACAAAAATGTGTAAATATTTTAGAATATAGTCGGAGCGAACCGGTTCTCCGAAAATCCCGAACAACATACGATAATCTTGAACTTTCGAGAGAATCTTCATTAAATGAAGTAAATCAAGCACAGTGCTATAAATTATTTATAGCAATAAAAATACCGCGAGTCTTTAAGTATTTACAGCGGCAAAGTATTATGGAATATGACAGTGCATCGGAAGTTTCTGGGAATAGCTCCGAATCACATGCCCCTGCTTCTGGGGAGTGCTCCGAGTCACATTTTCCTGTTTCTGGAGAGTGCTTTGAGTCACAAGTTCCTGTTAATTTTTTCTATTGTCAGATTAGGCGAACCCCGCCAGATAATTGTCAGATTATGAGACAGCACGTCTAGGGCATCAAGATGAACCATATATATCTTAATCTGACGCGCTTGAGTATTTCAAAATAGCGAATTTTTTTGCACATTCTAATAATAACTGCGAGTTTGCGTCACATCTAAATCGTCAGATTAGGGTCGGGTTGCCAACAGTGGCTCGGTCGGGTACACTGACTCGAGGCTATATTTCCTAGATAGAGCAACAATATCTATCTGTCTCCTTCATTAGCCGAGAGCGTTCGACACCCAAACACGTACAAACCAGTTATTCGCCCGCTCCCGCGCAGTTTACATGTGTAGGAAAGTGTTTCGTGTGGCCGAGGGTGCAAAATTACATTTTAAGGTAAGTTACACTTGTTTTTATGTAGAGAAATTTGAGCATTAAGACAAGTATTGTTGTTTTGATGCAAAGTGACGTTATTATGCTAGGCAATGACATAGATTCGCATGTCCTTCGGCAAGCCACGTGATAGTTATGCGCCGGTGAATTCAAAATGGCTGCGGCGTGGTCGGTGGCTCAAATTTAAGAAGTCCACAGTGACTCGTGAGTCACTATGTACTTTCTTGAGCCACTGTGTACCTACTTATATTATTTCTATTGGATAATGTTATGTTATGCTACTGTTCAATGCCAACTAATTAATAAAATAAAAAAAAAAAACATAAAAACAAAACTGTATTTTTTTTTATAAGAATAAACCTATATGCATGAAACACTTTTGCACTCGAGTGTAACCTATCCTAGTGTAAACCTACTTTTTTTTTGGTTATTTTTCTGGATTTTTTATCCTTTTAATGTATCTTGATAACTGTTATGTTATTTGCTTGGACTAAGAATAAAAATTAAACTCGTTTTTAATTTTTAGATCTCTAACGACAAAGAAACAAAGTCAGAAAAGAGGTTGATCTCAAATATCCTAAGAGATTTGATTTTATAATTTTTATGTGTCTGATATTGATAGATATGAGGCTTAGAGTATATTTCTACTCAAACAAATAAATGAAACTGAATGTAAATTATAGTTTTAGTTAAATATTATATACTTGAGCCACTGTATACTGTTAGAGTCTCTGTGTACTACAGGGGCGAGTCACAATAGCCCAGTACCCGTACACAGTGGCTCATTTCCCATTTTTTTTAAAACATTGTCTGATTACTTTATTGTTGCCTTGATTGAAAAACTGATAATTCTGGGAAAAAGTTTAATAACCAAAGCACGTTGAGTGTGAATTTCAGCCCGCTACCACGACTTTTTCTTCACAATTTGAGCGTTCGAAAAAATCCGAGCCACTGTTGGCAACCCGACCCTGTTATATAAGAGCTTTTTTTTTAGGTTCACTTAACATCCCCTTAGAAAATCTGACGCGCCCGATGAAAAATTTTTTTTTTTCATTTTCAACCCTCAAGTACGACCAACCCCATCATGGAAACAATCAGTTTAACATGCGTACATCTTTAAAAATGTGTAGGACATGGATGCTATCAATATCTGACGCGCTCGAGTATGTCCATGCAACAGTTTTTTTTTACATTTTTGAAACTCTGTAGCCGCTCCTCCCACCGATGAAAAGGTATATCTTATATGACATTTTTTTCTTTTTATCATCTAAGCTTCGCAACCCAATAGGTCTCTATGACGCTCGAGTGAATCCCGAGTTAGCATCGTGGCCTACCCTACTATTTAACCTGTCACTGTTTGATAACCCATCAGGACTACAGTTAGGTAAGTTAGTCACCCAACATTATCTGCGAAGATGATTATTTGCGAACAGTATACGAGATATGGTGTATAGTGACTATAATTACGTACGGTTAGTTCGGATTATTACATGTTGCTGGTCGCAGTTCATTAGACTGATACGAACTTGTACAATCTGCGTAGGCAGCCAGATTGCTTTTATAAACCAAATTAAAACAGAAGATATATTTGGTTCACGCGGGGTGACTAAGAAATAAAGTCGGCAAAAAATTTGGCATAAATGCTTGAACCATTGTTATGATTATACGTAGTACGAGTTATTATGTATAGCAGTTTGGTTAATTATATTATATTATGTGAGCAACTGACTTCAGTTATAATTTTTAATTGATAATTAAATATTATTGGATTGGGATTTAGTTGTTAGCCAAATTGCGTGTCAAATAGATAACTTAATCTCATATCTATATCTGCAAAACTGTTGCGGTTCCGACAACATACCTATTGACAAACAACATCACGAAAAATCTAAATATAAAAGAAAATTGTATTACTGCATGCATGATCCTATTTTTTATGGTTTACCATTAACTAAAGGTCGTATATGCCTCTAGAGGCTTCATAATTTTAATCATATCCTTAACTTTTACAATCGTTTACAAACCGAAATGGCATCTGCTGCATCGAAAACTTATTTTATGTTAAAACTAAAAGCAGCCCGTCAAGATCGAATGTATTATTACTTTCAAGTATTGCCAAAACTTCCTTTTATGATCGGAGTGGTTTCGATTTTTGGCAATCGGTAATTTGTGAATGCTTCCGTCTCCCAGCTGCCGGTGAAACGCGGCACCCGACCGCACCTTGTGATTAGTAAAAAGTGGATAGGTGGAAAGATCGTCATTTACATAGCTGGGTCTTTTGTTGGTTTTTTGGTGGGCGGTGCAATACGCTGCGTGCACGCATGTGTCGCGCACGCGCTGTCGTGTGCCGCGGCCAGCCGGTGGCCTACGCTTCGGCAACCACCAAAACGACATAATAATAGTTCTTAACTTGGAGCTACTCGTAAACCATATGCTTTATGGTTTACGAAAGTTTTCCAAGTGTTTTAGTAAATTCAGCGAAGAACTTATGTCGTCATCTGTAGACAACCTTCCCGTAGTTGTCCTTTTAATAGTCGAAGGGCGTTCTTGTTCTAATTTCATTCCAATTCGAAGTAAGATCTGCTTTTGGAAGTTACAATAGTGAGGCTAAGAAACAAAGGGAAGGTTAAATTGTCGCAGTTAACGATATAAAACTCCTGAATAATCATTTACGTGTTCAGTAATAAGAGTCTTCACCAATCACCATACTTTTCCAAAGTATAACTTAACCCGGCATGGTGTCTACATCACTACGTGATCACAAAATAAATGAGTTTAAACAAGAGAGTATGAAGGTAGAGACTGAGGCTGTATAAGAAAAGTAAAATTACGTATTAAATGTAAAAGCTGAATCAATACATGATGTAGACATGTGCGCCGGTCGCAGAATGCTCGGCGGCGGCGTCTGTCAAAAAATCGGCGGCGGCGGCGTGAAATCGGCGTGAAATCGGCGTCAGGGTTAGGTGAATGAAAAAACTGAAAAAATCAGTTAAATACGTGGTATAAAAACATTTTAAAAATCAAATCAAAGTCAGAATAATAATGTTGTATGTAAGATCAATAACTTCTAAGTAACAAAATTAAATATTCCCTTAAATATCAACGTTCTAAATATTAAATTACACGTGAAACATCACATCAAAATATATAACATTTTTTTTTCTAAAATAGTGTCAGACCACGCTAACTCAAACCATACAAAGTGAGTCAGTTTGTATGGTTTGACAGTTCATTAAGTTCATTTGCTGTGCAGAGTTAGCGTGGTCTGATCTGACTATAATCAAATCACAGTTTACGTTATATCAACAATTTGTATATAATCAACAATTAGTTTAAATCGAAGTATTTTTGGTAAAATCGTAAAGTTATTATAATAATAAATACCATAAAATGGGACGATTTTATGCAAAAGGGTTCACTTTGTTGATAAGGACGCACTGTCAGGTTTTTTTTTATTATTATTTGTATAAAGATGGACTCTAGTAATAAATGACAAAGTGGACGTTATTCTTTTGGTTGAAAACGTCAGAAATAAGTTTTTGTTTTGCTTAACTTCTGAAAAACTTTATTAAATTGCGTCTTTCTGCTAAAATGAGATTGTCCAATGAGTTATTATTTAACCAAGCGTGGTAATAAATGCAGTAATGATTTCATAGTTAATACCATGTTAGTGTTATAATTTCTTACTAAACTGAGTTAGTTGCACATAGACCTATTAATTCTAATACTATGTGTAATAAACAGAGTTTTAATAGAGGTAAAATAAATACCACATGGTAATCTACTTTTGTACTTTACTTACCGTCCAAAATAGCTGTCCGGGTCTTCTTTTTGTGCATTTGCCAAACAGGGTATGCAAAACACCTGCTTAGGAGACACACTCCGTCTCTTCCCATCTTGTTCTACCATAAGATTCCCGAAATGCTTCCAGCAGTAGCTTGGTTTGGCTTTACAATGCAAATGGTTTATTTTTAAACATTTTACTTTTAATTTATGAATGTCTGATGATCCGTCTTCACTTTGTTCCTCGCTCATAATGAATTTAAAATAAACGTCACATACACCAGAAACTAAAACTGTAATCTATCGCGCACACGCAACACAAACTGACTAATGAGTTACCCCGCTTAATAATATTTTTTCTAGTGTTTAAGGGATTACACCTGACCTGAGTGAGCGGTGGGGGTAAGGATGTGGGCATGCAGCACAACAGTGCCACAATAAAAATAACCCTTATTGTTTTCCGACTTTTACAGATAACAAGTATTAAAAAAAACATGAACACCACGATTTTGAGGGGCAATGCAACTCCATTTTACAATTACCTACCGAGATTTTTAATCGTACATACACAAAAACCCGTAACATCGGACATTTGGCGTAAATCGCTTTTTTTTCTTAAATTATTAAAAAAAAACACGCTTTATTTTCTATTCACATAAAAAGTGTCCCGAACACTTATTGAAAACCCCCCCGGACGTCCTCCAGATGGCCTTCAAACTAGGACTATTCTGGGAAAAACCGGCAGCCCTACTCGTACAGAAAATAAATATCATATCATCTATTTATAAAGTACAGGACAGGTTACATTATTTAAATCCGCATAAATACAAATTACTGAAGGTCACGCCGATTTCACGCCGATCATTCATCGGCGGCGGCGGCGTGTCAAAAACGGCGGCGGCGGCGCCGCGCCGCGGCGGCGCACATGTCTAACATGATGTTTATTCTTGTTGGTCATTCTCAATACGAGTGTATGGAGAGTGTTCAACGAGTGATTAGACGATGATATATTTAGTACAATGATTATTATTAACTGATTCTCACTTTTCTGCTGGTGATAAGAAGTGGGTGAGCCTTTGCAATTTTTTTATAGAATAAAAAATAGAGGGATAACTTCAAGACATGACTTTACAGTTATCCCTAGGTGTAGTAGGGACCCGGGACGCCGACACGCGGGTCACGTGTCGGCGACCGAGCGAGCACTCAACTCCAGTAACGGTGCCGCGTCGGCTGAACTCAGCCCTAGCCTGAGGGCGAACCCGTAGGAATGCAATGAATACAAAAAATGCAATGGCCAAGAATGAAATAATGCAAGCTGTTGTTACAAAGTACTATTGACCCCATCAGCTACCCAATTGATCGGTTTGGAAAGATAAAAAATAATTATCCGTTTACTTTACTTTAACTAATGTTGCAGTTTTCTATTCAATACAAAATGTAAATACGAATGTGAACTCAATCAGACGATTCTAAAAGTGCAATTGTAAATTCAAAATTTAACTCTTTATAGTTCCCTTGTTAATTTGAGTATCTTTAAACGTGTATAAAAAAATAAAACCTAAAATAAAACTAGGAATGTATATCAAATATCACTAACTAAAAGGATGTCATTTAAGGCACAGCGTGACTTGTCTGAACAACAGGGCGCAGTAACGCTTAAACAGTTCCATTGTCGGTCAACCGTAAGAGAAAGATGTCACATTGTTGTTAGAAAAGGTACGCCGAAATTTATTGGGGAAATTATGAACGATAATTACTTTACAAGTTCTTAGAATATTCATTATTAGGTCTTTTGTTCTCTTTGCCTTTGACAGCTTTTGCCGTTCGAAGACACCCCAGAGCTACTAAAACATTGATTGTTTTGTGACATTTATGCCAACGGTCTAAATTATGCCGTAGGTTATGGCATGAGTTATTGTGCCCGGTCGGTCGTGACCCACTTTATATTGGGATCAGGGAGCAACTAGCGAATTTAATACCATCTGCTCCCATCACAAAGAACTTTTCTAACCCTTAAGCGACTTCCTTTCATTTCGGGGATTTGTTCTTTTGAGGATTCCAATATTTAGTTTTTACCTATTTCGCAGGTAAACGCGGAGGTCATTGATAAAAAAGCGATGAGATTCGACCTACCCTTTCTTTAGATCTCGGGTTTCACGAACAGGTAAGTCTCAACTTTTTGCCGAATGTGTATCTTTGTGCAAGTTTCGCGATATCCAACTCTTCTGTGAGGATGCGAAAAAAGCTTAAAATTATTGTTTAATCGAAACCCATTTTTGACGACAAAAAACGATTGGATTGAAATCTTACAAAGAGAGATTTTTTAGCATTGCTTTTGTTGGATGGGTTCGTAACCGACATTCCCAGATAGTCGGCGCATTGTCCCGTCGCTAAACGATCGCGGGCGAGGGACGCGCTTTCAAATCTGCCTGTTAATGACAAAATACCAGCGGGAGACCTCGCAATATTTTCACAATATTGTATTCTCATTATATAGTTACATGATCAAAATTTTAAAGTTTACAAGAATGATGAATAGTCCATAATAAATCGTGCGATTACTTCTTTTATACGAACAATAAAAAATGGTAAAACGCTAAAGTACTTATGCGATATCAAAATCTGTTTGTGACTTTCTTTAAATTATTGCAATATTGGCACGAAATTCGCAGTTTTGCCCACATAATGGAACAGAGAACAAATAAACAAATGGTCACCCAAACTGTGTAGTGTTACTAAAGCGACGTTTATTTTCTGTAACAATAGTTGGGCTGTGATGACTTTGTGGTCCCTTTTGCGTTAAAAGCCCAGCGGGATGCTCGGACATCATTAACGCTGTTAATTGTACAATGGGTGATTTGTAAAGACGTGAATTCCAATTTCCCAGCTTCCTCAAATCAGTAGGGGCGTGGTAACCGCGGTGAATGCATTTTGTATGCGCGGTTGATTTGCAGTTGCATTAGTAATCGCGATTGCACGACAACCGCTGGTGGCGCGATGACGGCAGCGAGCGGGCATAGGGCGAGGCCCGTTAGGACGGGGTGACTGACTCCGCTGCAGCCTGGTGCATTGTGCTCCAATGAGAACACCACACTACGTGCAATAGTAAAAACCGAGCCAGCAAACCTAGGTACTTTACCGACACTCCCTATGCGTCGCCACTGTCAGCGATCTACTCGCTACATTGTCACTCACCTGAAACAAAAGAAGACAAAGTTAATTCTCTAGAACGATACGAGGTTTCATATTTGGAGCAGTGCTATTTCCATCTACTTCGCTTACTTAGCAAAGAAAACTGATACTTCCAGCCGAATAGGTAATTATAGAGGCCGTTCACACTTCACATAATCGCTTTATATGCTAATGCAGTATTGTTTCTAAGTCAAAGTCGATTAATAGGCGTACGTTTAAATAGAAATTCAGTTCTATGATATATTTTGTTCGGTTGGCGCAGGAAGTGGGGGTCAACGATCGAAATGGTGTCGTTCACTGTCGAAGGTGGCTACTGAACTCCGGCGGTCGTCCTTGAAACCACCGAAATTGCCAATCACCAACACAGGCGTAAGAAAGACTGTCTCACGAAATCATTGTAAGACCCGGGGCACACTTCGGGCGAAACTGCCCACCGGCGCTGCTGTGACAGTCAGGTGACTCGAAAAATTTGACTAGGAAAAAAAACTTTAGATACATCAAACTTTATATCATTCAAAGTGACGGATGATGATGATCGTACGCCAAACGTGAACGCGGCTATTTTTTGCTAGGCGAGAAGGTAAAAAAAAATATAAACTTTCCTTATGCATACAAATCAAAAATGAAATGGTTGATGCTAAAAAAAATGGTAGCACTGTGTATCCTTAGGCTTAACGTTGAAAAAGAGACGTTAATATAACTCAAAGTTAACCCACACATGTGAACGTTTAGACGTTACAGCGTGTTTCGGCTGAAGGAAGGATTCTCACCAGCACATGCAAAGAGAAGTCAATGCACGCCTTCGAAATTGAACCGTGGCATGAAAATATGGTGCGTTTATTGAACGCGCGCGTTCATGTACTTTGTTTTTAACCGACTTCAAAAAAAGGAGGAGGTTCTCTATTCGAACTAATTTTAATATAAAGAAAATGCACGCGCGATGACGTCACTGTTATTCAGTGATAACGGCGGGTTTAGGCAGATCGTAAGTAAGTACTCGGAAATAAATAATACTGATAAGAATAGCTTCCACGTGCTGTCGTGCAACGTGAGCTAGAACAGAAAAAATATACCTATCTTTCAGCAAAAATGAATGATCATTTTGTTTTGTTACCTTGTCACTTTGACTACCTCTGAGTTCATACTGTTAGTGTAATATCACGTTACTAGAATTATGTGCTGCTACTCACCTATTATTATGAATTGACTTGCACAAATTTGTTTACTATTAAGTCATTGTTAATTGTAACCTAGGTATTCTATTACAAGCGGTATGACGACAAAGTTTTCTAACGGCAAGTTCGATAATAATTGGCACATAGAGTGTAAGCTAATGAAGTTGAACTCGCAAATATAGAAAATCCTAAAAAGTTGCCCGATGTATTTTTTTGGAAATTGCCGCGTTCTCACAAGTTAACCTTTCATTCGCCTGATTTTATAACTAACTAGCGACCCGCCCCGGCTTCGCTGCACCCGTGCGAAGCCGGGGCGGGTGCTGATAAATTATGCACGTATTATATATAAAAACTTTCCTCTTGAATCACTCTATCTATTGAAAAAACCGCATTAAAATCCGTTGCGTAGTTTTAAAGATAGTGACAGACAGACAGGAAGCGAATTTGTTTTATACTATGTACGAGTAGTGATAGTAACGAGATTAAGGGCACAAGATCAAACCTCACATAAGCCAGCCGTCGAACAAAACGGGCGAAAACAAATTGATGTTCGTGTGCCGATGAGTAATTTCCGGATGAAAATTAGTCAATTCGCAAAACTCGCCGGCTCGGCTCGAGTTCGGTAATAATAAAATTTGTTTCACATAGGCGTACGCCAGTGTGCGCGCGAGCGATGACCGTCGCCGAATTTCAAGGTCTGCGCACATCGCGGTAAACAAGTGCCGATCCGATAGCTAATAGGTGCTTGCCTACATGCCGGGCTATATACCGACGTTGGCGACGTTCGTGGAACCCGGGCGTGGCCACGTGACCCTAGAAATTTAACGGGTTAAACTATTGTGGGCTTGTTTAGGACAAATCATTTTTTCTGAATAGGCACACTAAAAATGAAGCTGGAACGCGCGCTTCTTATTAATCTACCTTGCCCAAGGGATACCCGCAAAAAAAGATGTAGGTGGGCATCTTTGGCTCTGTAATTATTACTGGGATATATTTGAATCAAAAGTCACGTAAATAAGTCTTTAGCTATTGGAATTATTAGAACCTTGATTGGCAAAGCGGACTAGAAATATATATTTTTCTCTACAGGGACAGGATCTGAATCTAAATCTACCGGCATTTCACAAGAGAAGACCGCTGTTGAGTAGACAGCTGAAAGAAACTCAACAGTAAGTAAATTTTTCGTAAATTATTCATATAATATTACATTTTTTTTATAACTAGGTGACATAAGTCTCAAAATGGCTACACCTACGAGTCAATATTTGTTACGATGTATTTTGATTTTTTAGATTATGTTTTTGTGAATCAAATGCGACGTGACAAATGGGATCCTTGAAAATAGACAGGTAGCTCGGAAGTTCGATACCACATGCAAATGCGTAGCCATGTATAAAACATATACAAAAATACATGGCTTTGAATAGTGTCATTGAATATGTATAGTCATCGTGAATTCAATGGTCATGATACGCGTAAGCGAAACCATAATAACCTCAAATTGACGCAAGTACATATATCGTGTAATTCGCCGATCGTATTATGCCATTATTGCGTAGTGAAAATGGAATCGTGTGCTGTAACGTTATGGTTGTTTATGTGACGGCTACGCGCTACGTGTCTACGGGGGCTACGGGCTACGAGCATCTGCGCACTGGAGCAGGCCACGTCTCGGGGTCTGTGGGCGACCGGCCATTTGGGGAAATGGCGCGCGGTCACCGGGCTACACGCTCCACCAACCGCGTGGACCAGGGCCTCAATTCGACGTTTGACACTGCAATCTATCTAAGATCTCGCTACTATATTGTCGGTACTTAGCGACATGCGCTATTTGACCGTGAGATTGTTATTGAGACTAATATACTCCGTTTAGCAAGCGGAAAATTTAAAACGACGAGTCATATCGCCTAAATACAAATGCCAACATACTATATCTCTAATTTGTTGATCTCACTCAGCAGTTTAAACAGCTAAACGGGATATATAAGGGAGAATAAGGGTTATATTAGCTAAAGCTTCATCGAATACAGGCCCTGGCTCCTACTTCACCGAAAAACGTTATCAAAAAATGTTATCCAGCGGTTAACAAAGGACGCGACCGCGAATTAACAAATAAAGTACACGTTCAGATAAACTCGCCACGTGACTTAAACCTGGCTAGCCAACAATATATGTAGATGAATACCTAACAAACCGTGAGTATTTTGTTGACCCGAATTCAATTAGACTGAATCCGTATCATAACAGTGGAAAGTTTTTGGAACAAAGCGAACATTCGGGTGAACGCAAGCACCTAATTAAATTTCTCTTTATCAAGTTCAATGACATTTTATCATTTCTCCTTGAAGTTATCGCCTTTGTCTTCACAATTGACGAATTGCGTACACCTGATAAAAGTTTGGTAAAAAACAATGTTACCTACAGAGTCGCTTATGTAACTTTTCGAAAATTATGTAATACTTTTAACCATATGCCGCGCGTTGAAGCCTCTTGCCTACACGTCTCATTCCTCGCTCGGTTGACGAGCGATCTATTGGCGGCGGGACCTGTGAAACCCGAGCGAACTTCCTGATCGCCCAGCGCACCTCGCTCCCGGGGTCGGGTGTCCGCGAATAGACGCGATTTTCCGTCGACTGCACCGCTAAAGTGCCGCCGTGATGTCGATGCCCTCTTTGAACTTTCCACTCGTTAAACTTGATTATTGACACATGGCGGGTGCTAGCTCACCGGTGTTACGTAACGCCGGATTGAATTTCTAAACATTTCTCTATGGAATCCAGTTAAAATTTCTCCAGTGTATACAGGTTTGAAATGTTTATGCTCGGGCCGGCGTACGTTTAGGTTACTGTTTGAACTTCACATGTTTCTACGTTTAGCCTTCGAATGCAGACAAATTAGAATGTGAAGCAGTTTTAAAATAATAGTCAGCAAAAAGTTTGATTTAAAAATACATCTTCTAGAAGCCATTCAGGTCTTAGGCATTTATGTATCCTCATGTAAATGTAGGTATTTTTTGCTCGGTTACAGAATAGCTGCACGATAGTTAGCATAGTTGTCATGTGCAGCGGATAGCGTAATTCGCATGCGTAACGCGTAATGATGGTGCCGACAGGATTCGCACGGTGCAGGGTGCAGTGCGAGCGGGACGAGGCGAGTTCAATGGTATTTTATATAGTGCACGGGAGTTCTTTCACCCCTTAGCCTACCTGCGAATGAGGCACTGAGGACGTTGAGCCTTCTACTATCACGCACTCATCTTTATAGGTCGCTTCGCTAGTAAAGACAGGATTCTAAAGCCATTGTTTTAAGCTACGCATGGTGCAACGCGAATAATTAGCACAGCTCATCTTTATAGGTTGCTGCTACGTGTAAAAGCAGCACCTTCTAAAGGCGGTTGTTTTAAATTAGAAACGTTCAACCCTACTAGTGCCGAAATTTTATATTACGAAAGAAAGTGGTGAGAAATAAACTCATATAAGTGAATTGAATAACCGCACGTCATGTCATGACTAGTGAGAGTTATTAAAAAAGAAATTAATTGCCATGAAAGCAAAATAACGCTGAGCGAAATTCGAAAAGTTTGCTTAGACAACCGGCTTAAAACAGGTTAAGAGAGAATTAGACTCACGTGCTAAGAGTTCAGCGATGGAGGTTTTAACAATAGTAGTAATCTCGTTTTTAAGTACATTTTATACGTTAGTAAATATTAACCATAACAAGTTTAAAAATGCATTACTTCATTTATAAACGGAATTGTAACGTTCTATGCAAAATAGTTTCTAGGAAAATTGGCCCTAAAGCGAACTGCAAGTGTCATTTACTGCACTAGTGATGTAATCACTCTATATATGCGGCTCACGCGACTCCGTCGCTCCACGCATGTCAACTATAATCTAGGATTTAAAAATTCGCGGCAGGTGTAGGCTGCGCAGGAGCGGGGGGGAGGGGCCCGGTGGACGGGTTTCCGTTGTTTCGCAATAACACGGGTTCAACGCCTCGGTATAATTGTTGGCGTGGCATGCGTCGACCCCTTCACTTCTCTAACTGAGTGTAACCCACTGTAAACATGATACACTGACCTTTCTATCACTTATTTACTCGACAACCATAAGCTACACTTTACGGATAGGTACTCTCTACTTTTAACATTAAGTATGTTGCCCGAAAAGAAAATTGACAGTGCAAATGGCGATATTTTATCACTTTGAGCTTTTAGGCCTTTAAAAAAGTCATGGAGCAAAATTCTATGAACACATCGATTATCTGTGACCTGAAGACTTTGCGATCATACTTTAATGACTGAAATATGATTTTTTTGTACGTTTTTAACCCTACACTCCGCAAGTTTGAAATGTTTCGTAAAAACTGAATCGACAAAAAACTATATATTCGAAAAAGTCTACATATATCCACAAGTCTACATATATATAATTATCGAACCTACTTACAAAATTTTACGAGAAATGCGACCTGTATGTGAGAACAGCCGAACATCAAACACCCGGAATTCGGGAAACGCTTTGCTCGCTTCACTCGTCCGATCCATAATACGATCGAATCGGTCATCATACGAGGCATGAACACATTAACAACAGCAACATTGTCACCAGTTTCACCAAGAACACTCGTGAACAACAAAGATAACGCAATATTGGTTAAGAAAGGGCAGCAAAGCAATCTAATATTGACTTGTCTACTGACCTACAAAATTGATAAGTTGAAAGTAAATATAATCAATTAATAGCTCAATCAAATAACAGCTAACATTGTTCTGATATTGACCTCTTTGTAATCACAACTCGTTGCTCCTTTAACGAAAACACGTTGACGGTCTGCTTATTTGAATACATTAATTTAAAATAATATAAGTAGTATATTTAAATTGTTTTAACCACAGCAATATCGGACTATCTGACGTTTTTTTTTACAAAATATAGGTATCAGAGTCAACGAATAAATGAAAGAAACCAAAAATTGCGAGGCATTATACCTAAATATCATTAGAAGCAGATTTGATTTAGTTTTTCTTTAAGAGCAATAATTACAAAACTGCTAAAAGTCTTGTAATAGGCATGCCGTTAGGAATAGTTCTACCGACCGATATCTGGTAAATCACACAAAAATGTATCAACACATAATGATACATTTATTAGCCTTCGAATTAACATATCAAATTTACAAAACGTAACAGCACATAAAGCGAATTAATAACATAAAATGTGAATTAGCCACGTTAGAAGTTACATAGTGTGTTACGTGTGCTGGGAAAGCTGCGCCGGCGCCGTCGATGACCTCCGCGCGAACGACGACCCGCGCTAGACGATCCACTTCTTATTATCACTACCACAGATTAAATAATTCTATAACTAGCCATTTATAATTGCTGTTCAATGTCATACCTGTCTCAACAGGAAAAAACAGCATTTCAGGTTGAACTAGCAGGCAACCAACTTTTTACTTAAACTGGTGGAATAAATTGTTAAGTAGGTCGTTTAGCAAATAAAATTATGCCTTGAATTCCATTACTTACAGCAAACATAAAAATCTCTGGGCAGTGAAAATTATTTAGGTATTCTATTGTCTGTCGATAATTTTAAATAAATGGAAAATCCAAAAATTGGAAATGATATTGAATGTAAATAATCGTAATAAATAATCGCATAAACATGTTATACATTTCACTCTAATAATTGGAGTAAATTGTGATACATAGGTCCACGTGTCAAATAATAAACGAGGGAGAGACTCTCTGTTGACTGTTGACTGGGCGGGACGCGTCACGTAGCCGTGAATCAGCGTGTTTTACACTCTTAAAGGGACTGATAAACCGAGTCTAATAATAGTACTATTGGGCATGAACGATGCGCTTTTATGTCGATTTGTATCTGTGACATATGAAGAATGAAAATGCATTCACAGTCATGACATGCTTAAATTAAATATTGGAATACTTATTGCCCATCCAAGCCCTATAATACAAAACTTTATTCCAAAGTACCTATCTACCTACCTTTTATATCGTAGATGTGATAAATTGATAAGTGAAAATATTCTGAAACTCTTGACGTATACGTACTTATTTCAAACTTTTTGCGATCTCCGAAAAATACTGCCGAAATAAAATATGCATATGAATTCTAATTGATACGGGTCTTAAGATCTGCTGGGCATTTTTATCTCGAACAATTCGAGAGGCTAAGCGAGTGCGTTTCGTAAGCCGTGGTCGATGACTTCGAACGTTCTAGTACATCTCCGCGGGCTTATTACGTAACCGCGAGAAAGTTGACATCCGCCAACGTCCAACTGCATTTCCAGGGGCTCAATTACAAAGTTCGAGAACACTACCTCTCTCGATCGACACAATATGCTCCACATATATACCAATCGCGCTTCGAACTTTGAAGTATGGCTTCAGTTCGAGTCAACGATCCCCGATGGAGTCAATTAGCACCAATACAATAATGGACGATCTGGAAGACCCGTTCATCGAATCGCCGGGATGTAAACATGCAGTAAACAACGTAAACATAAACATGCGTCACATAATTTCGTAATGAATGTGATTAACAGCTGTTATTTAACGTTGCGATGGTTACAGCGTTTGTTACACGTGAATTATTATTGTTACGGCGTGGCGTCACGTAATGTCACTGTCACATTATCACTATCGAGGACATTTTTATATACGAGTAATTCTGGGTCAATGTACCGCGATGTTTTGTTCGGCTTATCGTAGCCCTGTTATCGCGAGCTATGTATGTATATGTCACTGATAATGCGGCTCCTTGTGTTTGCATAGAGCGAGCCGCATTTGACAACCCTAGTCCCCATGTTCAGTCAGGCCATGGAAGTGTACACCGCAATTAATAAATAACAGTTATAAATAAAATCGTTTGAAAACTATATGATCGATTCAATTATCGGCTCCAGTCGAAAAATAATCTTCTCGTTCTTTAAATTTCGAGTCTATTAGAAGCACAAAAGAAGTGAATCAGAAAAGAAAACCATTAAACACGATGCGCATGTTCTGTTTAAAAGCTTTGTTTTTTTTTCTAAAGGGTATACAAAACGTGAAGTAGTAATCGGGTAAATATGAATTTTTATTCCATATTCACCAATACGGAATGCAAAACAACTTCAATAAAATTCAAGGAATAAGCTCGAACAAAACAATCTAATAATAATCTAGATTTTATTGTTTTATCGCTCTAGCGATGTGGAGCGTCCGTATTGAAATCCGCCTGGAGAGGTGACTGACCTATTCACAAGTAGATTTTATTTGTTCAATTGTGTTTGTAGATTCGATTCAAGGACGGTGTTTGCGTCAACCGGGCAGTCGGCTATCCGAGAAGCCGCTCAGACACGAATTTAACACGTTTTCGGCCTTATCGGATTCGAATAAAGTAAAATTTGCAAATACCTCAATTTTGTAACCACGGTTGAGCTTTGGGTGTAAAGGTGAACGATTCCGGGTTAATTGTGTAATTTTATAATGTCTTTGTTTATGTCTTAAGTAATCTTCGTGGCTGGATTACCTACAGGGGTCAACCACCTCTATTAAAGAGCGTATAGATAAAGCTAGTACAAAGCTGAAGTGGTATGGCAGCGAGGACGGCGCTAGCTCGCGACTCACGACAATGCGACGTGTGGCGGTCATTCACCCACTCCTCCGCCCTCCTCCTCCTATCCTCGCCATTCAGCCACTTTCCAAACACTTTTATGTAAACATCGCAAACGGGTGCAATTTCAGGTAAGACGCCCGCGACACCGTTACTGGGAGCTTGTTCAGTACTTCTGCGTCTTAATCATAAACGCCGTATGAGTAAGTATACATACACTCCATAGGCAATCACGCTTTTCTTAGTAATGATAAGTAATTGTAAACAGCCGAAACTAAGAAGGACAATCGACTAAATTACTTCCTATTTTAACTGTTATAGAGCTGTGTGCTCTACTTGCTTAAATGTGACGTAAAACTAGTAACACGCTAGATTAAGAGCCATATGGAAAAGCTCTGAAAAAATACACTTCCTCATATCGTACCTCGATTTTCCAAAAATAGGAGGCGAATCTGCTAGGTAACTAGTGCAACATAGTAGTGTTTTGTTTTTTTTCCTTAATAAAAATACGGAGAACAAGTCTATTTGAGCTCCATGTTTACCGCCTCAAATATTATACTGCAGATTTAGTTTTTTATTTTAATTTCTCAATCATGCATTCACAAAGTTAGAAGGTTGGTTGGCTGTAATGTAATTTTTCCTTTGTTAGTTTAATATTTGTAAGAAGATTTAAAAAGTTAGAGCAGCGGACATTTATTAATTTTAATACTAACTTTGCAGGCGCCATAAACGAGAAACTTTTGGGCACCCTACCACGGGGTCCCGATCTTTTTTAATGTTATATAGTTGTACATAGTTCCTAGTTTAATGTTTTTATACCATTGTTTATAATTAAATAAATTATTATTTATGAGTGTAAAAAAAAAAGAAACTGTATCTTCATTTCATAACAAAAACGAATACATTTCCGAGCATGTTTGAGAAAACACTATTTATGATCTTCGAAAAAACGACCCAATGCGAACTGATTGTACTTATGCGTCACACATGTCACTCGATTCTTATATTCTTAGGTTCAGAAAATAAGTGACGCATCGCATCGCCACTGTTATGTTGGTATACAATACAATACAAAATGCTTTAATGCACACCAAAAAAGTATACAAATTATATAAACACAGAAACAATAATTTTAATAACGGTAGATAACAGGCGGTCTTATCGCTAAAGAGCGAGCTCTTCCAGCCAGACAACCTTTGGGTAGTGGAGTTGATCAGTATAAACCACACAATGAGTAGGTGATACAGAAGGGGAAGGGAGAACAAAATAATTATCAACAGATAAACAAGTAAATAAACATATCGATAAATATACACATGCATAAAAAGAAGATATATAAGTATTCTTATAGATATATATATTTAGACAGGTATGAGTTAATTTATAGATGTAGCTCATCAATGCAGGACATGTCGCAGGATAGGGTCGCCTATGCGCGAGCGCAGGACTCATTCGTACAGTTACGTAACGGCACCGGACGTTTCCGCGTTCACGAATTCTGCATTGTCTATTACTTTTTTTTATATTTCTATAGTTTGGTGAGAAGCACCTTGTAATTTTTTTAATTCGGATTATTCAGAAACGCTACCTAGTCGTCGGCGTTGGTGCTTTAGACGGTATTTCTTGATCAATGATCACAAATTATATTAAATATGTGTGTTCTTAATGAACACTGAAGTCATAATCAATCGTTTTTATGGAACATCTGATTTGAGCAACTTCTAAATTCTAAACAGAACACGACCAAATTTCCAATTAGTTTGAACTCTTCATTGATCATTTAACTTATTTTTTTTTTTGAATTTGAATACTCTACGTTATCTAATTAGATGGCTAACTTTTATTACCTACTGTTACATAACAAGATGACCGCGAGATCGATTTGATTAAATTTTTTATTTGGCAGTCTCATATGCTAGACATCGTTTGTGTCAGTATATCGTCGGGTCGAGTGCTAGAGAATTAGTTTCCGCGCCACGCCACAGTTACATTAGCCGATATAGGGGAGTCGTGCACGCAGCGTTCAACGACCGCGGGAACTTGTAACTACATCCGCGCCCGCGGCTCCACAATGTAACAACTACACCCGACACTGCCAGCGTTTACGACCTTCTCGTAGCCACACGTCTAGCGAGCTATGAACCCGCACTCGACAGGGCACAGGCGTTCGCAATGCTCGGGGCTTCCGCGTTTAAACGTCTTCGATTTTGTTTATTCTGGTTTAAAAATACTACTTAACTAAACTCGAATTAGTGGCATTGACTTTATTTGAACGTCATGTAATTAAATTACGCATTGAAGGTACGGTGCCTTTATGTTCCTACCCGACTATTAAATACTTAAATTTCGCAACCGTACTAAAAATATTTTATAAAATCCCCTTATGTATGACTCAACCGAACACTAATGAATTTTAAAGAGACCGATATGCGGAGTCACCGCGGACGTTGTCCTAATATAGTAATAACTAACTGCAATGAAACTAAAGCAATTCGAGTTTCCAACTGCATTCGTTGTGAATAAAGAAAGCGTATAAAGTTGAAACTAGAGTCTCATGAACTTTACGAGAAGGGCCTGAAGAGTCCCCTGTTACGTGACCGCTGGAATTAGCGAGCGAGGATCGCGATGGAAAAGGAAAATCGCGCGAAGGCACGGTATGAAGCGCGGGCGGGGCGAGCCCGGGCATTCGCGTGCACTGGCCTATATGCAGTGCGACGACTCTGGCCGGGAGCGATGCACTCCAAGTGCATAGTGCCACGTACTCTACACAGTCTACGCACACACCGGCGCGCACCTATTTTCCTATTTGCAGCGTGTAGGCCGCCGAGTCTCGCTTTAGAAAAATGTTTGCATCAAACGTCTTTCAGGCTGAAGGAGCTGAACGCATGACGGGATTGGAGTTGTAATCAAATATACACGAGC
The DNA here is from genome assembly GCA_947623375.1 of Apotomis capreana. NCBI lineage: Eukaryota > Metazoa > Arthropoda > Insecta > Lepidoptera > Tortricidae > Apotomis > Apotomis capreana. The sequence continues at coordinate 15,012,127 of OX392506.1, read as the reverse complement.
TTGCTTGTTCCACACTTCCTTAGTAAACTTTAGCGCAGGATGGAAATCTAAGACATAGGCTGCATAGACGTATAAATACCTAGGTAACATAATGTGGTACTCCTTTGATATAGAAATGTGTCAGGTACATAGTAACTATGATGAACGTGGTTTTTAATGTAAATATTTATGGAAGTGGAAATTTAGAAGTCTGTAAGTACATATGTCAATTTAAATTTATAAGTTTATCTATACATCTACCTTAAGACGTGATTAAATTTTGAGCTAGTCATGTGGTAGATTGTATAAATATTTTTAGAACCAAGATCTATGAAAGAAACTAATGAGCGCACCGAACTTTTACGATGGTAGTTTTTTACAGACAAAAAATACACAAATGATGCAATTCGACCGTTGAATCGAAACCATAGCAACCACCGCATTGTACATTATACATACGATTACGTGCATGCGTAAAAGTGGAACGGATATCATTGCACCGATGGAATATGCATAAAGTGCAATGGAGCGCGGTGACCGCTGAACAGGTTCCGCTCTACAAGCGTGTGAACGGCCAACGCGGCCAGCTCTAAACCAACGTGCACCCTAACTGGTTCAACAACTAATGTGTACTTAAAAATAGTGCAACATGCAACACCCACGACGCCTGAGTGACGTAAAACTTAACAGTTATTTGGATTTATTTAAAACATACTTATATTAATAGTATGTATATGCGAAAGTAACTCTGTCTGTAGACTTTTCAAGGCTTAACTACGAAACCAGTTTGGATGAAATTGGGCAAGTAAAGATAAAACTAAGGGTGCAGTTTTGTATATCGTCGGGGATAATGCAATACCGCGCAAATAACAGCTGTCGATAAAGTTCTCATTTCAATAAAATACTTAGCATTTGTTTCAATATTGATTCGTATTTACACTTGTTACTTACGCGGTATTGCACTATCCCCGACGATATGTATATGCGTCTTGTAATTTCTGAAAATCCAAAGACAATGCGGGCGAAACATCCGATAAGTCCGTTTATATAATAACTTATAAGGTCGAAAATAGCACCCCTATTCAACGTACACCCTGACTGAAAACAGTGCACCGCGTGCCGCCCACACGGCCAACTGACGCAAAGCGTAACCTCGGGTCTTATCAATGGGGGAGTCGGCTATGATCTATGGATATTGCACATTGATCGGATAATCCCAAGTAATTATCAGAGTTTATAATAATTCCATATAAACTGCGTTACTAAGTGTACAATATTCAGGGAAAGTTTTAGTTGCGGGCTTACGCGGTGATTAAGGAAAATTCGTTGATTGGGTTTATACTTACGCAAAACACTGACTAATAATTTTCAATATAGTCACTGTTGAGGTTTTATATTAGTTTTTTATATTGTCTGTTTATTTGTCTATTTTTTGAAGTACTATTGTTTTAAAAAGAGTTGTCAATATATTTCAGTGTCAAGCTGCTGTGTTTTTATCCTAGCTCCTTAGTTATCAAAGATTCCCGTATAGTCACTGAAGTAAAAGGCTATTATGATAATGGTGTAATCAATTGGTAAAGTAGGTTATGATGAAATTAAACATTATGTTATTAATGTGGAAGAATTGTGTGAAAGAAACCAGTTTGATGAGCACTGATTGAACCTGCTTAATTTTTTTTTATGGATTCAATAATATCTCTCGCCGTATCTTAATAATATAAAAATCAGTTTGACGAAAAAACTTTTAAAATAGTGTTAATACGAAAAGATGACTCTAAATTTATAGTCAAAACCATCCAATTTTAAATAGGCTTTTAAACTTTGAATATCTGAATTTCACATCAAATTACATCACACTACATATATATTAACAGACTACAGAAATAAACAACTTACAATAACCTTTAAAAGTAACAAGGTGTTATCAACTTAAAGAACTATTAAATTTATCCTTTGACTTCCTAAATACGCGATGTTAATTAAAAACAAGTTCGTAAAACTCACCGGCAACTTGAGCCCGCGAGCCCGCGTCCATGTCTTGCCGAGTCGAGCAAAGTAGGGTTAGGAGCGTGACTAGCGCGAACCGCGGGCCGCGTGGGCCCACGCGCATGCGCCCCGTGACGTCAGTACTACCACCCAGATTAATAATTCTAATTAACCACCCTGTCCACAATCTAGGCACTAGGTTTCCCTTTCCCTTCCCAGAAAACCAACGCAACAACCGCTGATGCAGCTTTATAGTAACAGGAAAACTACCGATATTTTCCTTCTATGCACTTTTTGAGTTTTTATCCTTAAATACGGGCACTTTCCTAGGGCTTTAAGTATTTATCGTTGAGATAAAGGTAGGATAGAAAAACAAGGAAACTGATATGAAAACGAAAAACCACTCGTACACGGCAATATTTATGGGTCATATAAATAACCGCAGAACATAAAAATATGGAGCGGAATGGAGATAAAAAAGAAAACAAACGAAGTACGCAACAGGAAATAAATTCGGTTACGTAAGCGAATATAAGTTGAGATAGCGAGCATCTCGTTTGTTGTGAGACTTGTGGGCGATAGGGGGTGTTGGGGCGGGTAGAGCAAAGGGTCGCACGAGTTCATGGCCGCCACCCCGCTCCACCCGCCCGTGGGCGGCTAGCCCGCTTCCTCTATTTTTAGTGCTCAGCTCAGGAGCGACAGCCTACGCGGAAAGGTAGGTTTAACGTAGATTAGAGCAACAGCGTAATTCCACATTGATCCATTTCGAGGTGGTCAATATGAACGTCTTCTAACCTGATGCTTTCCGAGTTTCTGAGTTACACCTACGTATACGTAACTATCTAGGTATATTCTAATTTGTAACGAATTCCCTAAATTAATTAGATAGTAGGTACAGTTTAACATAAGGATATTTAAACTGTGAAATTTCCATACTACAGCTAATTTTTACATTTAAAAAATCAGACACAATTTGCTGAATAAAGGTAAGTATTTAAGGAATAAATTATGTCGGCACTCGGCAATGAGCAATTTCATTTAGTGACAGTAAGGAGTATTTATGTTCGAAAATAAGCTTGGTAAATTACACGGCTTGTTTACGAAAAAATAAGACCTTAATTTCACAAGAATAACTATTTAAGTGACTAAGTATGTATGATTTCTATTTACTTAGGCTTAGGTGTAACTAATCAAGTACCTAACAATTATTTTTACGAGATCATAATGATAATGATAACGTCGAGTAATGGAATCTGGTTCTGGTTAATATATGTAATATTACCTATTTATTTATTGCTAAATCGAATAATAATGAGAGATTTTTTTTGCTCTTAATACACAAATTAAATACGAATATTTTATATAAGATTAAAAATTAGAGATTTCCACAAATTACGTTGTTTAGTTATAGCATTGCTGTCTTGTAGGTACTTTATTTTGTGAAGTGTGCAACTAAATGTTATTTTTATTGTATCATGTTTACATTAGTAGGGTAAAATCACATATTATATTACATAAGAGGCACACATACCAATCCATTTATTTTATAATCTGGCGAATTAGACTCAGGTAGGTAACATAATACCATAACCACACTTAATATTGCAGCATTCGGTTTTTTTACGTAAATGCATTAACAAATAGTTAATTAATACTTACTTTCCCATCAAAGTAGGTATCTTAATTTTTAGTTATGTTACAAAAGAGAGCGACGACGACAGAGACATAATGTAAAATCATAAAAATATATATATGTATATTAATTTCTACTATCAAATAATACATTGAATAGTAGTTAATTTAATAAACAAATATTTTGGCCTTCTGTATATATAAGTGTTATCATATAACCAACACCAGAATTCAGGAAGCTAGCGACATCTATCAGACGTTTACGTCGCACGCTACTCGACACTAGGTGGCGCTAGCGCTCTACAAAGTTTCTCGTTCGGTCCGCTCAAGCTTTGTATTTGTAGCTTTATAAAATAAAAGCGTTGAAATGGAATAAATTTAGTGTTGATATTTTACGAAAATTATAAAATATTAAATAAAAAAAATGAAAAATAAATAATATTTATTGATGATTTTAATACAAAATAAACTTCTTTAAAATTTTACGAATCTAGGTAGGTACCTATCCCTATATGTTATAAATGTTATAATTGCTTAGGTAAGCGATTATAACATATGGGGATATTTCAAACTGATTAATATTTACTACAGTAATATGGTTTATAAATATATAAGTCCATCTTACAAACTGATATGTTAGTAATTAACTATATGCATTGTACATGTTATAAAAAGTTCGCACAACACGACGTTTATAGGTACCTACTCTTTCCAAACTTGTATTCGCAACAAAAGTTCATACCGTATCACCAGCACCGCTTCAAACTCAAAGAACACAGAGACAAAGGAACTTAACAGAGTTTAAATTTCTTGATTTCCGTAATTCGGCGGGGTAGAAAGGGCGGGCTGAGTTCGTCGACCCCGCTCCCTAACCTACTCCGTATTTGGAGCACGTAGGCCGCGCTCCCGTGGTGCCTGCATCTAGGTCACTCAGTAAACTCACTGACTCACAGTTCACTTAATCATCGAGTTAAGTCCCTTACGTCTCAATGCTGTCAAAAGCGCGGCCTAGTTTTGTTCGCATCGGAGCGTAAAATTAGATTTTTGTGGTTCTTATTCTTGTCTATTGTATTTAGGATAAACACAATTTTCATAATATTTTCTTGGAAGTGCCTATTTTGGATTTCTGACTATATTATTAATTTTGTTCTATAAGCTTAAATGTCAACTGAGTTCAGAATATTGATGTTTATCTACATCATGTTCTTTTATCACACCGCGATAGCTGAAATAAAATGTAACATTTTCAAATCGGTCATATCGTATTCGTCACCGAAACATAACGGGCAAGAATGACGCATTTTCTTTGTATCACGAAATGTTCGTTGACGTCAAAGTTAGCACACCTGTTATTTCTTTATGTTAATTAATGATTAACTGTTTAAAGTTATGTTTTTATTTATTGTTTATATGTATCGTCGTGTCATATTTGCAGGCGATACGGCGAAGTTTTATAAGCGCTGCAACGAACGCGCGGTTACCGCTCTCACTGCTCAACTTATGTATACTTACTCGCATATGAGGGTATTACAGCTTATTCATTAACTCGCTTTTACGTACACTTAACTATTTCCACTACCATACTGAACGAACGTAGAAAGTATGAGACGGTGGCGTAGTAACAGCTGTTGTAATTTTATTCCATCTTTCGGCTTCCCCCAATTGATAAAGCGCTCTCGTTTAAGCTTAACCCCATTCGTAAAGTGGCTCAAATGTTACGTGACCTACAGACATCAATAAAAGTGTTTAAAAATCAGTAACGAAAGACGCTCAGTTAAGGATGCGGGTCGGCTAAAAAGCAACAAAATTGGACCAGAAAAAACGAGGCAATGGAGACGATTTTGTGGACCGCCGCCTCTATCGGGGCTAGGTTACCGGGCTACGGGGCGAACGTACGAAAAAAGTGTTAGGGCATCACGCGAAACATGCAATTATGTATCTATTAGTAATTAAGTAATTACGGTCACGTTATACCTAGTACGTAATGAGTGTTTTCTTCCAAGTGACACTACTTTGTAATTTCTACCACCTACTCCAAAAAATATCACAAAAGACTTGAAATTCTTTCATACAATTTGGAGACCTTCAAGTCACCAGCAGATTACCTACAGCGCGGTTAAAATTGGACTACAAACATAGAATATGCAACGAATGTGTGTTTCTGTAACGCTTGCAATATTCAGTTAAATCTTTCATTATGTTTGTGTCGAAACGTTATTGCAATGGGTATTTTCCGCCGCGCCTGGACGCGCGAGGTCCGTGGTATGACGCTAAAGCGGATCAAATTGAGGTCAGGGCGGCGCGGCCGTCGACCTGCCGTCAACTCCCCCCCCCTCTCCTCCGTCGCCGCTCTCCGCTCTTCTCTTCTCAATGCCTCTCTCGGGATTTGAATTACGCATTTATTTTTACATGATTGCATTAGAGATAAGAATAATGTTAACAGCATCTTAATGGAATTTGTTTCGAATCGAATCGTTGGTTAAAACTGTAAATAAATAGGTAGGATTTTTGAATATTTAATTGTAATTAATTGTCATTATTTTACATAATTTTTGGATAAGTTTTTCAATTAGCCCCCTTTATTCGATATTTTGTGTTAGATGTTTCTCCAATTCAACAAGTAGGTATATTAGTTAATTTTAGGAAAATTCATTGTACTCGTATAAATTCTAAATAAAAAAAAATCGTTAGTTAACTGTTACTGGGTGGCTATAAGTGTTTTTTATGAGGTTTTTTATACATATTGATTTAAAAATAAACTATTACCTACTTGGTTACGTAACCTACCTGGGTCTACGTACATTTTCAAAAATATTCTTATAAAAAATCATAAAGTAATTAATAAAATATATATAACATCCGTCTCAAGAATGGTGATCCTTCTAGCTCATGTTTTATTGCAGTTAAAATCTATGAAGTTTAAACAAGCAAAAGACCTAGAGGCATTATTTTGAAGATTTAGAGCCTTATCACACTTGCGATTTGCGAGCGAATTTTGTATGGCGGCGATCACGCAGCGAGTTCGCCGCGACGCTTATTTGTATAGAAAACTCGCTCGCAAATCGCATGTGTGATAAGGCCCTTAATGTGCAGTTCTAACTTTACTACTACTTATATATATTTAAATCAGAAATTCTGAAACAAGCTACAGTCTAATGTTCCTATCCTGTTTATTAACTGTGAAAACTGACATATAAAATAACCACCAACTACATTCTAAATTTGTACTATTTTGTAAATTTGACTAAATGAGTATGAGTATGAGTATTATAAAATAGTTTGACGTCACATGGACGGATTTAGTGATTTTAAAACGGTTATTATGGCCCTCGGGCCGGGTCGGTAAGCACGACCTATTTGCGGAGGTGAACGAACGCGAGGCCTTGATCGCAATACGCTCGCCCCGCCCGCGCCCGCGCCCGCGCCGCCGCGTACGTCACAGTTTCATAAACCCACTAAAATAATGATGTGAGATCAGATATGAGGTTTCTTGTTATTTTTCGCTGTTAATCTGGGCAATCGACGCCAGCGCAGTGTTTTAGTTACTAGTCGCGTAAACGTTTCATTTGTGTAATCTTGATTTCAAACCAATCTTGAAAAATAATGGTATGATTATAAAGGGTAACGTTGAAGGGTTCTTTATCGTAGAGGCTCTACGGGTATCGTTACGTCTGCTGCTACGAAGTGCTACGACTCACACGTCAGCTCAGTCATGATTACCCACTAGTAAGGTTCGTATCAGTTAAACAATGGAACAATATGCAATGAACATTAACTGATTTCACTAGTTCCATCTCTATTATATCAAGTTATATAACTAGTGTATATTTGAATAAAAGTATACTAAGATTTGCGATATTTTTTAATTGTATTATGATACAATTTATTTTTCAGACAAAGGATCTGCATTTGCAAGTCTTTGGCATCGATTCAAAAATCATTTTGGTCCAAATGGCAAAGCAACAGCCGGAATGTAAGTCAGGTGTTATGTAAACGTAGGTACTTATTATTAGTGTGAGTATGACTATGGCCTAAATGAGATCTAGAAACTTCTGTAGGGCTCGCTCTGTCGTACAGTATATCGCGTCAAGGGGGAAAGAGATGGTATGTTGTTGCTTCGGTGTGCGTACGTGTAGTTACACACGTTAAGTGTTGCGAAAAGAGTAGAGCTGTTCATATGTAGGCAGGTGTCGCGAGTGAGAGCGGGACGGGCGCATGTCCCAAGGCTTCGCGTGGATTATTATTAGAGTATCGGCGCTAGGTTATTCTGAGGCGACCTAGATAGCGCGGGGCCGTTGACCGCGGGCCCTCGGCGCGCGCGGCCTCTAAAATAAAATGGCATTCAGCGATGGGTTCTACTTGCGAAACGCGCGCTCGCCGAAAGCGCGAACGCAACGGATCGCATTATGCAAACCTTACCTTACCATCAGATGATTAACGTATTACGTCTGATCTAGATTCTAATTTCGTTTCTTCTGAAAAAATGCAATCATCATCAAATCTTAGAAGCTCGACGGTTAATCGTATTCCGTAATAAGTAAGCAATTAAACTTTAAATTGCCAAATCTGTTACGTTTTGCTAAAAAAATGCGTATCATTGTTCAAATTAAGATGTTAATCTATTACAAATATAAAGCCCAACTTAATTTTTATTGCATTCCCGCCAAAATCTTAATTTTCAATTACGATATGGTAGAGAGGTGACGGTGGTACGGCGGCGGCGCTCGGCGATTAGCGCCGTCGAATATAGCCGGGAAGGCCGAGGGCAACGAACTCCGCTTGACCCAGATCCCCGCGCGCCCCGCCGCCCCCGCGCGCCCCCTCGCACGCCCGTCGTCGCCTCGTGTCGCAGGAAAGTGAAAAGGACGTTTATCCCTACCAGATCTATTTTTCTCCACTTATGAATTAGTAATGAAAATCAACTTTCGATTTTACCGGCTTATTTATACGCAAACGATGCGCCATGAATAATTGACAACACAACGATGCACATTACAATTAGAAAATTGCATTAATACTTTCGTGATTAAAACTTAACACAACACTGATAAAATTAAAACGCAACTTCAAAACATTGCAACATCATCACTAATTGTACGCAACTACAGCAAAAAAAATGGCGCGAAAACTTGACGGATACAAAAATTCACTAGTGACACCGAACATATGATTCGAATTATCAATATTGATGAGCACTGCACGTGACGTAACAAAAACAAAAGCATGACATCTGACAATCAGGGTATTTTTTGACAAAAGAGGTTCAATGTGACAAAAGAGGTTCAATGTGACAAAAGAGGTTCAATGTGACAAAAGAGGTTTAGTCTTACCTGCCATGACTCTGCCGAGGAGTTCGTCGGCATCCGAGGGGCCCGGGCCCTCGGCGGGCTGGCGGCACTCCGTGACTGTCATGGCGGGGAGCATGCACGCGTGCGGCCGGCGGCGGCGGTCGGCGCGAATGCCGCGCGCACGGCACCCTGCGCGCCGCCCCTAACGCGCTCAAGCGCTGATTACTTTGGGGTTGTTGCTTTAAACTGTTTGAAGCCTATGCTCAAACTCATTGAATTAGGCTGTGTGCTTTCCGTTACTAACTCTCCCTAGACCTAACCCTAAATAAACTACTAACTCGTTGTCGTATGATTCTATAACAAAAAAACATTGCAGCGTTAAAGGTCTGATTACTTCGGGGTTGATTGCTTTTAAAGCGCGTGAAGCCTGTTATGCTCAAACTTGACTTATTAATTTAGGCTGTGGCTATTCAGTAGCTAAATCTATGAGCGACATGGGCCACTCTGTGAAAAAGCTTTTAAATAAAACCCAGCCTCTATATATCCTAACTAAAGTTATAAACATTCTCGAATGACTGTTAAAAGGAAAATAAACATTTTTAGCGTGACAATACTGCATGATAACTTTGGAATTTAAAAACAATCGATTTATAAAGTGTTTGAAGCCAATTATGCTTTAACTCATCCAATTAGTCTATGGTTATGCTTTCAGTTACTAAATAGAATAGAATAGAATAGAATAGAATAGAATAGAATAGAATAGAATAGAATAGAATAGAATAGAATAGAATAGAATAGAATAGAATAGAATAGAATAGAATAGAATAATAATTTATTCGTTAACATACACAGTGGACAACTAATATAAGAAATAAAAACAAAAAATAAATCCTCTTAGTCATACCTAACTAACGTACCCGTAACTAAAATATGTGTAGGGCTTACATTGCAGTACTGTAGATAATATAAAGAAAATCCTTCATAATTAAACTTACTCTAAAATATTTAAAATAAAATATGGTATTTCCACATTGGAAAATAAATATTATTTTAAACCACATTAATATACTAACTCACTCTTGAATGATATTGATATTAGGTATATGAAAACAATTGTTACGTATTTCGTTTACTGTGCACATTTACAGTTAATTGAACAGTTTTACAAACTTATTTTGCAAGTACTAATATTTTCGCTTAATAGACGTGAATCGGGTCATTGTCACATGAAAGAAAAACTATAATGGAAGGTTAGAAATTATAATTGTTCTCTCCTTTGTTTCCTTACCCTGTTTCGTCCACAGCATATAACCCTCGCTGTAACTCAGTGTTTTACTGATAACTGGATTAAGTCAACTGTTTTCTATTTTTTTATTATTATGCTAAGTAAATTTAATAAATACTTTAAATTTTCTCTCCCACTTGTTTTTTTTTTTTGGAATGGTAGTTGTGCCTACAATTGGTTTACGACAGACTTAAGAGTTGAATTGATCATCAATGTACGAAAAAAACAAATTGTAACCTATTCTGTATATATATACTATGCAGTTATTTATTAACAACTCCGCATATTTATTTTGCAAGCAATGCAGTCTTACTTCAGTATTGGGTCAATGTCATATATGAAAGAAAAAACGTGGTTTGAATCTTAAAGCTGATTCTTATACTTTATTCATATTATTTATGTAAAAAATGTGTTATAAATATACACAATCGTACATATATTCGTAGTCGTACTGCGATTGTATAGGTACCCGTTAGTCTGCCCATGCGTGAGTATTTAAACTTAAAAACATATACCTAAGTCTAAGAACACTGGGGTTTTGTTAAAAATGATTGATCAACGATAGGCATCGGTAATAAAATCTTCAAAACACTTAAGTCAAGAAGCCCTTTATACAAATAATATACATGAAAGTTTACTTTCACTAAACAATTTTCTATTTTCCAAGCGAACGGAGCCGCGTGCAAGAGTAATTTACAAATAAAGCAAGGGCTTTAAAATCGAAGTTCGAAACTCGGGGAAGTGAAAACCGCAGGCATTGATGAAGCGGGAAAAGTTTCGTAGCATACGCCGGCCTAGTTATCCAAGGGTCGCGCGCTGCGAGCGCTACGCCGTAGCAGGCGCTACGAGCAGGCATGGATTCGTGCGTTATTCCATGCCAATATTAATTATAAAATTGTGAAATTGTATTGAAAAATAGTATCTTCTATGGAAAAGGGTCTTTATTTCATAAACTTTCTTTACAGCGCGATGCAGGGTCTGTGTGGGCGCGCGGCACCAACAGTACAGGGACTTCTGTTAGAAAAAAAATCTTTGTCGAAATGGCGGGACGGATTTTAAACAGTTTTGGTATAAGGATAACTGGGCACCCAAAGATGTATATACGATACATTTTATTAGAATACGGTAAAGAAAAAAGGCTTACTTGGATGAACTAGTTCAATATATTTTCATACAGATAAAATGGTTTTATAAGAAAATTGCATCACATTATATTTTTCATGTGTTAAAAGTTGCCATCAAATCACATAAGCTGAGCTGAGTTCTGAAACCTATAAAATTTAGACTTCTTTCTTAACTACATGTGTGTTTGAGTACTCTTTTATACTCTTCTTTCTTTTTAATTAGAAATGAAAGTTTTTTGTCAATATTTTAATAATATATATTGGTAATCCTTGGTAAGAAACCAATTTGTTCTTAAGTTAACTTTAAAAACCGAGCAATCTTAAATTGACTACATATCTTTTCATTTTTAACTGTGAATAATTTCATAGCTGTTTATAAGTAATTACGATAATTCCCAAATAATTTACGTACGCGCTTGGCTGTCGCTCTTATAAAAATATTATGACTTTATAAAGTGTACTCCAGTTAGTTGAACTGAAAACCTCATTAGCGGTTACAAATAAATTAAATCGAATCTAACAACTTTCCTACATTCTCAGATTCTACTTTAACCGGCCCGCAGTTCATCTTCAAATAATTGTACTAAATTTGGCCTAAACAATACAGCCGTCATCATCGGAAGCCAGCACAACCCACTGATCTGGAAACCTAAATCTAGAATTGGCGAATCGGTCGGACAGCGCAGTTTTTAGGCCAAGGCGACCCATTACACCGACAGGAGTGCAGCCATGAATTTGGCTACTTTACGAGACGCGTGCTCGTAACGCACCGAATTAGCGATGGTAATTAATCGGTTTAGTAACCGAATGCGCCGTACTCGAAATTCTAAACTTTTTGGTTTTAGGCTTCAGATGTTCTGTTACATGTCTGACTGCAGACATGTAGACTAAAAACTTAAAGGCGATTGAAGAAGAGACTATGTATAAAGCTAACAGTCATTATAACTACTACTATTTGGATATTTATGTCTGTCGGTAAAACAAAAGTCGTTTTTCCTGAGGACGAAGGTTATGTAGGATTATTTATAAAAGAGATCTAATTTGAAGACTTGACGTCTAATTTGAAAACTAGCATATCTAGCCGCGAGTTTGCTTTCGCGCGAGTAAGCTTCTCCTGTCTTGGGCCTGAAAGGAAAGTGACAGGTAGTATTTATTTATCGCGCGACAAAGAGTCGCGTGTCAAAGTTATGCTAGACGTACTGAAATCCTTAACGTTACATTATGACTACAGGAAAGACGTAAATATATATCTGAAAATTACCCATTTCAACAGTTTACGAGAGTTTCAAGGTGATGTATACGTTAAATGAAATATTAATCTTGATGATTGAAACTACCGTTATAAACACAAAGATATATATTCTAAAGATTTACGCGTTGGCTTCAAATAAAGCAATTAATCTCAATTGTTTAATAGATTTTGAACTGAAACATTTACCTCTACGTTTGATTATTCTAGTACATATTTATATGTAGCTTTATTTCATAACTAGGGACACGCTCCGGCTATGCTGATAAATTATGCATGTATCATACATATAAACCTTCCTCTTTAATTACTCTATTTAAAAAAACCGCATCAAAATTGCGTTGTTGCGTAGTTTTAAAGATCTAAGCATATATAGGGACATACGGTTTTTGAGGACCAGCGACTTTGTTTTATACTATGTAGCGATACTGAAGTAGAGCACTAGATTTGTGTACTTGAAGAGCAACGCTGAATTCTATTAAATAAGCTTATAAAAGCATTGTTCTAATTTGCTGATCGTCGTTAACCACGTGATCGATGCACGCAATAGATCACCGCGGCGCGGCAGGAGCTGTGCGCCAAATATGTTCTTGCACATCCATCATAAACAACATTAGCAGATTGTTATCACGTCAGAGTGCGTCTTCATCATGTCATGTCGATATGTACCCGCGCAACATGGAATGATGATGGAAAAAATATGAGTGGCATATTACAGAATAACGTTCAAAGTAGGTATGAACAAGATGGATTCATATTCATATAAAAAAATAATCAGTCTTTAAATATCTTGGAACAAAGACAGAACTTCATAAAATTAGAGCTTAGAAAAAAAACTGGACTCAAATCAGTATATCTTTTAAGAAATGATGACGTACCACGTGTATATAGCTTTTAGGACCCAATGACGTTTTATAAATATGATGCGAAGCAGGGAATTAGTAGATATATCATACTGTGATTTTCTATATGTATTTTTATCACACCCGGGGGTTTTCGATGCATGAATGATTTAACACTAGTTCGACAGTAGGAGTCAAAGTCATTCATGGTATGATTGATTATTATAACTAATAGCTCTGTTGGTTCTCCTCAAATAAACAAGTAAAAACAGAAAAGTGTTGCTATAAGCAACAATTAGATATCTCTTACCAATATCACCTACACTTTTTCAAAGGAAAATCTATTTCATTGGAAGGTACTCCAGCAATAACAACTTGTATGATTGTATAGTTGCACTTGTAAGCATTCCCCTCAGGCAAACCTTCAAGGATGAATGGTTGCCATACGGTTGATATTGAAAAGTTGAAGTCTAACTTTTGTTCTTGAACGCTTAAACTGAACGGAACTTATGTATGACCTAGTTAGTAGGATTAATTGTAGCGACCTTGGGGTGCTGAACAGTCATAGCTATTATAACTATTATTACTGATATTGTGACTATTATTATTGAGCCGTTATGTCATATGCGTACGTCAGATAATTTGTCTTACAATGAAAAATAAGTAAAAAGGTCTTGTTTACTTATTTTCTTGATGGACATACACAATTATTGTATACCTAAAAACATGATTTCAGCTAGTAAAACTAGGCTAAAACAATATGCATCAAAAGTAGCTGTAAATTTACCTACTGGCATATGTCAAATTGCATACTAAAATTGTCGGTGCCTCGACTTATTTATTACCACCATCAGAGTTCGATGACGACAGGAAGGGTTGGGAATCAAAAGACGGCACATTTAATTGGAATACTCTACTGAAACTAAAAACATTTCTAAATAAAACAATTTAAATGAATTATATCACGCATATTAATTATTTGAGCCTCCCTGAAGTGAAAATGGGTAGTTTGCACAAATGTCACTTTGACAGAGAAAAATTGTGTTTTTCTCAGTCAACCTTTGACAACGGTATCTGTAAAGGTACCGAAACGTCAGGGAAGCTCAAATAATTAATAAACGCGATATAATCCTTTTAAATTGTTTTATTTTTAAATGTGTGACAGTCGCGGAAACCGAAGAAAATATTATAAAAAAATTTTGGTGTGAAATTAAACTTTTACTGAATAATAGTTTGAACAATGACCGACAGAAAACGCATTTATATACAAACTGTGAGTACCTAAGTGATAATGATAATGAAGAGATGAGCATTGGACACTCAAGCTTTTCATATTTTGAACAAATGATCAAACGCATTTCTAAATAATACAAATATTTAAAAGAGTCGGTAATTAAATATGAAAGGTTATGATGGTGATATGAACAAAACCAGAATAACTTGGCATTGGCATCACTTAAATGTCAGGCTTATATTGACAAACAACTGATGGTAGATAAAAACGAACAATACTCTAAAATGAAACCGGGTGACATACTGAATTATTTGATAAAAGAACTGGCGTTATCGAATCCATGCATTTAGTGCACAAACCTATAGATTACTCGTGCGAATATGACTAAATGAATTAGCATAGAAGGTATACCACAACTTTTTGATATCACAGAAATTAAGGTAACGATATGAATGCTCATTCACTCAGTAGGTACACCTAAATCTGAACAAAATAAACCTAAACCTTCTAAACGTCCATGTCAGCTTTTGTCTATACTGTTTGCAATGGTACCTTATTGCAAAGTTTGATATCAAATTAATTGTCATTGTTTAAGGATTTCAAAATAGTCAAAATCATATATGTAACCTTGGTAGTTTGAATGTTACGAAGGCTTGAACATTATTTTAAATTGCAAACCATTACTCGTTACATTAAATATTTCATTTGACATCTACATATAGGTAAGAAAGGAATAATAGCAAAGCGTCAACTGACTTGTAAATAAGAGGATATTTTTAATTCGAATTTACTGTTTGATTAGGGTCAACAAAGCTGTACTACACTACGATTACGAAGAACCTTAGTAATATATACTCGTACATACGTCTGTTGGGATTACTTTCAGATCAATTGTAGATTTTTATGCAGCAAAGTTGGAATACTAAAAGTTCGTTAATTCAATATACAGATATACTTATCCCACATGCTCATAACAACTTAATATGTACAGATGCATATGTAGGAGGTCAGAGCTCGGGTTAGCTGAAGCCGGGGCAGGTCGCGGTGACGTCAGAGCGGGTCGTTGACCCGCCCTCGCCATCCTCGTTCCACATTCATGCTGCACTGGTACCGGGCTACATCATTATATATACCAACTGGTACCGCGGTTACAAATCACGTTATTCGATTAAGTTACGTTTGCACCCGGTGGACATGATTTCGCGTACAAATGAGGTGCATACTAAGCGTGACCGGGTTATAGCTTGTAATCGAAAAGCCTGTGTATTGCTAAATATTTTATACTTAGAATGGTATATTATAGAAATTAGCTTCACTGTGCTGTCTTACAGTATCGAGAATAAAATAATTCTAAAAATACATATTAGTTAAAAATGAATTTGTATTTCCCCAGAAACGAATTGTGCTACTGATTTGAAGAAACAAGTAAATTAGAATGCATATATGAATCGTTTTCAAAAAAGAAGTGCCGAGTTAAGAATTTTAAATAGAACAAAGTCTTATTGCATGCCTTTTTGTAAGTAACAAAAAAAATATGCACTAGAAAGGTGCCCGCAACCTCGTCCGCGTCACCTTGTCTTTTTCTTAGTTGTAATCGGATAAAAGGTATCCTATTAACCATCTTCAAATATTTTGGCGTGATGAGAGCACAAAGAAATTCTCACTAACAGATGTAAACATAGGCCTCCTGCATCATGCTATTAGGATTTTTCCTAAAATCACTACCCCTCTCCATAGAAAACTAATTTTCAATACATATACATATATAAAATTGTATAATAGGATAGAAGAATATGACTTACTTTCGCTACACAGAGGGTAAATAGCCATCTAATATTTTTAAATTTGATTCGTATCCTTAGACGTCTAACGACCGAAAACGAACGAACGACCAAACTTTACGTCTATTTTAGTACGACCTATTGATTACCACTAACATAAATAGAGATACGCCCTTGGGACTCCACCACCCATAGCTGCGACCGATGTTTACCCATCGGCGACTCGTGGTTGTGGGTAAACTGTTGATCCCATGTTACCAAAATATTTGTAAACACAAATCCTATTTACGTAACGGTAACCGTTGCAATAGACTCAGTGAATGAGCAAGGGACAAATAAAGTCAAGACTCAACTTGTTACGTATATTGAAACCGGATTTATAGTTCTGTGAGTAAAAATTTGGGTTGCCTCTCAACTTCGAGTATTATAACTTCAGTCTAACATGAAATCTGACTGTTATTTATTTCGCTCAAAGTGTTTCTATTTAATCTATGTAAGTATAAGTATCTACTACACAAATAAATTGGTAATATTCTAACCTAAACAAACATAACATGCTTTAAAAACGGCTATGTAAATATAAGAACAAGGTATATACGTGTTGTGGATTCTTATTTAATAGTCAATCACTTTCATCTTCACCCAACCACATACAAACATACAACCGGTCAGCTTGTTTAAACTGAATTGACAACACTTATGCATGAAGTTGTCTGATAGATACATAATTAAAACTAAACAGGCTCAGAACAGGGCTGGTGAGGTTCTTGAACCCCGCTTCGAAAGTGGACCATAATAGCCCACCACTTTCATTTTCACGCAACTCTCACCGTCAAGTTGAGATCGAAAGTGTGCTACTTTTGCGGCTGCGTGCGCGCAGACCCCGCCCCCTCCCCTCAACAGGCCCCCTACCCCTCGATACAACTTTCTGCCTCGGTCGCGCTTTCTTCTGAGCGTCACTTGTGCAATTCGCTTTCTAATCGCATTGTGATCACTTGTGACTGATGCTAAACATCATCTCGTTGCTCCACTTTCGTACAATGATGACCATTCTAATTTAATTTGAAGACTTGAGCGAGAGGTCTTTGGCAATGCTCATGTGACTCGATACCCTGCAATCATGGCGTGACTCGATATCCCTGCAATTAATGAACTAGAGAATCACTCTATCGTAACAAAATATTTAATTGCTAGGATTATTTCAGGATTTGCATATTATTAGCATCGAATTACGCTCCAAAACGCCGATGATTAATGTGAATTTAAATACCACAATTATTTTGTAAATTCAGGTTTAAGTAGGATGACTCTGCACTCTGTGGCCTCGTTGTATTAATAATTTTAACTAGAGGATAAACAAACGATGGCTATTACTTTTAACGGCCACTAAACGATACAATCACCAAATGAGTTCCACTCCGTTTGTCACTTGTTTATTATGACATTAGAGTTTACTGTGTCGTAAACGAAATGATAACTGGAGGTCGACATCACTAATGCACTTATAGGCAAAACAATTAAGGCAACGAGGGTACCAAAATTTCGGACGGACTTCGTCTATACTCATTCTTCGAACCGGTATTCTAGGTAAAGCTGAGATCCCATTTGAACAATCACAAGGCAAACCTCACTCGGTTAAGCCGAGTTAAGGTTAGTTTCATAGATTTTACCATGGTACCGCTACCATGTTAAAAAATCTCTTTAATTTAATTTAATTTGACGCGGTCTCCAAAGATAATAAATATTTAGAAGAACTCATAAATATATACTACTAGCTTTTGCCCGCGACTACGTCCGCGTGGAACTTGGAAGTATGAAAGCAACCTCGTAAAACCCACCTTAATTAATAAAAGAGCGCCTAAGCAAATGTAAGAGCAATTGTGCTTTTGGTCTAATCATTACATTTTCTACAGGGTCGTCAATGTCATCATGAATTATTTACTCACTTTTCAATCTTTATAGGGATAATTTCCAGGATGAAAACTATCCTATGTCCTTCCTCGGATCTTAAACTATCTCCATGCCAAATTTCATCAAAATCGATTCAGCGGTTTAAGCGTGAAGAGGTAACAGACAGACAAACAGACAGACACACTTTCGCATTTATAATATTATTAGTAATATTAGTAATTAGTAAATTAGTAAATTAGTAAATTAGTAAATTAGTAATATTAGTAATATTAGTAATATTAGTAATATTAGTAATTAGTATATTAGTATTAGTATGGATAGTATGGATGGATTATTTGTTAACTTCATAAAAATATGCAGATATGCAATACATGTGTTTGAATTGCACATAAAAACCAAGTATTTTACTATAATTCCAAAACAATAAAATGAACTCTATAGAAATACTTAGTTTTTCTGAAAGTGGTCTCGAGTTGTATGTAGTAGTAACAAGGATGAAACCTAAGCGAATCTCGTGGGATATAGTACAGACCATTGATATACTCGTACAATAATCTGTCTCCTTAGACATAAAATATGATAAACAAAACACAAATGGTCACATTTGCATGTAAGATGGTGAATAACGAAATGCCACCATACATGGCGTGCCACACATAAAAACTGCACCCCGCAGTCATTCTGCATGATCGCCCTGACTTACTGACCCTGGCTGCTAAATATGTAGTTAACATAAATTATTTCACACCAACCAACCATGTATAATTAAGTTCCAAAAAAATATGCACACTAAAAACCAAAGCGAACTTTTATTTTACTATATGTTTTATCTGAGGATATTTTTTTTCTGTTTCCGCGCCTGTCACCCATTTAAATAAAACAATTTAAACTGATTTTATCGCGTACATTAATTATTTGAGACTCCCTCCCTGTATATTAAGATGTTACGAACAAGGATTCAAGTTAGTAGGTATAATTGACTTGAAAATGGGTGACGGAGCATTGAATAAAATAATGAATCACCTGGCGTCAACAATATCACTACAATGGAGATGTAATTCGTCCTAGTTCATTAAAAATAGCTGATTGGACGAAACAACTGGTCTATTAGGAACAAAGCTTTAGCGTAACGCTTGAGCTCGGTGTCCAAATGACGGTAATAATGAATCGAGCCGATCTGGGTCAGCCCTTTCACGTGCAAAGCGCAGGGGAAATGAAGGACTAATGGCTTGCATTCATCTTGCTTCAACAGGATGTAAAATAGGAAATAGGATACCTTTAGCTTAAAGTGGATCGACTTGCAAAAAGTACAGTCTTTCACAACTATCGATGACTTAGTTACATAATTTACTTGAGAACCATACTTATTCTTAAAACAATTAGAAACAATATGCAGCCAATATAAATTTGTTTTTGAATTGATTGAAGATATGAAGACGGAAATATTTTCCAAATTTCTAATATAATAGGTTGAGTGTAAGATTGGTTATTTTTTGCAGTGAAAGCCTAGTTCTCAGTAAACCATAACATAACCGATAACAAAGACCGGAACGTAAAGCCAAAGAAATGTTAGCAAAAACAGGTAACAATACGCCAATACGCCAGGAGTCGTAAACAAGTTACGTCTTTTTACAATAGTTATTGTGCTTCACAGACGTAACAGCTAGAGTGTTAAATGTACTGAATTGGCTAGCGATTCAGCGGGTCACGTGACAACACGTAACGTTCAGCGTATGTGTTAGTTACATCGCATTTGTATTGTATTTATAACTACGGTGTTTCCCAATACGATCCCGTATACTGTTACTAAGTCAAAAAGGCGCAAAGCTGTTGTCAACCAACGTTTATAAGACTGTTTGGATCACCATGGTTTTATACGGGTCACGGAGGGTCTGTATTCGATGTAAATGAACCATTTTCTTCCGGGACAATCACAATGCATGCATATGCATGTTTATTGTGTGTCACAGGAAATGACTTGTAAAAGTGAACTAGTTGTATTGTTACGGGTAACGGTACTGTTCAGCTCTTGGGGTCATTTGTACATCTGTTATTATTGAAGCTTTGGAACAATCCAATTTGTTACTCTGATGTAATTTTTCAGCAACTTTTTTTACTCAAACATAATCTATTATTTCCGAGATGTAGACAAATTAAATACACGATCTAAACGGATTATATCGCGTCAATAATTAATATGCGCGATATAATCCGTTTAAATCGCGGAAACCGAAGAAATTATTTTGTAGACAAATTAGTACTTGGACTTAATGCACACTAGAGCAATACTCGTATAAAAGATATTCCAAATGTTAAATTAGAAACGATACATGTTGCCTTTATGCCGAGGACTTACCTATGTAGACGCAAGAGACAGCTCGTGTAAGCGGGTTTGACGTCACATTCAATTGTTTATCTCTTAGTGCTTAGACGTTCCTGATAATGACATTATCATGTGCCAATTTAAAACATTAAATTAACCCAGTTATTGATTGGACAATGTCCTAGTAAAATAATGACTTGAAGATATAAACGCAGATTTTGTGAAACGACGCAGGTAAATCCTAATATAAAATATATCCTCTTCACTTAATAATTTCCGATTCAATCATTGCCTTTTTTCAGTTAGATGCGTATACCATAAATATTTATACATATTAACAGTTTCTCTAACTTTACCTATAATATTTTTGTATCGTCAAAAATCGTATCATATCATACCTACGTTTCACATAACTCCTCAGAAAAACTTGGTATTACTCAGACTTAGATTCTTATCAGAATAGATTATAGTTGCAGACCCCAGAACTATGTCAGTGTTCAGGATCTGGGTTTTGAGCGCATGTCTATGTAGGTAAGTTAAGTATGTATGTCAAAACGGAACGGGGGCGCCTCCGCAATCGTCTCTTGTGTTGGCTACTAGTCCTCGCGGTCTCAAATGTGTTATCCCAAAGGAACTTTTAGGGGGCCTATGTTGGTGGTGTTTATAACGTGTGATAAATAAGCCGACCTGTGCTAACTCGGCGCACGGGTACAAAAGTGACGTAGCAAAATTATTCTATCGTCAAAAAATATATTGATGTTACTGTCAACATCTAGATGTTATTAAACATAAATAAATATTATTTATTTTCTCTTAATTATAAAATAAAATCAATAAACTATATTAAAACGGGTATTTATTTGTCTATTTTAAAACAGTTTTCATAGTACACAATCATTTTTTTTTCTATATTTGTCGGTATTAAAGATTGTCATCGAGATGAATACCTATATCCAATTTATCAGGCATGATATGGAAGTTTTTTAAAGTAGGTAATCCAGAATTAGCAATGAACATATGTAGGGTAAATCGCCAATTACTGGCCACCATTCAATAACTGGCCACCTCATACTAAAAATGAACTCTGTTCACCTGCGAACAGAATTCATTCAAGGTTTTAATTACTGGCCATCCTTCAATAACTGGCCACGTTATGCTAAAATGAATTCAGTTTGCAGGTGAACAGAGTTCATTTTTAGTATGTAGTTATTGAACGGTGGCCAGTAATTGGCGATTTACCCTGTATTAATATATTATATCGACATCTTTTTTATCGATATCAAATCTCTAGAACGTGCCCCGAGTTAGCTCAGATGTGTAAATAAGTGACAAGCATCCGTCACGTTTTGGCAAAATGTGAGTGTGAGTGACAGATGCTTTGTCACTTATTTATCGCATGATAAAAGCAAGCGGCAGGCCCACAGCGGACCTAAGATGACTGCGTTTATCACGTGTCAAAAAAATGTTAAAGCGTCTGTCACTCTCGAACTTCGAATATACTTGTTAGTGGGGTTGTCATTTATCTATCGCGTGACAAATACCATTGGGTTGAGTGTTCCTAGACACAAAATTTACGAAGTTTTATACAGAATTACCACCATTTATTAATATTTAGAGACTATGGTAAGTTCGACACATGTAGAAATTAAATACTAATGTCTAAGATACAATATTAATAATATAATTATAGTCGAGTTAGTTTTGTTACATTAATGTGGACATGCGACTAGAATTACTTTATTAACCCAACTCATTTCGTCCAAAGGGTAAAAAACGGGACCCTATTACTAAGACTCCGCTGTTCGTCCATTTCTCTGTCTGTTTGTCTGTCTGTCACCAGGCTGTATCTCATGAACCGTGATAGTTAAGACACGTGAAATTTTCACAGATGATGTATTTCTGTTGCCACTATACTACAAATACTAAAAAACAGTATAAAATAAATATTTAAGGGGGCTTCCATACAACAAACTTGATCGCTTGCGTTAACTTTGTACCTCATTTGTTTCCGGCGCCATACAAACCAGGTGCAAACTTGACTTAACCCGGCCAGTTAAGATGGGATAAGTATTTGTACGAAACCCTTGGCACGCGAGTCAGACTCGTACTTGGTCGGTTTTTTCCTAAATTATATACAGTCTGAGCTCTCGGATTGCGATACGGGTTTGGGTGAAAACTGAGAGGTTCTTATATGGATCGCGGAAGTGCGAGCGAGACAGATATAAAACGCATATCGCATTCTGACATCTCATCACGCACTGTAGAGTTGTATTTAGGTATAAGTATTTATTAATTAATTTATTTAATATTTATTGCACAAAAGAAAACGTATCGAACAAAAGGCGGACTTAATATTACTTAGAATCACAATATAAATTATGAAACTGCGATGGTAACGGGTATCGTAAAAAGAATTACATTTATTTTACGAGCAAAGCAACCATACGTAACTTTTACAACTGAATCGTACTAACAATGACGCCAACTGAACACGTGTATGTATTAAAATGCCGTATTTCATATCGTTATTACTTAACATAACCAGTAATATGTTTTTTGTGTGATTTAATAAACATGTGACAATGAGACAACCAATTAGCTATTGTATATGCTTTTAAGCAACGCTCTGCACACAGAGATCCACTGAAGATCTGTTGACATTGCAAAACATCAGGGCGTAGATTTGCGAGACACATGCATATAGTAATGAAACGCGATTTAAAAAAAAGAAAATGATAGTACCTACCTAGCCGCATACCTTATTTTTGTTAAAATGACACTCAAGGAAAATAAATTATGATGAGCGCTATTTTCATGACGACTTCCTCATTCCTGCCACACCTGCATAGTTTCAGAGCGAATTAGGACCGCCTTTAATCTATTTTCCGTCACGAGACACCAAAGTAGACCGGGCTATTATATTACATACAATAATATTATTAACACATGTTTTCAGAAGAGACTTTTAATGTTAAATTTTTAATTTCAAAAGCAGACGGCGACGACCTGTTGGCCCAATTTTTTTCAGGTTAAATGCGGATAAAGGAGCCCATAACCATTACCCTTATACATATATCACCGACATTAACATTTCTGTCGCTTTTATAAACTGCTAGAACGAGAAAGACGTTTTGACTTAAATTCTAGTATTTTAGACCAGCTGCGAGCCGCCTAACTCATACCTGTGCCGAAGCACACATTTCCATATGGTCATGATGAAAAGTAAGAGGCTCACTCGTCGGGGCCTTGATCGCGCTGAATTGGCAATATCCTGGAGCCGCGAGAACCCCGATTGGCGAAACCTTGCGACCTGCAAAAGTCGGTCGGTGAACTCCACAAGGCCGCACCGCGACCGCTTTCTTTGTTGCCGATGTTGCAACACCAGGCTTGGATCACTTTATTACGAGTATAGCTCCACGCGTCTGAATATCAATGTTCATCTTATCACTTATTTATTTAAATCTTGCAACCCATTTACAACTGGAGGTGCTTTTCAACGGAAGATTAAGGTAAAGTAAAACGGTAGGAGGTATTAATCCACTTGTGGAAAATGTTCTTACTGGAGCTAATACGAAAATCCTCGCTAAGTGAAATTTATCTGCGATAATCCCAATGGTGTAATTCTAATAAATATATGATTTATGTACGTTTACATTTAAGCATAGGTAAACGTCGATGTAAAGTTGTAAACCGATGCTGTGTTTTGCTATCACGCATCAAATTATTTATTAAAAAGTGTATTTAATAACTGAAAAAAACCGTTGTAAGAAAATAACAATAGCACACAAGAGAAGATGTACGATAGAAAAGTGTCATGATTTTTAAAATTTTAAATTTATTTCGTGTATTAATTTTTCACTAGATTAAATTCGGCCGTACCAACCTACCTCAATAACTTGAATGTTCACTTTTACTTGTAGCCTGGACAAGAATAAAAATTTACATACCCGTAGTCTTTGTGCTACTACTGGTTCTACGATGAAATTTTCTAGGAGTTTAGTTTACTTTAAAACGATATAAATGTTTAAGCAGTGGTAGTTACTGATTTAATTAACAGAGCGAGCGAAGCGTCCCAGTTTCTGTTTGGCCCGAAATTCTTGTGTATCCGGTTGTTCGGCTGTTCTCGCCAATAGGTTGTAGCTATTTCTCAACCGATTCTCATGAAATTTGGTGAGTAGGTTTGATAATTATGTAGATTTATTTAGATTCCGTTTTTGAATATTTTTTAAATGGCACAGATTATATATGATGTAGTAAAAAATTAAAAATTTCAGCCATTTGAAAACAAGCTCTAGGTGTACGGCTCAAAAAGCAGCTATTTAGATAAATGTTAGTATTCGACAAATAGAAGCCTGCGCAACTGTCGGGATCGGGTTAACAATCTGAAATAAGGGAAATTGTGTATCACATATACAAGCCTTGCATAGTAAACAAAGAAATCTTACGTCACGTAATTTTTAAGTAAATCACCTGTTACAACCGGCCAAAAATTCGGCTTACCGTGAGGCGATATAATCTTCACAACATATTTCAATCAATTCAAACTAGAATCACATTTCTAATGTTTTCGTCAGTGGTGGCGCCCTAATACTTAGAATACCATTATGCCTGTCAACGACGACGAATCTGAAAAATTGGGACAGCAGAAGACTTGCGTCACAGCTCAGTTTGCAACAAAGAATTAATGTCAACAAAAACGTACTTATCCTTATGTTACATAACAAGAAGAGTTAAACTTATTATGTGGGTAAGTGCTACATTTACGTAAGCAGAGGGCCATTCAATAGCAATTCACTACCGACAGATTACGTAACCGTTTCGCGTATCGTTACCTATTTCTATGGAACAATATGAGTCGTCGCTATTTCTTCTAAATCATATTGCCGCGATGATGCCAGTTCCGAGTAAGACAAGGCTTATTTGAACGCATGCGCGTAACAACATTAGCAACTCGCTATAGACGCCAGCGAGATTTGTCGCTTAGTTGTAAAGAGAAACGTAACCGTTCTAAAACTTTTCAAATGAAAGCGATTAGGCTTAACTTTGAATAGTAAAAAATATCGTTCTGCGAATTGAAATTTCAACGAAACTATCAAGCTGGGACGCTTGAATGTCCCAAAAAATGAACACGATTCTGGATGCTTGAGAAACACGACATGCCAACGAGGTTGTCTTCAAATAATTATCTTTAAAATTAGGGTAGTAGGTGAACTCTCATAAAAGTAATACATATTTTGCTAAGAGTACAAAATATTGCCAATGACCCAGTCACAAAAGTTTGCGTCAGCTTTAAATGTCTGAATCGAGATTTTACGCTTAGCTCTGCAAAATTGTTCTAGCTTTGATTATACAATTGTACGCCATGTTGGTAGGTATGTCATACGATTGAGTACAAATAAAGGCCATGCATTTACATTTGCTGCTGGAGCGTTGTTTCGCAGTTATCGTAATAGGCTCCATGGCCAAATTGCAAAAAGGCAGGCGCGTGCGCCGCGCGCCTTACCGCCATTGGAGGAGCGCGGAGGGCGAGGGCACGGGGGGGGGCACTTTCACCTGGCGAGGCTGCGCGGGCGACGACCCCCGATGTCCTACTCCGCTGACCCACTATGAACCAAACGAAACACTTCACTTTCATTTCTGTCCAATTTGTCATTAGGCCCATGGATGCGTCTTGCGTCTCCGCGCGCGGAGTTGCGATATTTCTGTTGCCGTTTCTTTATCTGCGGGGGGATGCTCTCGATGACGCGGTGATAGTAGAAAGCGGCTTGCGTAAGGCTTGTTATTGGCGAGAGTGAAAGTGCCGGCGCGGTCGCCATACTAATGAGCGCGAAACGGGTGCTCTCGGGCTCCGGAACCTCTCTGGGTTAAAGTGTCACGACGACCAGTTACGCAATAAACTTATGATTTCGGAATGAAAAACTAATGTGGACGTGAGATGTGTGAAAATTTCTTCTCATTAACATATTTGGAAGTTAACGATGTTCGTCATTAACATTTTACATCCATGTACAAATAAATGCAGCAAATTTTGTAGAAGCAGAACATATTTTTATTTGCTAGTTAAAGATATCAAAGCCGTTCTCTCATTAATTATACTTAATGTAAATTGTTTGTATATTTGCGAAGATTCATTTTTTACATATTACTGAAATATACACAAACAATTATACGTTTTATAATTGATTATGGAGTACGGATTAGCTAACTATAAGACCGCCTGTTGTTTACCTCTAATTGTAATTTCTTGATTTGTATTTCTCCTGTATGTTTCACGAGGTGTGCAATAAACAGTACTTGTATTGAACTGTATTGTACAGAGAACCTACTTAAAAACTCCTGATGTAACTTAGGTTCAAGCTTGACATTATTTTCCTAGTTTTTTAGCGTCACATTACCAAATACCACAAAATGATTACCCAACCCACCATGGTGTAACATTCGAAATTCGCGCCAAATAGCGGTTCGGCAATTTCCGTGCGCGTTCGGGCGCGCTCGGCTTCTTTGCAGCGACCTCGGCTCGGAGGGCAACGAACGCTGACTAGGACGAATGTATTACAAAGTCCGAGCTATGGCCGCTCCCTGCCTCTCTGCCTTTGAGATCCAGCCTAGGCCTGCCTCTTACTGTGCCTACATACAGCCATTGGCCTGCAACTCATTACATCAAGGTGAAATATATGTAGGCAAGCAATCTGCTATAATTTATCTATCCGTGTACATAACGCTTCACGTAACTAAGTATACTATTTTAAATGGTATCGATGTGCAGTTTATATTATGTGTCTGCAACAACATTTTACCAATTTCGTGACAATGATTCATGTATAAAAATTACACTAAAATATACAATCACAATAAAATTCTAACCTCTTGCTGAAGACTCGGAAAAATTTACAGAATAAACTTAATTAGATTCCTGTCATACATAGTTGGGGCCAAGTTGATATGCCTTCGTATAACTGCATAGGTAGGCTGTTGCATAGTTCCAACGTTAATTAATTTGTTCCCCGCGACCCATTCTGCTACGTCACAGCTGGGAAGATTAATGAGGCTCTACGAGGCTACGAACCTCTACGGACGTGTGCTACGCCGCGCTACGGATTTACAGTGATTTAGTACACCTACTTGACAGCTTTGAATATGTCAGAGAGGACTAAATGTGTGCAGTTTGCACTGGAAATGCTGAGGTGATACTGAAAACTCTAATGACAGCTACCATGTTAAAATTGGCGAACTATAATTGGATTTTCATGTCCGTAAACATAATTAAAGTAAACATCACAGCATGTTATCTTGATTTCGACAATTAAGCTGACTATTATTTATACTGCCAATTCTTAACTCACTGTAAAAAACGCGGATTAAAACTTGTAGAAAAACAACAAATCTATGCAACATCATATGGAAAGCATTCACTTGGCCGTTCCACTTGCCACATTGTTACACCGCTCGATCGCAAAGTGCAATGCCAAACCAAATGTCACCGAATGGCAAACATGAGCGCTAATCCGAGATTAGTACAAATTGCTATTAGAATGCGAATTTGCTTAGTGCGCGGGGCGCACGTTCGCAAGATAAGTCAGTCAGGGTCGGCGCGGTGCCGACGAACGGCCGTGCACCCGAGTTGCGACACCCGCGCGCCGCGCCCTACCCGACTGTCCGCGCTGCGAGCGATCCTATTCCAGCAACCACACTTCAACTGTACTGAAACTACAACAGAACCTTTAACCAAACAGGCCTCAACTGCGCTATGCACTGCTATCAACGGGACCCAGCGATGCGCCGACTAATTCGAGAGTTTGATAGACGTGCAATGAAAATTCGCGTTAATCATCTCTAAACCTATGTAGATAAATACAACTTTACAAAAAGCAAAACTTCAACCAAACTGTTTGAGAAATAGTCGTGCAATAAAGTTTTGCTGAAGTTTTTTCAATAGAATCCATCGCCGTCCGCAACTCGAACACAGCCATAACCATGAGGAAAACAACAACACCCACGCTGCCAGCCATGACGTGTTTTGTACAACTGTATTTATGAAATACATGTTGCTAACGTGCCAGCCCCATGTTCCAGCAACCACCTGATGCCTGAACTATCGTTTGAACTCGACAGGTTTTCGATTTTACTAAGTCAATGTCATAGGACAGTTGAAGTAACAAACGAATATTTACTGAAGTTCTGAAACTGATACATGATATTCCGGCAACGCACTTATGCCTCTTCTGGCGTTGCAGGTGTCTATGGGCGACGGTAATCGATTTCCATCAGGCGATCCGTTTGTTCGTTTGCCCCCTATGACATAAAAAAGAAGATTATTAACTGTTATCAATTGTTATTGTTGAAGATGCTGATGGATTGTGTATTTTACATTCCCTCCAAACCTATTGGTATCCCTATACGACGTGACGTCTATCTACCTTCTCTATTATTTTACATTTATTTCATGTACCTATCCTCGGTCTCCTCATTCCTCGCTACCTTTAAACCTTTCCTTATATGACGTTATTCATAAAAGCGAGATGTCATATACTTAAGTGGACCTTAACATTTTTCCGATAGATTGCACAGTAATATGCATTTTGTTTTATATGTTATGCAATGTGGCAAACATACATTATAAGACAGAGCCTAATCATCTATTTTTTGATCCGTTTCATAAAAAATCAGACAAAAAATACGCCGTAGGCTAAAATACCCTTACGGCCCGTAAGGGTATTTTAGCCTATAATCCTAAATGCTTAACGATAATCGAAATGAAACTCAAGACTAATAGTTAAAGCAATGGCTAAAACAGCTCGAAATAATTCGTTAACATTTGGTGATCGCTGGATTTAACCCGTCTCTCTTGAGAGCGATAAAGTTACCCGGGACCAGCCCGCGTTGCTCAATGCCGTCGTATTTGGGTCGCCCCGTGGCGGACTGATAACCGAAACGCTCGCGGCACGTACACTATCGAACGATGTGCCGTGGGATTCGGTAAGCCAACAATGGCCCGTGGAGTGAGATATTCTTATGCTGCTAAGTGGGATTGGTATGAGTAAGAGAGGGAAGCAGAGTATAAAGGGATAAATTAATAAATAAGTCCCACACTATAGGTAAGCAAAGCTTGTACTATGGATACTAGACGACGATGATATGAAATCCATGACCCAGGAGCAAATATTCGAGTTCATCACAAAAATATTTACTCTGGCCGGGATTCGAATCCAGGACCGCCGGCTCAGTAGGCAGATGCACTACAAACTGCGCCAACCGTGTCGTCAATGAAATATCAAAGAGCGCTTGCAGATTGTCTAAAAGATAGATCGATGTTGTTGTGAGGGTTGCAAGAAGCCGCTGTTCTTGGATGACACAAGATTGCCCATCTAAGACTTTCTTGGAGATGGGTGATTCTACAAGCGTTTCAACCGCTGTCAGTCCGCTGTCAAAAATACTTTCATACAATGATAATAATTAAATAATATACTGTAACCGTACTTCTTACCATAAATGATCTAATTTAAGTCATAAATATTATGGCCCACTGACGGCGGTTGAAATGCCTGTAGAATCACCACACACGGCGACACGTGATGGTCTGAGTTGATGGGGAAGATAAATACTCAACAAATGTACCCTTGATTTAACAGACAACAATTAACGAATATTCGTAATATGTAGTGGCACATGAAATTGGCAATGACAATGCATACTTTAATTGACAGATACGACTTAATTGTACTCTGTTGGTAAAACTTCAGCTCAATATTTTATGCAAAATTATGTTAGCACTTCATATTTTAACATATTTATACCGTTGTAATTACTTTATAATCCCATTTAGTTTAGATTACACCCCGTTTGTATGACGTTGGATACAAATCAGAGGCAATCTTAGCTTAACTATGTGGTATATAATCGTTGTTACATATTTATGAGGAGGTTGAATGCACCCAGATTTTTCCAACTGACTGCACAACACGAAAACAACGCATTCAAATAGTATTCAATTATTAAATTGGATATGAAAAAGAGGATTGACATATTTTAGAAATTTTAAATACAATTTTAAATATGAAGCTTGAAATGTATTTTCATCAAAGACATACATTACAATATATAATATATATCAACTTATCAACACATTACAATATACGATCAAAATGTTAAAAGCGATGCTTTCTACCAAAAATATGTTATATAATATAGGTTTACGGGTTTTCCCTACATAAATACAATTCTTTAAATATAATATGATCAACCTTTTCGTGATAAGTGGTTGTCTCGTTTACGAGTATGTAGTAGGTGCGTTTATTATGGAGTTTAAAATTCAATAAAAATACGAGTATAAATACAATTCAAATTAAATATTATAAATACAATTTCTTTAATAAGGAATATGACCAACCTATCAGTGATAAGTCGTTGTCTAGTTTAGTAGTTACATTAATTATGGATTATTTGATTTGTTTCAATAATGATCGTAGTAGGTAAACACGCCCGTGTGGGAAGGTTACAATCGTTTGTTAACTCTTGTATTGATTACGGTGCTCTGTATACGAAAGCTTTACGAGGTCGGTACGGGTCATATAATTGTAAATAGAAAGTCTGGTGGACTTGTTTATGTAATTATTTATGTACGGATTGAAATAAAATTGAAGAATATCGATCAACGATACGTTTTCAAGAAACGTGAAGAAAATGTGGCTTCTGAGCATTAACTTTAAATATCCAGGTTTGGGTTTTGCAGTCAGTTTGACGGGTCGATTCGACACGGTACGAAAATTATTTTAGTTGACTATTAATGATTCTATATGAAATTAAATTCATAACTCTCTAAAACGCTACCGATCATTTAATCAAAATAAACAGCTGATGTTTTTCAAACAGATTTGAAAACAAAGTTAAGTAATTGCAGGAATTTCGGAGTATATATTATTTCATTTTAATAAATTTAACAAACTGTATTTCACTTCACATACCTACTATATTACTGTATATCAATAACAAAAGTTATACCT
This sequence comes from Apotomis capreana, assembly GCA_947623375.1. Lineage (NCBI taxonomy): Eukaryota > Metazoa > Arthropoda > Insecta > Lepidoptera > Tortricidae > Apotomis > Apotomis capreana. The sequence goes on along the minus strand of OX392506.1, from coordinate 14,980,493 downwards.
CTGAGCCTAACTTAAACTATGCGACAATGTTGTTTATCCCGAACAAAGGAGAATTCTTGCAGAATATCTACCTAAATAATGTTACGAGCTATCTAGATAAAGCTGAAAACTTCTACGTTACCTTAGCACAAAGTATGCAAAAGTCCTTGAGGATTGTTGGTACCGTAGCCGTAGGTAAGGGTGCAGGGGCCGACCCAGTTTCGGTTCAACGACCGCGCTATATTTAGCTCTCCCGGGCCCCTACTTACTAGGCTTGCATGTGCATTCGTTATCATAGAGAGTGCTGCTTCGCATACGTACATGTAAATTCCGTGGATTTCATGTTTTGCAACCGGCCAGCCTGTTGACGGACTTACCTGAAAAAAGAAGTTTTATTTATGGATTAATCTAGAATTGTTACGAGTTACGTACATTATGTATTATGCGAATGTGTTGTTATTGTTTACGTGTACCCAACTGAATCTTATATAAAGCTTTTTATTAATTTAAATCGTTTTCAGGAGTCCCTAGTCATTCAGTCTTTACACAGTTTAATTTCTTAGAGACTCGCTAAATTGGCCTAAGGCCAAAAATAAAATTCTATTAGATTTTTTTCTACAAATAATTTTCATCCGGCATCTCTAATTCAATCCAATCTACGCATCGTTCCAAATTCTTGGAATCAACGTGAACTTAATATCATACGAGTGAAACACTTCAAGCTAGTACTGCCGTCAGAGTCAGCGTATTTGCCTAATTGATCAAATATAGTTCACCAGAAAACCGCACACAAAAATATGTCATAACAGTGTACATTGTTAGTCGAAAGTCGTGTGCGGCTCGCGGGCGCTCGAGTCGTTACGTTGTCATCGCCCTAATTTTGCAGTGTCCTCGTTTTTGAGGTCAGCATCTATCGGGGCAACGAACTCGTGCCCTTATGCCGGGGGCCTGCGGCGCGGGGCGAGTAAGCGCCACTTACGGAACTCAAGTTTACTCTACTCCACACCAGATGGCGCGCTGTCGTGCCGTTGCAATATACGAAACAATGAGAGCCTGACTTGAGAATGCTATTGTATTTATATTTTGATTTGTAACTAAACGCAGAAGTGTATTTTATTATTTTCTCTTTCTTTAAATAAACCAATAAAAGTTAAATGCATTTTAAATCATGATGCCATAAATTCCAGTTTAGATAGAACTGTTTGAAGGTTATATTCATGTGCAACATTTATTTGGAAAACAAAACTCGAAGCAAATTCGTCGGCAGCAGTGTTGCAACCCTATCTAGTTGCTACGGGCTACGTCAGAGCCGAATGCATAATGGCCCGTATATTTGCCCGTAGTGTAGAATCGAAGCTCGTCGACGCACACACCGACGATCGTATAAGAACACGCGCGACTACGCTGGCGGTGGCGGGTCGTCGGCCGACAACCGGGGCAGCCTTGCTCCGTCCTCCGCGCCCTATTTCTGTCGCCACACTCGCCCCGCTCCCTTCCACCCGTACTCTCTACCACCCTCCACTTCGAAAATTACTATCTAAAAACGTAATACTATTCAATACATCTATGCATATACTGGAAGTTACGCGAACATTTTGACGACTTCCAAGTGTTAAAAAAGCATAACGTTCAGAGAAATCACTGTCTTGTACTCTTGTTATGCTCGTTACGCGTGCGAAAATAATAAAATCTCACGAGGTGGCTACTGTCTTTTAATTAGTTAATTAATTTTTGCTTCTTTCATGGCGAGTTGGCACTTGGCACGTTGAACGTACCTAAATGTGCTTGCTTGTTTTATGTTACTAAGCTTAAACTAAGATACTCCAGTTTTCTCCGTGCCAGCTATTTCCGTTAGGAGGAGACTATTAAAGTATATAGCGTTGTTAAATGGAACGAACAACTTTAAGATAATATACCTTAGCACTATCTTAATGTTAACGGAATCGAAACTAGTTAACACAGAAATCGAAACAAGCTAATTTATTAAGGTTAATTAAACCAGATATATTTTTGTTCAGTAACCATTACAGTAAGTATGTAAAAGAAAGAAGTGTTAGGATCCATTTATTTGTATGAGTTTAAGCTATATAACGTGCAATCTAAATGATTGAACTCTAAGTCGATAAATATATGAATTTTGGTACATCTTCATATGAAACACGAGAATTCGAATAGTAAACAAAGCAAGTACCTACTCGCGTCAAATATTATGAATGGAAGTAAGGCATGCGTCATAATTTCTAAATTATTGTTTGTAAAAGTATATTGTAGCGTAATTAAATTCTTTGTTGCCTCGTTGTCTCGTGCATTTATAAACCTTCGTTGCGGTTTTAGTGCAACAAAAATAGTGTACCCTAATTTATACTGCCCCGTCGACAAATATGACAATGTGCAGGGCTTGTTCTTTATAAAGTCCATTCAGTTTCCGTTCCTTGTATGAGTAGCTGATGATTCGAAATTTAAATTGTCCGACAGATTTTTAATATAATGATGATAGTTGCGTTTATCTCATGAATTAATATGTTAGACCATCCGTTACATCCGCACACACGTACTCAGAAAGGGACAGGCGCTTTATCATTTATCTATCGTGTGACAAACGAGTCATAGGCCTGCTGCTCGCAATTCGGCAATGTTCAGTCGTCATTCTGACGCGTACCGCGTATGCAGGGTGCGTGTGAGGGTATGTCGTGGCGAGGTGACGCGCGTTGCGTCTACTTTTACTCGCACTTTCTCGAGCGTTGCATCGCGCTTGCGCAACCAGCACATAACGCCATACTGGTTCGCTCGCATGCGGTGACAGCATTTCTTTACACTCACCACCAAGGCATATAATTTAACCATAGAAAGGTAAATAGAAAAAAATAGGAATGAAAAACACATGAACCGTAGGTAATAGTTTTTCATTCTTAAATTGAAAGCAGAGGCTTTTTTCGCTTAGAAAATTGTTACTATTTCCTGAAACTTACCATTGGAGCATGGAAAATTTTAATGAAAACTTTATGTTAACGGGATAAGAGGGGGCAGAGCGGACAGAGGGGGCACGCTATACGTGCCCTAGTTTCGCGCGGGTGTATGAACTCAAACGAGGTAAGGCCACCGACCGGCGCGGCGTGCAAACAAAACTGCGCTTTATATTCAGTAGTTTATGTAATATTTTTATTTGCAAGCAGGCTAATATATCGTCACTGGCCTATCTGACAGCGTACGGAGAAGTTGCTTGTGATGCCAGAACCAGCTAGTGACGCGACCTTCGCCACCGGCCTCGCTTCCAGCACCCCGTCACCGCCAGGTGTATATGGCATCATCACTTCAGATTTCATAAAGCCTTCATATTTTTCATCCTGTCACAAGTTGTTATGATCTTAAATCAACGAAGTAGATACTATATAAGAGTCTTGTTGTTGTCATTGTTTTCTAAATATTCTGCAATCTGAATTATATGCCGATAGTTCTCGTTTAGTTAAAGATTTGAATTCAAAAAATTATAAGACAATAAAGCGTATGAAAATTATATTTCAAAGCTTGTGATATGCATGTTAATTGATTACACAAGCGTGGATACAATTACGCAATGCTAGAGGAGTAATTATTAGGAATACCTTTGTATTACATGTTTACGCCAAACATTTATTCCGTGGGATAAAGTTGAAGTTATAGAAATACTAGCGTTTAACTGGTGTATAGAAATTTTGTCGAGATGGTTCATCGACGCGTTTGGTGGAGATAAAAGCCGGCGTCTCCAAGATATTCCGCTTTGGTTGAAATTAGTGATATGATCTCAACCACGAAGTATATGGAGATGGCATTCAGCGCAGTTTGTTAGCACCGCTGTAGCCGATTTTTACACGCACACAATTATAATCCTAATGAAAATAAGGTTTTACAACAAACAAAAGATAGTTGACATTGGCTGAGCTTATGTGTGCGTATTACGTGGTGATACATTACTACGATCACAGTATCGAACATTTTATAACTTCAACTTTATCCCTGCATTTAACTTTATTGCTTATATTATCTACTTTTATAACTTTTGATGTGTAAAACTTTTTTTTCTTTTGCTCAATGTAAACACGATGGATTAAATATTTTCTTTAATCCACATACCTATAGCCTACACAGATAATGTTTTCTACAAATTCGGTTTACAATTTCGATTATCAAATGCATAATTGATAAGATGCTTAGCCAGTTCATTGGCTTACACCAGTGTCCTATTCATAAAGACCTCGTTAGCAGCATCATTATCTTCTAGGAAAATCGACGCTAGCACTACAACAACATCACGCTCATTTATTTGTCCTGTGCCAGTTAACCAAGCTAAGGTATATAAATAAAGAATCAACACTTGGAACCTAGCGCACAAATAGCTTGCTAATTAAATAAATAGATGGACTATTTTCCTTTAAAATAATAATATCGACCTCGCCGATAGTAATAATAGGTTATTATTATAAATAATAAATATAATGGGTTCATGTCATGGCCCATACTATTTATCTTAGGTTAGGTATTTTGTCGTCTGTGATCTATTGTGATACTGATATGACACACCACTTATCTAAAATGTAAACCCAGGTCAAAAAACACTTTTGGTAGGTATGAAAGTAAGTAAGAGATGATAATTTCTATTGGCAGATATGCGATATGGTAGCTCAGGTAACTACATTTTAATGAACATTTTTGCAGCCAGACTAAACCATATGAACACATTTTAGTTGAAATATATGGTATCAGCAGATGGGTCGCGAGTCGGCGCAGGCGCCGAGGATAAATGCCGTGAGTCCTGGCCTGGGCGTTTGGGCGCGATCCAAACCCGAAGCGCTCATCACTGTATACCTCTGCGACAGTGCAGTTAAGTATTTGTGTGTGTTGGTGGAAATATGAGTTATTATATGTGCCATAGATATACATGGAGGATGAATTAAAGTCTGAAAATGCCAGCCATGCCTAAGGATAGTTATTCCTAATTAACTAATTTATAGTAGCATGCACCTTTAAAGATTAAACGAAAGTTGAGTACATTATTATTGGTATTTTTAAGAGAAATCGAATCGATCGAATGTGTGAAGAATTTTCTGAATTCTAGACCCACAATTTAAGATTTTTCCCTAACGCACTGTGACAGACCATGTGACCGCATGAGCAAACCATGTCATTAAACCTATAATTATAAGCCGCTTGAAGTTGTACAATAGGGATTCCCTAACAAAAAAGTGAAAGATGGCTCCTTGTATGCTTAAATTAACGTTGATATATATTCTGAAAACAAGAGAAAAACAAACACAATGCACTTCAATCAATCATAATAAGCGATGTTATCACGACGTCCAACTTTCTTTATTCTTATCCCTCTTTTAAATGCGGCCGCAAAGGCAGCCGGAGTGACAGGATTCATGAATAATTCTATTGTATTTGTTTGTATATAGGTCACGTCGTCTTCGGATGCGTAAACAGCTGAAGCTGCCTCGGAGACTATGGAATAATCCGCGACAAGTTATCCCTCGAACTGGGACATCATAACACTCAGTATGCATACGTATTTTACTCGAATACAACATACACTCCTCATCAATAAGCCCACGTTTATAAACTGTAAGTAGGTATGTTGTATGTTGATACAAACAATGCATACGTATGCATAATGATGCGTTCAAAGCAAAAGTAAACAACCTCTATTTAGGACAATAAACTTCATCAAGAACGTTCGATAATTGTGTTCGATTGTTAAGTAATTAGGTATCTCATTATGTTTTAGAAGCGATAGGCGGTTATCGGGGGATTTGCATAGCAACGCACGCGTTCACAGAGGGGGCTGAGGTTGTTGGCTCCTGGCACAGCTGCGGCGATTGCACGGTTTGGTGTGAAGGATGCACAGTTGGTGCATAGAGTGGCATGTCAGTGCACGGTATTGCAAGCGTGTCGCTAGAGGCCGCCTCCCGCGCCCCGCCGCCCGGAGCAACAAACTCTGCAAGGTTGCGCCGCGACCGACTGCGCTATCGGTAGCTACTGAAAGCTACGATATTGCCCTTCTCTGACAACTATTTTACTTTATAGCTGTCATATCGGTAGCACGAAGGTCTTGTTACTGTGAACGCTTGGCATTTCAACGTTCTAACTAAAGTACACTTAGGTACATTAACATGCTCTTAAAATGCAAAACTGTTTACAAGCAGCCTTCATATCTAGGTTGAAGCTCAAAATTTGCACATTGATAAAGATCTCTAAAATATTAGAACCAATAATACCCAATAATATATTTAACAGCTAATAAAACATAATAATACTTAAACAATATTCTATAAACTGTTTAGTGTGATTGATGTGCTTCTATTTAGTCACTTATTAGAATATCGAATCAGTTAATGTACTTACATTCCTTATTAGATATTCAAAAAAGTACTTTGTTTTTATTCAACTGATTCATATTTAGATAGTATAATATATAATAAATTCAGCTTCATGCTATCCTGGGAGTTCTAAGATTAATGAAAAACACCAAGATTGTAAAATTTACACATGCACGATAATATAGTTAATATATGTAAGTCCCTATTTAAAAATAAAGTCTGTTAAAAAATCTGATGCTTTTATTACTAATTGTTATTTTATTGGTCTATGTGTAGCTTTAATGTGCACTGCTACGAAAGTAACCGTGCGATCAAATCATACTTCTAGCGCCATCTGTCGACAAGTAGCAGAAGTTGTGGTTACGAGTTTCACCACAGTGGAGTAGCGCTACTTTCATTACAATAAGACGATTTCAGCTATCATGTATATTTTTTTGGTATTTAAGTCAATTTAATAAACAGGTAATTTTGTTAATACTATGTATGTAAGATAGATTGAGTTTTTGCAATTTTGACTAGAATCTGACAAGTTTGCAGTTCTTTAAACAACTAAGAAAGTTTTTTTTTTATATATATTTTGGTATATAAGTCAATTTAATAAACAGGTAATTTTGTTAATATTATGTATGTAAGATAGATTGAGTTTTTGCAATTTTGACTGAATCTGACAAGTTTGCAGTTCTTTATACGACTCTAAGAAAGTATTTTTTTTTAATGTTTCCTAGTCATCGCTACGAAAATGTTTATACGAGTATGTGACAACCAGTGCTCACAAAAACATCATTGTTTACTTGTTTTTGTTGTTTTATCTTACGGATTGCCCAAATTAGAGTTGACTCATGTCAATATTACGCACATGCTAAGTATTATTGTAATTACAGAAACTCGTGTAAAATGCATCGGGCGAGTGTGCGTCATCCGGGTAAACAGAGCGACGACCGCGTGACGCGGTCGCCGTCACGCCAACGTGCAGCGGCGTCACGCGCGTGTTACTCACTCTGACGTCGGCGTGCAACCAAAACGCACCTTATAAACAAAAGCCAAACCAGTACTGGCTGTTTTAAACTGAATTGTGTGTGTACAAGATTGAAAATATAATGAATTTAGCGGTTGCCATAATCCGCTTTTGTTTTAAATCTATTGTCATATCGAAACATTGTATAGGTGCAACGACCGAAATTAATGAACACGATATCAAATACATTATAAAAAAAACCTATTGTGTTTATTATCATAATTGAAACCCATGGTGATTTTTTTAATTATCAAAATACGGAAACCGAATAGAATATTATTTTGTTTGTTCAAAATGTACAAGTATAAGGTTACTTTACTAAGCTGAAAACTATTCACAATAAAATTAAACCCAGTATTATATTATAAAAACTGTCAGGTATGTAGGCGAAGTAAAGCTACCTCCTCCGGCCAACTTTCAAAAGTTCCTAACCTACGGTGGCGCTATAGTGCCTAAATATTGAACGATGGCGCTACAGTCAGTAGAAGCTTCTGAAACATGAAAGCTCGCAGGTTTTGCGCCTAACGCCGCCATCTAGCGGAGGACGCTTGAAGCTGTGAAGGCAGCAAGCTCTCTCGCTTGGCATTGCCATCTGGCGGGAATTTTCCGAACCGCGCAGGCTTCGTGGGTGTAGCGCTCTGTGGAAAGTCGTACACGTGCTACTAGAGACCGCTGCCTTCAATTTACTTTTTGGAAATGTATTACATGCTATTTACATGTTACAATGAGTGAGCAAAAAAAAGTTTTCCATTTGATTTTCTTATTGTGTAAAAATATACTCACAGGGAAAATGAAAAACAAAACCGGTCTACCTTCTTGTATTAATGTATTTTTTTGTAATAATGTATGTCTTTATGGCCACATCGCGCAAACTAATGGACGGATTTTAACTTTTTTTGGTACACAAATAGGCATCCATGAATAGTTATAGAACATTGAATACTTTAATTCGACTGCGGAAAAGGCAATAAAGTACGAACACCTTCTATAACATATTCTATATGTATTAGGTAAAAATATCTAATCTACTTATAAGCAGGAAATTTCAACTTTGCTTCTTATAAATTTAGAGAGGGAGTTTTTTAGAAAAATATAGGCAGATGCATCCAATAAAATGTCAGCCAGTAATTTTAAATTTCACAAAAAATAAAGTGATGAATGATTGTTATTAAACTCCTTAGCTACTTCAGAGATCCTTAAAACTTTCTTCTATAATAAGACGATTATTGTTATTGCTGCTTAAACAAATTCTTAACATTTTTACGCATGTGCTAAGTAATAGCCAGTAAATCGGTGTTAGAGTATATTATAAGAAATAAATGGAATAAATTTGAACACTATGGACATTGTATTTCCAAATGTATCACCTTAATTTAAAAGAACAAACGTCTTGAAACTTAATAAATAAAATAAATACTATGGGGACTATGTATGGCGACGGATACAAATGAGGTGCAAAGTGGACGTAACTGATCACGTTTGTTGTATGGGAGCCCCACTTAAATATTTATTTTATTCTGTTTTCAATATTAGTTGTTATTGCGGCAATAAAAATAGAGCATCTGTGAAAATTTCAACTGTCTAGCTATCACAGTTCATAATATACAGCCTGGTGACAGACGGACGGACAGTTCAGTCTAAGTAAGAGGGTCCCGTTTTTACCCTTTTGGGTACGGAACCATAAAAACAAGCTTAAACGATTCCAGAGGTGAATGACGCGTGCACTTAAGTCGGTGCTAATTTATCATGTGCATTATCAAATTGTACTGAATTCAAACGTCAATAAAGTCATACGTAATGCAACCTCCAGCCGACTTTCCGACTATCGTCCGGAATAAATAACACGACTGACCTACAAACAGTCGCGAACGCAGAAAGATGTGTTCCCCGTCCTTTTCCTACCTCAACACGGTCCGTATTGTGCGGAAGAGATAGCAGCTCTCGTAATGATGACGAACCTCCGTTCTCAATGTCAAGTTCACCTATTATTAGTGTTCAATGCCAAAAAACACACACGCAAGTATAATGGCGAAGCGCTGGTCAGGCGGATATACAGCTGTACAAACGATTTTCCAGGAATTGTACTTACTTCAATATTTTTTATGTAAATTCAAAGGAAATGTTGCTTCTTACTACGTTGAAAACTTCAACTGCAACATAACTATACATGTTCACTTTTTTTAAATTCACGTGTCTTCAGCATATAAATTATAGATATGCAGATTGTGTTAGTAAATATAATATATATAAATAGTATAAAATGACAATGACCTTATAAGGACAAAAAAGATGGAACATGCACGACCTTTTTCAATCCACATGTGCAGTCAAGATAAACAAATGCATTGGGCTTCAATATAAAATGTAAATTTTCATGAAGTCAATCAGGACGACCTCAAGGTTATCTGCGCCTGAGTAGTCTTGAGTAAATAATTAATTTGTAAACAAAACATGATTACCTATACATATATGAATGCGAGAATGTGATATTTGACTAATTAGGTAAAACGTGTTTGTCTTCGCATCCATTCACCATAAACAACCTAAATCAGCTCATTGCTGGATATAGGTATTTATGATCTTCCGCCGCTACCAGCCAGCTCGCTAAATAGAATCACTTCAACTAACCCGAAGTTCGACACTGTCTGCCAAGACGTGGTCTCCAGCCAAGATCACTAACTTCATAAACGAGTTGGAATAAATATCCTATATTTACCTACAGAAATCTAGAGTATTTGCATATTGGTATATGCAGTTTGGACAACACGACAGAGAGTGCCTTACGTAATCGAACTGAGTTCGTGCCGACGCCGCGTCAGCCTTGCACTTGACCAGATGCAAGGTCTCTGTCAGTTGCTGCGCATAATATTACTGGGGAATTATTGTATGTAGGCCACTTATCTTTGAGGATTTAATTTAATATGGTAAATGTTGCATAGACCGAATAGCAATATACAATACAATTCCTCTTTATTGCACACCTCATAAAACATACAGGAGAAATACAATGCAAGAAATTACAATTAGAGGTAAACAACAGGTGGTCTTATCGCTAAAGAGCGATCCCTTCCAGACAACCTTTGGTTAGAGGAGAAGTTGAAAAATTGTTTTGTTTAATATGCAGTGCAAAAATCAGAAAAAAAAATTAATAATATATACCTACACCAAAAATAAATAAATACATAAAATACATAATTATAATAAACGATAAATACATACATACATTCAGCAAAAAAATTATACTAGGAATAATCTTAATTAATAACGATTATAATATAACAATTAAAGCTGCGAGCTGCGCAACATAGGGTAAAACCGCAAAATTGTCATTAAGTCTTTTACCGTCATTTAGAATATTCTTCGTTTCAGGGTCTACCAAATAAACTTATGGACATTTTCTCTACAATTACATAATAATACAATAGCCATCACATATATCTACAGTGTTTTTGGTTTTTACAGAAATGCTTAAATATCGTCTAATCTGTGCGATTTATCGTATCCCTAATACCCGCATCATTTATTCATGTACTTATCTCTTTGTAGTTAACAGTATTAAACTAAAATATTTTAAACACAAAACTCGCTGGATTCGATCGAAAAAGGTTGCAAAGCAAATATCTCAATAATACCTAATGTATTTATTATTTTATGCATGTAACAGTCATAAATAGGAGACGAGTTGCATAACGCTTATGATGATTTCATGTAATACAACCAGTTCTACTACAATAAAAAAAATAGTTTATACAATGACAAATGTAAAGGTCACATTCTTAAAATGTTCGTTTTTAGAGTTCCGTACCCAAAGGGTAAGAACGGGACCCTATTACTGAGACTTCGCTGTCCGTCCGTCCGTCCGTCCGCCCGTCTGTCACTAGGCTGTATCTCAAGAATGATGATAGCTAGACAGTTGAAATTATCACAGATGATGTATTTCAATTTTTATTTTTTCATTTTTACGATTTATTTTATTCACTATATAGGCAGATACATTTTTCCACTCTTTTATCGTAACTAAATTCGGTAATATTTTTACCTTAGTTAAACTTATATATGTATGTTAAGTATACACTTTAATACTGCCTAACAACAGTTTGTCACCCAATACTTCCCTATAAATGGTATATTGGCGAGGTGCATCGATATTACCAATCTATGATAATAAGGCGAGCATAAAACACGAGTCGGGTCACTTCTGTTCTTTTTGCTCTTGATTTTTTTTATATCAACCGCAAACATGTTATTTGGCCATGATTGATGATAGAACGGACTTAACACATTAGCAATATGAAATTGATCATCCGAAACTGCTTAAGTTATGAAGTAATGTTTGATTTTTAATACGCAATGCAGTTAGTAGATAAGTACTTAGGGGTGGCGAGATGACAGAGATATTTGTCATCAGTAACAGAGCCTCACACCATGACATCAAATTTCCTGGTATTTGCAGTACCTGTAGGTACTGTAATGACAGGTAGGTAGCTATAGGTACATACATACCTAAGTCATAGTAATAGATGTAGCTCCCTCGACTGAATCGAATGTGATTACAGTGTAGATGTCCATTATGCACTAGATTTTACCACACAGGACAAAATAAACACAAACTGCAATAGATACAGACAAACAGTCTGGACCTAAATTATGCTCCCAACCCCCCGGCGTGGCGCCGGCGGCGACAGCGGAAATTGGAGGTAACTCTATCTAAGCCCACAGAAGTGCGCAATTTGTCAGAGCAGATAGTAAAATGAGAATAATATAACGAAAATTGTAAATGCAATATTAGGTACTTCTATTGCAATATTTTTTCTAGTAAGTCAATTTTCACCTGCGCTCCTGCTTTCTAGCGGGCGATAGTTGAATTAAGATCTGATATTTCAACATAGAGGTAGCTAAAGAATCTAGATTTTATCCGCGACTTTGTTCTCATCGGTTTCTGAAAAACTTTCACCTAAACTGGAAGTTCTACGCAAAGTTTCAGTTGTCTGAGCCGTCCAAGGAATTTTAGGCCTCATAAGTCAGTCAGGAAAACTGATAAAATGCGACCGCGATTCTATTCGAGTAGGCAAGAAATATTATTTATATTATTATATTGATAATACCCAAAATTTTTGGGTATTATCAATTTATCCCCGCGGCCTTATTGCTTGGTATGCAGATGTGGATATATTTTTAGTGATACCTATTTCTTGCCTACTCGAATAGAATCGCGGTCGCATTTTATCAGTTTTCCTGACTGACTTATGAGGCCTAAAATTCCTTGGACGGCTCAGACAACTGAAACTTTGCGTAGAACTTCCAGTTTAGGTGAAAGTTTTTCAGAAACCGATGAGAACAAAGTCGCGGATAAAATCTAGATTCTTTAGCTACCTCTATGTTGAAATATCAGATCTTAATTCAACTATCGCCCGCTAGAAAGCAGGAGCGCAGGTGAAAATTGACTTACTAGAAAAAATATTGCAATAGAAGTACCTAATATTGCATTTACAATTTTCGTTATATTATTCTCATTTTACTATCTGCTCTGACAAATTGCGCACTTCTGTGGGCTTAGATAGAGTTACCTCCAATTTCCGCTGTCGCCGCCGGCGCCACGCCGGGGGGTTGGGAGCATAATTTAGGTCCAGACTGTTTGTCTGTATCTATTGCAGTTTGTGTTTATTTTGTCCTGTGTGGTAAAATCTAGTGCATAATGGACATCTACACTGTAATCACATTCGATTCAGTCGAGGGAGCTACATCTATTACTATGACTTAGGTATGTATGTACCTATAGCTACCTACCTGTCATTACAGTACCTACAGGTACTGCAAATACCAGGAAATTTGATGTCATGGTGTGAGGCTCTGTTACTGATGACAAATATCTCTGTCATCTCGCCACCCCTAAGTACTTATCTACTAACTGCATTGCGTATTAAAAATCAAACATTACTTCATAACTTAAGCAGTTTCGGATGATCAATTTCATATTGCTAATGTGTTAAGTCCGTTCTATCATCAATCATGGCCAAATAACATGTTTGCGGTTGATATAAAAAAAATCAAGAGCAAAAAGAACAGAAGTGACCCGACTCGTGTTTTATGCTCGCCTTATTATCATAGATTGGTAATATCGATGCACCTCGCCAATATACCATTTATAGGTAAGTATTGGGTGACAAACTGTTATTAGGCAGTATTAAAGTGTATACTTAACATACATATATAAGTTTAACTAAGGTAAAAATATTACCGAATTTAGTTACGATAAAAGAGTGGAAAAATGTATCTGCCTATATAGTGAATAAAATAAATCGTAAAAATGAAAAAATAAAAATTGAAATACATCATCTGTGATAATTTCAACTGTCTAGCTATCATCATTCTTGAGATACAGCCTAGTGACAGACGGGCGGACGGACGGACGGACGGACAGCGAAGTCTCAGTAATAGGGTCCCGTTCTTACCCTTTGGGTACGGAACTCTAAAAACGAACATTTTAAGAATGTGACCTTTACATTTGTCATTGTATAAACTATTTTTTTTATTGTAGTAAAACTGGTTGTATTACATGAAATCATCATAAGCGTTATGCAACTCGTCTCCTATTTATGACTGTTACATGCATAAAATAATAAATACATTAGGTATTATTGAGATATTTGCTTTGCAACCTTTTTCGATCGAATCCAGCGAGTTTTGTGTTTACAATATTTTAGTTTAATACTGTTAACTACAAAGAGATAAGTACATGAATAAATGATGCGGGTATTAGGGATACGATAAATCGCACAGATTAGACGATATTTAAGCATTTCTGTAAAAACCAAAAACACTGTAGATATTATATGTGATGGCTATTGTATTATTATGTAATTGTAGAGAAAATGTCCATAAGTTTATTTGGTAGACCCTGAAACGAAGAATATTCTAAATGACGGTAAAAGACTTAATGACAATTTTGCGGTTTTACCCTATGTTGCGCAGCTCGCAGCTTTAATTGTTATATTATAATCGTTATTAATTAAGATTATTCCTAGTATATTTTTTTTGCTGAATGTATGTATGTATTTATCGTTTATTATAATTATGTATTTTATGTATTTATTTATTTTTGGTGTAGGTATATATTATTAAATTTTTTTTCTGATTTTTGCACTGCATATTAAACAAAACAATTTTTCAACTTCTCCTCTAACCAAAGGTTGTCTGGAAGGGATCGCTCTTTAGCGATAAGACCACCTGTTGTTTACCTCTAATTGTAATTTCTTGCATTGTATTTCTCCTGTATGTTTTATGAGGTGTGCAATAAAGAGGAATTGTATTGTATATTGCTATTCGGTCTATGCAACATTTACCATATTAAATTAAATCCTCAAAGATAAGTGGCCTACATACAATAATTCCCCAGTAATATTATGCGCAGCAACTGACAGAGACCTTGCATCTGGTCAAGTGCAAGGCTGACGCGGCGTCGGCACGAACGCAGTTCGATTACGTAAGGCACTCTCTGTCGTGTTGTCCAACCAAACTGCATATACCAATATGCAAATACTCTAGATTTCTGTAGGTAAATATAGGATATTTATTCCAACTCGTTTATGAAGTTAGTGATCTTGGCTGGAGACCACGTCTTGGCAGACAGTGTCGAACTTCGGGTTAGTTGAAGTGATTCTATTTAGCGAGCTGGCTGGTAGCGGCGGAAGATCATAAATACCTATATCCAGCAATGAGCTGATTTAGGTTGTTTATGGTGAATGGATGCGAAGACAAACACGTTTTACCTAATTAGTCAAATATCACATTCTCGCATTCATATATGTATAGGTAATCATGTTTTGTTTACAAATTAATTATTTACTCAAGACTACTCAGGCGCAGATAACCTTGAGGTCGTCCTGATTGACTTCATGAAAATTTACATTTTATATTGAAGCCCAATGCATTTGTTTATCTTGACTGCACATGTGGATTGAAAAAGGTCGTGCATGTTCCATCTTTTTTGCCCTTATAAGGTCATTGTCATTTTATACTATTTATATATATTATATTTACTAACACAATCTGCATATCTATAATTTAGAAAAGAAAACTGATAAAATGCGACCGCGATTCTATTCGAGTAGGCAAGAAATAGGTATCACTAAAAATATATCCACATCTGCATACCAAGCAATAAGGCGGCGGGGATAAATTGATAATACCCAAAATTTTGGGTACACTCGTTGGGTATGTGTGCATGTACGAAAATTTAAAACAATTTTTTTATTACCTCCAAATTCGTCTATTCCACTTGGTTTTGTAATAATCATCAATTAGCTACCTTTCTTTTCTACATTTGTATAATACTCGTAAATATATATAGAAATAATGTGTTTTACCAAAATCATATTTTGTTCCCCCTAAGACCCTTCTGGTCACATGCAAAAAGTACTACTTAAGTACATTTCTCCAATTTAAGCTCAAGCGCACATTTAGTCGCTATTCGCTAAATCAATGTTTGTCGCCCTAGACTAGGGATTCGTTGCTACCTACGTCCCAGACAGCCATAATTCGGTTTATCGAGACATGCGTAGTGCACCAGTGACCGGCAAACGCACACACTTCCCCTGCAGTATTGATCGCGGCCGTGACTCAGACCGCCCTTGCCCGACTTTCACCCCCCACCTTATCGACGCTACCCGGCTCCCGCTGCGTTGGGGTGCATTTACTACCGGAACTCATGGAAATTAAAGAAACTTACTATGGAAGATACACTTTGAGATTTGTTTAAGTAGGTAATTACGGATTATCTTTACTGCGGGGTTAGCGCGATAACATATTTTACGCGTGTCAAAAAGTCTGCAATATCAGCAGGTCTTGTGTTTTAGTTTATTTGAAAACTAAATTATTCTCACTAAAATATGAGCAAATAAGCCAAGCGTAATCGAAAAATTATAACTGTCAACAGCGAGCCACGCCAAACTGTCAAAAATCGTCTGATATTTTATTATTTTCGCAATATTTGGCACTGGGCTTCCGGTTCGTGTCCCAAGATGGCCGCATGCGTTTAAGTTTAGTTGTTCATTATTTATTCATTTTAGTTGTTCAATGTGTAGTATTGATAGCGTATTGTGCAGTGATCTAACTTATGAGTGAATAGCTAATGAAGAATTCAACTTGAAGCGTTCATAGCCCTTCCTGGGTCAAGGCCCGATAGTCCGCGTGGTTTTTTGTAAATCGCTATCACTTTACAAAAAGCACGATTTTTTCAACTCACCGTACAACGTGGTATCAATCCTCTATCTAGTCGCCTAGTGCGATTGGCAACGAGACATTGGCAGTAATGGTCGCTTAACTGTGACCGGTTGCCATTTTAAAAAAAATAGAATAGAATATTTGGCACTAACTGCCAGGTCGCATGAAAACCATATACTTGTTTGCCGCTATATGCACACGTACCTATGCATTTTGCCAGAGGCGCATAAATACGAAAGTGAATTCGTTTGTTCAATTTACAATGCCATCAGGTTAACTGAAATTATTAGTTTCATCCCGGAAATATACCTGTAGATATTTCTCTACCCACGCCTCGAATGCACATGATGAATGCGACTGAAAATACATTGAAACTTGGAATTATATTTGTACTTATCAGCTAAGTAGGTACCTGAAGTTATATAACTGATTGTGAAAACCCTGATTTAATATTTGTCATTACCAAATTAAATTATCAATGTTGTGCTCTCTATTTTGTATTAAGGGCAAAATCTAATCGGTAAACATGTTGTCAAATTCACAAAGCGCACTTAAAATATACACATCTACACACGAGACATCGTATACATACACAAATATAAGTAATTTATACTCGTATAGCAGATAGGTATCTATTGCTCTATATCTACCCCGATAGCGCGCTACCCCCGTGACCAACACACCCTACTAACTTTTATACCCTTATTCGAGAGGGTTGCTAACAGGTAAAGATTCGAAGGAAAGTTAGGAGACGCCACGCGGGACTGATAGTCAGAGGGCGATATTTTGTGTCAAAATTCTGAGTACTCGAGCGTTTCAATACAGATTGATTGTAATTTATGTTTAGGATTTTCACCCACGTTTAATTCATTTTTACTTATTTAGAGCACTTGCTGCTTCAAATCTTGAATGTCGGTTTAGGTACTTAGCGAAAAATGACATCAATCGTTCGGAAAATGCAAATGTAAGCTTAATTTTAACCTTATTTGAATATTAGGAGTGATCAGAAGCTGTTTAAAACCTTGTGCAACGATTGATCTACTCGTAAGTAATTTTGCTCGAGTAAAGAAAATAAAATAGGCCGGAGATGCGAAGACGAGGTCTCAAGACACCCTCCCGGACTGGCAGCAGCAAGGGCACGGGCGCGGGCCGGGCCTGCCCCAAGGGATTACGTCATCGACATGCTCGCGTTAAGGAATTCTATCAAATCGATTTTGGAACGTATTGTGGTGAATTCCTTTACATATCTTGATGTATATTGACATTTGATATGTAAGAGTAGGATTCAAATATAAATAACAAACTATAACTCCTTTTTGTAAAACTAAGGTTAATAATAACAAACATAACAATGTTACTGTTGCAGCTAAAGGTATATAAAAATCTCAATATCGTAGCTTGATTAGGTATTATATAAGTGACTTGGCCCATCAAGGATTGCTCAAGACCTCAAGACCTCCTTCATTAACCGTTATTTAATGGCTTATCAGATCTAGAAAAAAAAAGAGCAGTTTCAGTTAAAGTAATGACTATAATTAGGAATTCCATGAGGGCTAGGTTCGACGAGGCGGCGTAAGTCAACTGCGAAGGGCAGACCTACTATAGAGCGACCGGCGAGAGCTTTTCCATGACGCTGTACATTGCGCGCGACATCGTGTCTCGACGCTTGCTTTCGTAATGTTTGTTTTGTTGAGGTTAGGGTAAATATTACTATAATACAATATTTTCTCATTAATTTATAGCGCTTGTATGAACATATTTATGAAATGTTAGAAAAACTTGTATGTAATACCTGGGAATAGGTACAGTTTTTATGTATGTATGTAAACACTTTATTGCACATCTTACATGATGCCACGGATTGTGTTGCCTCGCTGACACCAGTAACGCACACAACTTCACAGAGTGAACTGTGAAAGATTTACTATACCTATGTATGCGACTTATAGTCTCAAACTTAATATATAATAAGCTGTAATCGACATATAATCCTGCCATACGATTAAATAAATAAATTGGGTGGAAGACCAATAGATAATTTTTATATGGATATTATTAATGGCACAGCAAACAAATAGTCGCCTATCAATTTATTTTCATCAATTATATACTTTTTACATCAAATTAATTATTGCACTGCAAATAAAATAAATGCCTAGCAAAAATTGTACTGCAGATAATTAGAAAATACACATCAGCACGACATTACTTTTCATCTTTTTAAAGAACCCAGTTAGGTTTGTTTCATAATTATTCCGAAATTTAAACAGTTTTTGAAAAAAATGGCTTGCGTACAAATGAAAATTGGCGAAACGTTACAGATGGGAAACTAAAATTTATGTTTCAGATAGGTAACCATCTAATCAGGATCACCTCTCAGAGCAGATCTGACTCCGCCGGGTTAGGTTAGGTTAGTTTTTTTTTTATATCCCTATAAAACGCTCCATATAATGTGCGGTAGTCATTATTAGCTATGCATTACTTAAATATATGCTTTACTTTTATATTAATAGATGCACGCCACAAATATAAATTATAGTATATTTAGTAACATTTTGAGTGCAATATTTGCTGTGCAATCAGTAATTTTGATATAAATTTTGATTATTTTTGCATAGAAAAAGACTTTTTTTTGATGTGCGTTTAAATACTACCCATTTTTATATTGTTACTAGCTGTGCCCCGCGGTGTTACCGGCTCATCCCACTGGAACACTACATTTATTCGGGATAAAAAGTATCCTATGTCCTTCCCCGGGACTGAAACTATGTATATACCAAATTTCATCTAAATCGGTTCAGCGGTTTTAGCGTGAAGAGGTAACAGACAGACAGACAGACAGACACACTTTCGCATTTATAATATTAAGTATGGATTTTTTTCGGGTCCGTTTCCATGGTGATATTAATTGCGCGCCCTGATACCGCCGTGTAGCCCACGATGCGCGACGCCGGGCTTGAAATTAATATTGGTTCAGTTGAGCGGGATGAATGTGAACACTATGGGAATGCAGCGAATTTCGATCCAATTAATTCTTGCATTAACATTGTCTTGGGGTATTTTGATTCGTGTGAAATTAAACTTGTATGTACGTAATTTCAGATTTGTTATCATCGATATTTAAAATGCATTAAAAATGTATCGAAATCTATCCCTTATAAAAAGTAGTGCGGCAGAATCATTTGTTTCTGACATTGAAATAATTTATGCATTAAAAATATACTCTCGTATAAAAATCACATTCCTTGAGCATCAGGGTGCACAATAACGCCGACAAGGTTGGCGTGGAGCATGCGCTATTGCATCGCGTGAGTCAGCGAGCAGCGACGCCAGCGACATACACTTTCCCGTTGCGCGAGGGTATGGCTGCAGGATCGATGCCGCCCCACGTTCACGGTCAACGCCCTACGCCCGCCCTACGCTTCCGCGTCAACGGAGCCCCCCTACCCCGCCAGCTAAATATACCCTGGCATCCCCTCAACGTTATGAAACACAATTAGCCGCACTATTTCGAGATAAGTATTCTGTTCTTCTTGAGGCAGGTTTAGGGGAGCACGCTTTTAATCTATATTTGTTATGGTTTTTATCGAATCCATGGCCTACTTCGTCAGTGGCTTAATTGATTTATTTTAGGCACGCATTCCATGTATAAACATAAGTATCTCGAAGGTGCCGGATAAAGATAATTAATGTATTTTGAATAAAGGTTACAGACTTTGGAAATAAACTGATATCCGAATGGAGTTTATTCGGTATGCGGGGCGGTGTGGTTCGTGTGAGCTATGAATGTTTCCGTAGGTACTTGCGCTTGGTCTTATGCTTCCTAAAACTTAAATGTCCGATGTTTTTGTGCTGACTTATTGATGATATAATAAATTCTCAGTGTATAAAAAAATGTAGGTATATATTACCTAGCTAATAATGACTTTCTTATTTGAATGTAAATTTATACAGTATCATTTTGACTGCAGTAATGAATTCGTTCAATTTCGAAACTATTTAATCATGCAAGGCGAGGCACTTCAATGGCGTGGGGTGTTCCAACTTTAATTAAGTCGCACTGCTGGCCCAATTCTCGGTTCCATCTAGATGCATCCCGGTCGTAAGGTTGCGTCAAACTGTCATTGTTATTAATATAGATTTTAGTTCTTTAATTTTAATTTTAATTTAATTGTCAATTTATATATTTTGTTATGATGAAATAAATGAGATACTTCCCTTTATTCAGTATTAGTCATACATTGTCATTAATATAGAATCTCATATAGACATCATCGAGACTGCTAAATCATACAGTTACTTGTAAGCTTTTACATTTCGTACGTAGCTATTATTAGCATTCCTACAGTTGTTGCTCCTGTGTCATACACATATTCAGAATGAGAATTTGTACTACTCGTTAAATTGATAAGATGCAGGTATTGAGATTTATAAAACTAAATAAACAAAAACAAATGTAACTATTTTGATATCTAGAAAGTATCTTAGTAATATGACCAAAATATTCCAGGAAGATGATGACAGCCTTAATGTACTTAAAGGCGCATATTATTAGATATATGTTATTAGTAGGTAAAAGGTACACGTGCCAAAGCAAAGTAGGCTATGAGTCAAAATCGATTTTACCACAATCCGTCCATTTAGACCATGAATGATTACGTAAATCCTGCTGTGTTCGATATAAGGGCCCATTTCAACGAGGAAAGTTATTTTACAGTCCAGATATATAATGGTACTTGTGTCTGCTATGACTGCTACACAAAATATGATATTATTGCCCTTACGGTAGTTTCATTCGAAATAAGCAATCTGATGTTGTAAACATTTATTTATTTATTCGTAATAACAAAACATTGACCTGAAACGTGCAGTATTCAATTAAGAACAGTACTTGCATTTACAATGTAGTCTTCATTATCAAGAGATTGAAACCATTTTTTCTTCATACTTTTAAATTCCTTTAACAACTACTAATTCAGCTTTGAAAAGTTACCGGTGCTTACAAGCTTTCATTTAACTTGTAATGTATGTATGTACTCGTTACTACGTTTGTTCGGGTGAAATCTTGCAACTAAATTTTGAAGCAGATATCTTTAACCGATTTAGCTGAAATTTTACATTACCTACTTCACTTTGATGAGGATATGGAGCTGGTCTGATGACCGGACCAGAAGGTGGCACTAGAAACCATGAAATAGAAGCAATCATACCGAATTTGGGGTCTTTAGAATCGTCTCAGTGAGTAACTTATGGACGTCCAAAGAAAAGTACAGTCGGCTTTAAAAGCTTGCCACGCAAATGATTTTTTTGGCAGAAAATTATAATTTTTATTATCCATGGATAATATGCAATATACGTTATTAAATAAAAAAGCCATACGTTAGGATTAGGATATATATAATAGTAATCGTTTTACAAATACAAATACTCTTTATTGCACACCTCCACCATCAAGGAATATACAACACAACATGAGATACATTCAAATGTCAGGCATAGGTAAACAACAGGCGGTCTTATCGCTAAAAAGCGATCTCTTCCAGACAACCTTTAGGTAGCGGAGTAGTTGAAATTTGATGTTTGAAATTAGTAGGTGGTGCATAATAATAATAGGACTATTGAACGACTACCATAAAAGACAAAAGTAATATACATACATAAATAAAAATATACAGATATACTATTAGTTTTAGTATTATCTTTTAGTATTAAAAAATAAAATACCACCCAAACCGCGTTCATCTTTTACGTACTTGATAAATTAAAAATGCAGGTCCAAACACTTACTACATGCAAAGTTGCAAACATGCATTACAAGTCATTTGACAATTATCTTGGGGTACTTAATAAGTATTTACGACATACATACATGTTAGGAGACGATTTATATAAGGCAATAGATACATATTTCATTCGAGTTAGTGGGGTACGTACTCTTAACCAACCGAATTTAAATGTAGCATTATTGTGAAGGATAAATCTTTAAAATATTTAGCATCAAAAAGCTTTTTTTTTTCTATATTGGAATTCGACATTATTCATGGAAATGCGTAACTACCTATACCTATGTATAGCCTAGCAAATGCCGGTACGGTCCAGGGATAGTGGCGCTAAAAACAGCTTTCATATGGCAATAATGAGCATAGGTCATATATTGGCATTAATAAACGTCATAGCAATTTTTCAAGGATTTGTTATTAACGAAATTCAAAACATTGTTTACCAGAATGCTGCTCAATCCTTCGTTCTTCTTGCGAAATAAATACTGAATCCTATTGAATAAAACTTGACTTTAATCACTGTGGATAGTTTTGTCAAAAAATACTTATAATTTGCGGAATATTTAGTTCTGTTTCCTCTTTGTTTTCATCAGTGATACCGTCTTTCAACGTCAGTTACCAAAAATTTGTCGTTACCAGTAAAAAAAAATTAGTAGCGTTTAAATCCGCAATAGGGCGTGGGTTGAAAAACACCCCCCGGGGCTATAGTTAATTTAAAATCTTGGTGATATGATTTTAATTTAACTATAGTTATTATTTTCCCTTGTTACCGATGCAACATATTGCTTTGAATTTAAATGCTAAGCGGACGTAATTGATGCTATTAATGATTAATCGGATTAATGAAACTATGTCCTAGACGTTAGTGCACCTATACAATGGACCCGATATCACAAAGGCTACTTAGAAGGAAACTGCCTATTGTTCCTAATACCTACCATGGTACCATGAATCGGTTGTTTAGGTTGCCTTTAGTACAAATCCCAGGAAATCATCCCATGGTATTATATGACATGTTACCCTAGAAGTTTCTAGGTGATACCGTAATAATGAGGTTAAGACTACACTACACCATACCACAGTACAATGTGTAGGTACATATGCATATGCTCTACAACTGTCTGCCCAACCTGTTAACACATATATAACTATTCCATATTCTAAGCGTCTATCCAATTAATTTGTCTCAATGTAACATTCCAGTTATTGATCGTGCCACGGCCTCCCTACTGACATATACGCTGCGTTCCACCACCATGGATACCAACTTGCATAGCTACATACAGAAAAGTAACACGAAACTGCTTCAAAAGCGACGAGAGCCCTCAGACGATTGCATGTACCTACCTATAAAATATATTGTATAGCTACATTGCAGTGAGTGGGTGAGCAGACTGCAGGCAAAGCTGGCTGAATCCCGGAAAACTACCGACCCAGTCTAGACATGGGGGCAGTTCCCCTCGGGCACCCTCCCCGCCGCACCGCGCCCCGCAGCCCCGGCGCTTTCACCACCGACTTGCAGACATTATAAAAAAAACACGCGCCGACGCTTTTGAGTGATGCGTCGTGTGACAAGCGAACAAAACCCATGGAAATGAAGACGAGAAATTATGAAACGTGTTTTCAGCAGCAAGCTCTAAATGAGGGACCGAGCACATGAGGGATGGAGATTTATTTTTTACGTTATGATTATGAAGGCACGCTCTTGCGAATGTAGAGCGGGAGAAGTTGTGTTAATTAAAGTCAACACCAAATGTTTATCTTTTTTGGATAGTTGATTTATATTCATTGTTAATAGAACCAGTCTAGGATTAACATCTCCAAAATCTACGAAATTTATGATGCCTTTATATTTTTTTGTCTTACTTTAACCTCTCAACTTTAAAATTAATTGCAAAAAAGTTGTTTGTGATTTTGTGGAACATAAGAATTTGACATATGACGCAATGGGTTTTTATTGGTAGCATAAACATTGTTGGAGCGAAGCTCCCATGGATCGACTCGAATGGACTTTGTAACAATGCGCAGATCTCAGCGAGTTCTCAACCGATTTTAGAAATTTTTGTTTTAAAATGCACAAATTAAATTTCGCTAGGTCGTGACGAAGAGAAAATTTCGAAAAAAAAAAACTCCGCTCCAATCTATGGTGCAAGCTTAGCCGGTGGCTGACTCTGCACCGACCTAGTGTTTTATGGTTTACATTTTGTAAATATACCGTAAAACATCAAATACGCCCCTTTAAAGATAGTAAACCGTGTCGGTTAGATAGATAGGTTCTGCATGATTGACTGTGCTGCAGTGGGTTAGTGAGAGTGAATTGCAGTCGGGGGTTGCAGGGAGGCGGGCAGACAGGGCGGCCGGGGTGTGAGGCCAGACGGGAGGCCGACGCACCTCATTCCGCACCGCACACCTACACTTACATGCACTATGGCTGATTACAGTCAGCCCACAATTCCGTCTGCAGGCTTCATTACTACCTACATATGCTTTAACACGGTAAACAAGCCGTTATTATGCCAAAGGAATTCCCAGCGATCATTATAGGACGCATGACGAAGCACTCCCTAGTATCTTCGATTTTTACTATGTTGCAATGTGTGTACAAACGAAACGCATTTATTAATAGCAGTGTAATAAGGGTAATATGTGTAATATCAATATTTATTTATGGTATAGGATACTACAGATATTTAACAGCCTGAAATATTTGGTTCTATTTATTATAATGTCATAGGTACTTGACGAGTCACTTGTTGTACGTACCAAAATATGAAAGTAACAAAAAATACAATAAAATACAATACAGGTTCTTTTTATTGCAAACCTCACAAAATATAGGAGAAATACAACGCAAGAAAATACAATTAGTCAAAATCATAAGGTAAGCTTTGTGTTATATAAACGCATGTAGAGAGATGTCAGACGACCTGAGATAACGCGAGGCCTACGCCAATACTATTTCAAATGAAATAATGCATTCTAGGTAGATGCGCCGTTTCCGAAATTTTCAAAAATGTCTCTTTTCATTTTCTCATTTTGATGGGAAATTTTCGGAAATGGCACATCACTAATTCTAGGTTTAACATACACTATGTTACAGTCGTAGCGCCGCCATCTAGAGAAAGCTTTTTATCTGGTGTTATGCATTCATCTGTAATATAATTAAATTTTAAAATTTAATATTTTTGTTACAGTCTGACTGAAAAGAGTAGAAATTAAAAAGTGGCAATACTGTAGTGTCGACCCTTTCTAATCAATTTAATAAAACAGGGACCACACTACAGTATTGCTAAGCGCCATTCAAAATGTTCGTGACAGGCACTCCGCCCCGCCACCATGGCCAGTGCCCCTCATCTGTACCGTGGGAACCCAGAAAGATACCTACACATCGCGCATCGTGGTCGACGCGCTCAGCCAGTCGGTTGCCACACGCGCTCACGGCCGGACGCCGCCGGTCGCGCGATATAATCACCACAAAAATGGAATAAGACCAACGCGCTGCAGTGTTGCGGGTTGTAAAAACATAAAAGCAACAGACATTTATCCTTTTTTTCTTTACCGACAGACGATGAAATGTTACTAAAAATTCTTAGAACTTAGAATAAGCACCTGCCTAAACGCATTGCATACACTGCACGGCCTAAAAAGGGCGTAAATGTCGGCGTTGTTCTTGACACTTAAGACCTTTTGCAAGGAATACATTCGCGAAGATGAAACGCGTGATCAGAATATTAAACAACTTGTACCTAGTGATTGTTTCGAAGCTTGTAATGCTAGTATTATACAATATGTAACACATTATATATAGGCACCTATCAAACTTTATTTAGTAAGTACCCACTGTCATCGGGATATATTTAGGTTACTTAAGTACCTACACAGAGTTTCATGTTTTTGTTTCATGTTTCTGGTATGTTCCGAAAGAATAGGTAGGAAAGATTGCGATATACCCTACTCGGAAATTCAAACCATTTTGATGGTGTGCCGCAGCGTATGTGAAAACCTATTTAGTATGTTTCTGGTATGTTCAGAAAGAATAGGTAGGTAAGATTCCGATATACCTTCTGGGAAATTTAAACGATTTTGATGGTGTGCCGCAGCGCATGTGAATACCTATTTCTAGTAGGTACCTTTTATAAAATCATCTCTAAGCGGTGTCAACCCTAGCCTCGTTTTGCCGGCACGTGCGGCCAACGAACCGCGCGTTCAAGGTCGCTCCATTGTTAAATTGAGTAGGCATGAAAAGCGGTAGGCATTTGCCTTTTTATTCAGACATGAGTATCTGTTCGAAGAACTATTATATTAATCTGTGCCATGGCGCTGTCTGCAACGGGCTGATGATGAAATGAAACGCGACTTTGTATAAATATGGACAGTCATGTCATGATAGGTATTTAGAATTTTTCCTCATGCAAACGCGAGCAACTGCGAGACCAGTACCTACCTTCAGGCGTTAGACGGATTAAGAAAATCTGTCTGAGTATTTTAATTTTAAAGTTTTCAACAGATTATCAAAAAATTACGTCCACGAACACAAATGTTCGTTTCGAAACTAAGAAAACATTACCAAACTTTTGTGAATTTCAGAAATTTCAGGCATTTTATTAAACATTTCGCTAAACTTTGTCTTGTTTCAACTGACATCTTAGAAAATGTTTTAGTTGAAAGCTTTCAGTAGATATCTACTTAATAATAATATGACGAATCGATTAACAATATACCTACGAAACTTTAACGCCCTTTATATAAATAATTGATCGCAAATTCAACGCGCTCAAACAAAACCGATATAGAGGAGACTAACGCAGCAGTTATTATTCGATACCTGCATTATGTATCATGTTGGGATACAAGTTTCTAGCTCTCAGCTAGTTGGTGGTGCGAGAAGTAACTTGTTTAATAAACGGATAGATGGCGTTACTGTCGGCTCTGCACTTATTGAGAAAGTTTAATTACCTACTCAGGATAATTTATCTGTGGCGTCAATTTCGGTGGAAATTTTAGATTAGATTTGACAGTAATTGAAACAAAAGTGATTGGTGTATGGCGGCAAAATTGGTAGAATTGTAATTTGTCGTGGCATTAGGCAGGCGATTGCACATGAAAAAGCTTTGTGCAAGATGTGTGCCGCGGTTAGGTACTCACTCGCAAACAAAAGCGTATTCGCATGTGAGCGTCTGCTGACAGTGTTGGCAATCTGCAGGTGTTTGAAAGAAATCTAACAGAGTTTATTCGCCGTTTCGTTACAATGGGTGAAACCTGGACTCACGCATGATCCCGGAGACAAAACAACATCCTGACAATGGGTGATGAGCCAGCTGTAAAGAAAGCCGAAGGCATTCTGTCTGCTGGACATGGTCATGGCATCTGTCTTTTGGAACGCAAAGGGAATCCTCTTAATTGACTACCTTACGAAGGGAAAAAACCATTACTGATGCGTACTATGCATAACTTTTGGACCAGTACAGGTCGCGATAGACAAAAACGGCCAGGTACCTATGGCAAAGAAATGACTGATGTTTCACCATGACCACGCTCGCATACAAGTCGAGTCTCTGCAGACAAATTGACGGAATTACGATTTGAACTGCTTCCTCACCCCGCTTTTTCGCCGAATTTGGCTCTTCCGGACTATTATCTATTCCTGAAACTCAAAAACTTTTTGTCAGGGCATAAATTTAACTCCAATGATGAGGTGATACACGAGGTAAACAGATATTTCGAGGGCATTTCCGGGGGAACGCATTTCCGTGAAGGCATCGATAAGTTGCCAAAACGTTGGGCTATATGTGTGGATTTTCCGGGGGCCTATGTGGAAAAATAAAATGTATACATTTTCTAATTTTTTTTTTCATATCATACCAATTTATTTCCCAAGCCACCCTCGTAGAACGTCCCTGACCGATCAGGCCTAGGCCGCGGCCGTCGCCCCGCCCGCCCGGGCGACCGTATCACCATTTAGTTACACTTCTACCCACTATTCAATGATACCTAACTCCTATCTTCCACACCTACGAGCAAAAAGGACAAAACACAAACGAAATTTATTTCGACATTGAAGAGAGGTCTGGATGGCTTCGTTTCCTAACAGAAGTTTCGGGAAACATTTGCAAGGCGCCGCCGAGTTTGTTATAATATTGCCCTTTTGCCATAAATACGTGTGAGATGTTGTTTTTTACGGGTTATCCTTCTTAACAAGCATTTGTAATACCGTACCGGATTTGTAATACCGTTTTTCATAGAATCTTTTGGAGCATTTGGTGGTAAACAACAACATTTTTGTTTTCTGTTTTCTGTGTTTGTTGTTGATGTATGCATGGTGAATTTAAGTTAGCTGTTTAACATGGCGACATTAATTGCATCTTTCATAAAGCAACATTCAGTGAAGATAGTTCCAGGTAACTACGGGCTGGTTTTGGGAACCAAGGAACTTTTACATCCCACAATTCGCGGGCAACAGCTCAGTAATGGTTGCACTGAAGCTGGCAGGGCAGCAGAGGTCAACCGCCGGCTCGGGTCGTCAACCGGGTCGGTTGCAGCGCTGGCGCATCTGTATGCACCGAGTGCGGCAAAAACCGCCCGCTCTCTGCCGCACTCGATTGCCGCACGACGTAATTCCATTAACATTAATAACCTCGGTTCACCTGCGTTTACGCTAAGCCAATAAATTGTGATAAAGATAGCCGGTGTAATAACTCGTTATTATTGTGTAACTACACGCGACGGGACTGGTGGGAGGCTGTTGAAGTTCACGGGAAAATAACAGGGCTAAATTGAACTTTTGTTAAGAGTGCCTATGTCTAATAATATAATAACAAGATACCTAAGCTTAATTATACAGCACAAAGTCCAGGGAAATTAACTAAAATGCACAAATGGTTTATGCCTAAGTCTCCATCTCCGATAAAACTTGTTTATGGATTACATTAAATATCGTAGTTTAATATCAGCAATTGTTGACCAGGTTTCTAAAACTTTGCTAGATCTAGTTATAAGAATAAACAGACCTACACAGAATGATTTCAAATTGGTAATACAAAAAACCTTGATTTTGGCTCAGTTAATGATCAATCATATATTACATTAAGACAAATCATAAAATTAACTTTTTTACTCTCGTTAATTTTCTAACAAAACAAATAATTACCAGTGTTTGGTTACCTAACGGTTACCCCAAATTCAGTAGCTAACTGTCGTATCTGTCACTCGTCGATAGATACGGCAATGGAAGTTTACAAGAAAATTAATTGAAATAATTCCTGAGTAAGCGGTACCTACTCCGCATTCGAAAATAAACAGATAAAACATATCCATTCTTTGAATGTTAGTATAGGTAGGAGTAAAGACGAGGCATTTTAAAAACAAAATCTTACAGAAAACCTTATTTTCTTTGTCAGATAACAATTAGTAATTAAAACTCGTTTATTTCATCAATGCTATGTCAGATGATGACCAAAGAGGAAAGAGTTGAGTTGAAATACTTTAAACCTCTTTGTTTTAAATCATAGGGTAACCGCATTAAGCCTAACAAAGTAGGATTATTTAAATTTAAGAAAAACAAAGGTAAAAATAAGATACTTACTTTAGATTTTTTAGAGTATTTACAGTGGTTTAGGATGATGTGTGCAAAACATTTCTGAGTTAATTTTGTTTCGAATGACATAAAATTCAAGTATCTGAATACATGGGATGTCAACAATCAGCAACGGGTAACCCATAATTTGCTAATATATGAGGCGTCACCCGTTTTGCAATTAATCATCTAATAAGGTGAGGTGGCAGCCCATAATTCCGCAGCTTAATGTAAGGCTGCTGGGTTTTCCGGATAGTTTCATTTTCCGAGCCATGTAATTGCACGTAGCCACTCGGTTTCACTCAACTGTGTGATTTCACTTGCACTTTCCACAGCAAATCAAACAACTATATAGGACCTGGTGGTTAGTGCATATGAATTTCTCTATCGAACCCATAAATGAGAACACGTTTTCAGTTTCATTTTAGTTTATCTCAATTCATGTAACTAAATCAAGCTCTTACCTCTCGAAGCTAATAAGACTCATTTCTGATCCAGTTTTAAGGTAATAAGTAAGTATATAAATATTACTATATTATTTAAAAAATAAGTAAACTTTTATTAGAATAATCTAGAAAATAGTTTCAGACGTTAATATACTCGCAAACACAATACGTTACACCCAAAACTAAAGCAATATTATTATTTTATCGGGCAATAGTGTAAAAAATGGTTTATACATATGTAAATGTAAATCCTGCGCAGCTACCTACTACGGAGTGGTTACTGAATTGCAAACGCCGCACGACCTACGTATCAAAATTACTTATACAGGAACCTCTTATAATGTTTTTGAATCTATGCATTAGGTACACTTATTTGTACCGATGGTGAGATGTTTTGATGGTGTTTTAAAGGTTATTGTTCCCGCGATGCTGAAATGTAATCTTGTAGCCGTTTTTATTTTGCGAAATATTGTAAATACTTTAAGCCATTGACGTAGGAGCTTCTTACCCCATATAAGTGAATAATTGAAATGAATTATATTTAAAATAAAACTAACAATGTCATAATACAACCCATCCAATATTGTTTATTATTATTGATCGGATTTTTTTTTGCCGATACAGTTTTTTTTATTTATTTTAAAACGGCGGAGTAATGGGTGTTGAAAACGTAAAAAATACATACTTCAGACATTTCGAAACAAGTTGGCGCGTTCTGCAGCTCATATAGAGCCACTAGTGAATACATGAATCATATAAGGCTTCCCAAAATATTGTGAGATCCAAATTCAGTCCATGAGTCACGCAGGGCCTGAAATAGGACGATGCGGTGAGTCAGAGATTAGGAATTCCCAGGACCTATTAACTTAGGACGACTCACTGATCCTGTTAGGGGGGAAAAGAGATGATACAGCCTTTTAGTTATGTATTATTGCCCTAGGGCTGCCCGTTCCGACCTTCCACTGTGCTACAAAAATTTCCAACAGGAAACTTTGTTTTATCGATTCGCGATTTACATACATATTCGGCAAATTTATTCCACTAATTCCACAACAAGAAGCATCTAAAACCCTGCAGATTCCTTGTTCATTATACAAAATGACGTTATAAAGGACAAAACTACATAATTCATCTTCCCGGTTTTTTTCCGCAAACATAATTACATACATTAGTACCTATCTAATGCCTTTAATATCGCCATACACTTATTTTCAATTGCACAGGAGCTCAAGAAAGCTAGTTTGAAATTGCATAATTACGTTGAGGCTGTGTTCTGTAGCCGTAGCAAGCTCGTAGCGGCGCTACGCTCCAGGTCACTGGCACTGCCTGGCCAGTGCACTCGACTTGCTTAGATACTTCTAACGTTGCAACTTTTTTTTTCTATCCCTAACAATCCTGTTGGGCCGCATTAGAACAACTTTTATATGTACACTTTTATATATACAGCTGGCGGGTGAGGTTAGGTCTTGTTGCTCTTTGAATGTGTCTACTTGTATTAGGTATGTAGAGATAGAAAGAGTAAATTTATGAGACATATAATTCAGCCACCTACTACTTTTTTGTGACCTTTTACTTTCCATTCGTTTTCTTTGTTTTGTCGCCGCTCTAGTAAAAAAGTAAAGTGGGTACCTACCTAATTAAGAATTGACGTAACTAGTGCATTGTTTGCATTGCACATTATCATCATATTCATATTGTACACTAATCGATTGTCGATAGAATTTAGTGGCTAGTGTGGATGTGAATCACTTTCTCGGCGCGACACGCTGCCGCTGCGCGGGCGCATAGAAAGTGCAATGCCCCGATGAACTTCGCGACTAAGTGGGCCGGCAACGCGCATCCATCCAGTCGATAGCTTTTCTATTGCCTAGTAGAGTTTACCCGCAATTATGCCCGCGTGGGAGAAAATTCATTTTTTATTTTTCTTGAATCGGACCAGTGTACTTGAATTTGTAGAAAATCTGTGGATAAATATATACGGGCATAAATAGACAGAGGCTTCACTTGTAAGTTAGCGTTAAAAAAAGTCCGTGTATGGAGCTTCTTTGCTGGCAAAATTGAAGTATCTGCTTAGTATGTTTCGTCACTGTTTATAATTATATATATTATATTAGAAGTGACCTGCTTACTGAGCCGGCGGTCCCAGGTTCGAATCCCGGCCAGGGCAAATTTTGTGTGATGAACTCGAATATTTGTGCTTGGGTCATGGTTGTTCTATGGATATAAGTATATATTTATCTATATAAATACGTATATCGTCGTCTAGTACCCATAACACAAGCGTTCTTGAGCTTAATTTAGGACTACATCGATTTGTGTGCGATTGTCTGATATTTATTTATTTATTAAAATATAGACGTAAATACTTAAAAGTTCGAAAATTCAGAAATCAATAAGTAATAAAGTAATAACTTAGTGCACCTAGAGGTTAGCTCATTTTATTTATTAAGTGGCAAATATATGTTATATTTTTCATTACTTTTTCAACATATTGATCAGTTTTATATCCCTTCATTAGAACAGCATGAATAAAAGAAAATAAAACACACCTATTTAGTGTATATCTGACGGGACCGACGTGGCAGTGATTTGTCAAAATATACGATGGAACCTAAGTAACTTTCCCCCTTTCGCACTCAATACAATCCACCCATTCTCAGATCTCACATTAGAGGCATTTGTGAAATGCACTAAAGCAATGCAGGGGTATGGTAGGTATCTAAGCGTGCTCTGAAATAGTCGGGACGGGATCTATTTCCCGGGCAGCTGCGCGCGGGCGTTGCCCCGGCGCAGGGCGTTAGAAGTCCAACGATCCCTGCGAGGGTGAAGACACACTGGCATTGACAAGACGTGCAAGAGATGACAGCTAGATATGAACGTGAGACAACTATAAGAAGCTCCATATTACGTAAAGCAATCAGAAGTAATAGCGCGTATTGTCAGCATTTTCGTGCCTGTGCTATTCACACGTTACTTAATTCAAATTGTTATTCTAGGATCAATGCAATATACCGTACTAAGGTAATACGTTGCAATAATTATCCATACTTAATATTATAAATGCGAAAGTGTGCCTGGCTGTCTGTCTGCCTGTTACCTCTTCACGCTTAAACCGCTGAACCGATTTTGATGAAATTTGGCATGGAGATAGTTTAAGATCCGAGGAAGGACATAGGATAGTTTTCATCCTGGAAATTATCCCTAAAAAGATTGAAAAGTGAGTAAGTAATTCATGATGACATTGATGACCCTGTAGAAAATGTAATAATTAGACCAAAATCACAATTGCTCTTACATTTGCTTAGGCGCTTTTAACAATCCCTTTTATTAATTAAGGTGGATATCTATCGTGTTGTACGAGGTTGCTTCCATACTTCCAGGTTCCACGCGGACGTAGTCGCGGGCAAAAGCTAGTAATATTATATAAAATCTTTGGACCCATATCTGGAACCAAACTCGGGAACAAGGGCAGTAAGTGCCTATATAGTAGGGTAAGTTGTAGTGTTATATTATAAAAATATATAGTTGTACTACATTTGTCGTGGGGGTAAAGTGAGTTATGATTATGACTTATGATTTTCTTTCAAAGTAATAGTATGTATGTAAACACTTTATTGCA
Source organism: Apotomis capreana (assembly GCA_947623375.1). Classification (NCBI taxonomy): domain Eukaryota; kingdom Metazoa; phylum Arthropoda; class Insecta; order Lepidoptera; family Tortricidae; genus Apotomis; species Apotomis capreana. The sequence continues at coordinate 14,946,506 of OX392506.1, read as the reverse complement.
CATAAAACAATATTGACAAAAACTCAAAAACAATACATGTGTACAAGGGCGAACTTATCCCTGTAAGGGATTTCTTCCAGTTAACCCTTGAGCAAATGAGACAGAAAACTAGACATTGAAGTGATAGACAAACGAACAAACTAAAACGTGCAAATATACTAAATGTAAATATAACCTTAAGATAAATACGACATATAATTACAAACGTATATATTGTATTAAACATAAACTAATAAATATAAATAATATAATAATAATAAATATTCAGTCTTATTAGCTATAATATTAATAGACGAGATCAAGGATTGAAAAGCCATAACTTTTTCAAATTTTCCTTAAATGATGCCACGGATTGTGATTGCCTCACTGACACCGGTAACGAGTTCCACAACTTCACGGAGTGAACTGTGAAAGATTTCCTATATGTCCGCGACTTATTGGGTGGAAAGGCAATAGTTTTCTTTTAATGACGCGTTTGGCTCGGTTGGTAGACACCTGCCTACTGAGTCGGCGGTCCCGGGTTCGAATCCCGGCCGGGGCAAATATTTGTGCAAAATATTTGTTCTTGGGTCATGGATGTTATCTATTATATGTATTTATATATTATGTATATCGTCGTCTAGTACCCATAGTACAAGCTTTGCTTAGTTTGGGACTAGGTCGATTTGTGTATGATTGTCCCTTAATATTTATTTATTTATTATTATTTATTTATTATTTATTATTATTTATATTTAATGACAAACGTCCACACAATTTGCGTGCTGATGCCATTGCCAATTTGTTATACAAGTCTTTCTCATGGAAAATCAGTTTTTAAGATGTTCAGCGCCCAGTGTGCACCCCGCCTTACAATCGCAAGCGCAGCTAAACTTGAACTGCGTGCATGCGCGTGCACCTCACCTTCGCTTAGAAATCAACGCCTATTACATCTGAGATCGCCGCGTAATCGCCGCGCGTGGAAACTAAAAGGGAGAGCGCTTGTTGCTTCCATTGCGCATTATGAAAGTAATAAAGGTTAGAGCTAAACGGCAGGGATATGTGTGGGTTTTATTAAGAAAAGTTAGATATCAGTACGTAGTAGATATAGTAGATACATTGGATTAATAATATTGCAACAAGTTTACTATTTACAGTTACCTTAACGATCAAATCATAATGTACTCGTATGAAGATTGTCTGTCGCCAAAATCTTTGGTTTTCAGGATGTTGCTAGTTGATATGTCCTCAGGTACATGAAATATCAAAAATATTTCTTCTTCTTACTTTTTTCACAGTTTTATGACGCTCTTTATTTAAATATAAAATAGACGCCTGAATGCAATAATTTAGATTAATTTTAAGAAAAGATTATGCGGCATTGGATATTATTATAGCCATGGTAATATAATATGGAAAAGAGAAGTGCCTCCGAGGATACTTGAGAATTCTTCTACAAGGCCTAGACATGATGGTGATGTTGATGTCAATGTCACAATACCTTTTATTCAATACCACTAGAGTTCTCATAAATTTCGCTGTTTTTCATCTGGCTCCCTTGCAAAATAGTTATTATTTACAGGATTTTTAGGGTTCCGTCGCCAAAGGGTAAAAACGGGACCCTATTACTGAGACTTCGCTGTCCGTCCGTCTGTCCGTCTGTCACCAGGCTCATCTCAAGAACGGTGATAGCTAGAGAGTTGAAATTTTCACAGATGATGTATTTCTATTGCCGCTATAACAACAAATACTAAAAATAAAATAAAATAAATATTTAAGGGGGGCTCCCATACAACAAACGGGATTGGTTGCGTTAACTTAGCACCTCATTTGTATGGAGCGCTATACATACCAGGTGCAAACTTAACTTAACCACTTAAGGATGGAAAGTGTTTGTACGGAACCCTCGGTGCGCGAGTCCGACTCGCACTTGACCGGCTTTTTATTCTACTTATTCTCCCCACTTATGTCTTTTTAAATGGCATAAGTCTTCCCTTCCTTCTTAATATACACCGTGGACCAGCAGATAATTGCCCTACAAAATGTATAGGGCTGCACAGAACTATGGTGGTGCCGTCTGCCAATAGCTCGATGGAACGCGATATGGTACTATGGGCTGCACAGATGCATGGCTCATTTATGACTAAATTTATTCATAAAATGGGCCATGCAATTGTGAGGCTCATTATACATTGGCAGTCTTTTTGAATGATTGATCCATGCCATTTCGCACATATTGATAATCTTGTTTACTTGATTAGGCAGTTTGCTCCCACGCTTTCTTAAATAAAATATCTCAATCACCATTATGCTATCTCGATCAATGGGAGTAAAGAAAAATATTTTAACAAGAGAATGTTATGACTCCTCAAACAAATTGACCACTTAGTTGTCTGCTAACAATTGCAACCCGTAGATGTTTCCATAACAATCATACAATAAAGAAAATTAATATATACTTTCTTTACATATAAAACTGTTCCGGGATCAACTGCAACGAAGATTTGCAGTTACAGTCTTGCCAGTAAAACATGGAAATCAACCTTAAAATATATATTAGGTTAGTAGTAGTAAACTGTAGCTTTAGTTCTACTGCACTTCGTTGATTTTATACATATTAATGTATGGAAGTATAGTTTAAAGACCGACTTTGGGACAAATTAGGGCTTATATTTACTCCAGTTAAATTAAAATTCGCAACACTTTGATTTACTCATGGACATTTTGTAACGAAAACTTAACGATCGACGTTTGAATGAAGTTTTATTTAAAAAAATCAAAGTAGCTATGTTACTGAAAGCCTATCGTAAGCAATGGAACTTGCGCACAATATTGCATATGATACTAATATTGACTTTATGTTCTCTATCTACACACGTATTGTATTTGCTATAGCAAAAGTGCATACAGTGCTCTCATATCTTATGATACCCTAGTACTCGGTTGCACTGAAGTGAACTGCATTTCCAAGCGAACGGCGCGCGAAGCACGGAGTCACCCAGATGACGCTACGCGGCGGTTATTGCGTTGTTTACTAAAACAACAATTAACTTTCGGTTGGATAAAATAGTTATCTTCATTAATACGTCATAGTCTCTATCATATTTTTTATGTAAGAAATTACAATTACTACAGAATAATTATTATAAAAGTAGAGTACCAATCCAACTTGTACAAAGTAAATAAATGAAGCTATAAATGATCTTTTTTAATTTAATATACACCTAAATGTTGTTTGTTATGATGGGACGTTATCTACTACATACTAAAATACATATAATATTGAAGCAACTCATAAAGTTTATAAAATACTTATAGTAGCAACCTATGTGCAGTTGAGTGGCGTGTTTGATTAAACAGTAATCATGAACTGTTAGTTTCACTTTAGAACTACCAGGGCGACCGAACTGTCGAAGAGATTGGACGCGCCAAGAAATTGACGCGCTGCAATCGTATGCACTTCGAGAGATATAGCTGCAAGCAGCGAGTGTAAGAAGGATAACAGCATTTTGTGCATGTTGTGAATGCTTTCTGACGTTTAAACTGCACGTGTTTGTAGTTACGCATTTTCCATTGGTTGGAAGTGTGTGGTGGTGTTTGATTTAGCTTGTTAGTGGTGAACGGCGCTGCGACGCATAGGCATGTCTCGTCTGTAAATAAATGATGGTCCCTTCCCTTATCAAGGGTATGTTTTTATGACCTCTCAAACCTATGCTATGCTATGCAATGATTAGCCCTTTATTTTTACATTATTGTGAAATCAAGTTTAAACAGAGCCAGCTAAATAAAACCGTTTCAAAAGTACTTAAACGAATTTACTTACAACTTATAAAACCATCCCTTGACTAGGTGCTTGATTCCTAGAAAAGTCTCTCATTATTCACCCTTTTGCGAACTCAACAAAGCGAATATAATACTTATACAAATCTGATTTAGCTTTGAGCTCCTAAATTCGTGTACATCGCAGCGGGCCGGTATCCTGTGAAATTATTAAACGTTTCTCTTTCATTTGACCTCTTGGGACGACGACCTGCTGCTTGCAAGACCTTGATGTTTGGAAAGTCATGCCGGTTGGTTTGAAAATAAAAAGTGCCCAAACAACTAACTAAATTCTTATCATATTTATAGGGTTGTGCATGTCAAATGGAATATGTTCCATTCTTTATTTGAATGGGCACGTAAGGTATCGATTTAAAAGATGTTTTTTTATCTTATTTATATCGATTCAGACTACCGCAATTTACCCACCACTTCAACCGCAAGTGTGAAAATATACTCGTCTTTTTTTTTGTACACGATCATTGGATGAAACATAGCTTGATTTAGCACCTATGGTATCATACATGGATACATACTCTTAAATTACATGTGTAAACGGATATAAACCTTAATGTAACGTGTTAACTGTGTTTTATAAATAATGACACAAAGGTAAATTAAGAATTCAATTTTTCTTTCTTAATTTACTTTTGTGTCATTAAAAAATAAAAAATGTGGTATTTCCACATGAAAAATAGAATTGATAAAAAGAGTATAAAAATATGTGTTAACTGTGTGTTCATTTGTATTTGCATTATAATATCTCATATAGAATTTCTATTAAAAATATGTCCTCAGAAAAAAAAAACATAATTTTTATGATAAGTGTAGCAAGCAAGTGAGACTTTACAAACCATATACTTACATAAAATATAATAAGAGTATATATAAAAAAAACAACAACTAAAAAAAATAACTACTCCTATATAAACAATGACTCCAATACGTATTCGCCACGATATTATTCTATTAAAAGAAAACTAAACTAAGTCAATAAAATGTGCATTGCATTCCCACATTACGTCTGTGTGGGTTGCTATTCTGTGCAATGACCCGACCGCGCTGCACTCGTGACGCTGTCGCAAGGGCGTCCGACCGACGACCACCGCGCGCGTTCTGCTCTCCTGGTGACGAAGGTTCGTTTACCACACAACCCTTTTCTGGTCCTAAAACTACTCCACTGTGAAAAGGACTTAGTTGAGCGTGCATTGTTTGCAAATCACTCTACTATGGACGCCTGCATAATATAACGAGTGCCGTCTACTCGTCGGTAAGTTTTGGTGGCTACGTGATTTAATTCCATGCCCGAGTCGCTGACGTCTTAAAGGTTCTTCGGTCAAGGTCGGACAATGCAAATCAGGTTTCATGGAAGCGTGAAGCTCAAGAGTCAAGACACAATTAAGTGAACACACGCTCTTTTTGCAATGCGGTTTTACGTCTACATTGTTTGGCTTACACATGTAGTTAGTTAGTTACTTAGCCGGTTGTCAATTATATCAGAGCGACATCGTTAGTGTTGTGCGTAAATTTAAATATTTACACACCATTTGTATATTACACCGTGTCCAATAAGTTCGAATACAAACTTTTAGCACTTGCTGTATAGACATACGGATTGCTGGCTATATATATATATATATATATATACTTTTAATTTAATAAGTATATTGACATAAACATAATACAATAATTTCAAACGTCACGTATTTTTAGTTTGGTTTTAATCCATGATGAAGCACTTTCGTGAAGATATTATTAGGAAATTTCGTAATGGCGACAAGCCAGGTGCTATCTTCAGGGCGTTACAATTACAACCCCATGGAGTTAAACGGAATCTAGTTTATACTACTATCAAAAGGTATAAAGAGACTTCTTCCACAGAGGACAGAAAAAGATCCGGTCGCCCACGTTCAGCTAGAACCGAAAAATTGATTAAGTGTATAAGAGAGCGAATTCGGCGGAAAAAACACCGTTCTATTAGAAAATTAGCTGCTGATCTGAAAATTTCCAGGGGATCGGTACATAATATATTGAAAGTAGATCTTGGATGTAATGCCTACAAAAAACGAAAAGTACATGGTATTTCAGAAGCTACCAAGAAAAAGAGAGTAGAAAGATCCAGCACCATACTTTCTTGGCACGCAGGGGATGAATTTGTTTTCTCTGACGAGAAACTCTTTGTGTTAGAGCAGCCTCATAATGCCCAGAACGACCGGTTGTGGGCAGCAAGGATAGAAGACATTCCAGACTATGAAAAGAATGTTCCTAGGTTCCAGAGCTCACCATCAGTGATGGTTTGGGGTGCTCTTTGTAAGGGGGGCAAATTGCCTTTGGTATTTATTGATAAAGGCGTTAAAATCAATGCGGAATATTATAAATTGGAGGTTTTGGAAAAAAATGTTGCCCCAAATTTAAAAACTATGTTCGGACAATATTTAGGTTTAGTTATTAGTTTTATTGTTTAATTTAATTTATTGTTATATTTTATTCTGTTGTACCATTAAATTAAATCAATTTAGTATATATAATATAATAAACTTTATTTGTTCGGAGATGACTATTATGTTTTTCAACAAGACGGCTCCATCACATACGGTAAACGCTGTTCAGGCTTGGTGCAAAACTAATTTGACCGATTTTTTACCAAAAAATGAATGGCCACCGCGTTCTCCAGATTTAAGGTTCATTATAACAGAATTTTCATTACATAAAGTATGCATACATTTATTTTATTAAGGATCGTAACTGTATTTGAACTTATTGGACACGGTGTATACCTATAACGAAATAGAGACGACCGTTGAAATTACTAATGTTTTTTTATTTATTTTTCACTTAAGTGTGGCCAATAGTTATTTTATTTGTGCGACAAGAGAGCAAAGTTGTTTTTTGTTGCGAGTGCTGATTTTGAGTCCCGAGCAAGCGAAGGATTCTATGTTTCAATCACGAGCGTGGCGAGTTATTCTTATTTAGAATCCGGAGTGTAGTGAGGGACTCAACAGCACGAGATGCAAAAAACTTTGCTCTCGTGTAGCACACACAACTTTTCACCTCGACAGCGAGAACATATTCGACTTTTTGTACTTTTTCTACCAACCATTCAACATACCTTATAGTCTTTGTTGCTAATTTCAATGATATTATTAATAAGAAAATAGATACCTACCTGCTGCTTGAAATGGAATAAAAATATATTAAAATTAAAATTATTAAACACTGTACCAGTCCCTCACCATGGTTGTCATTATTTGATCAAATTGGAAGATTGAGCAGATACATTACGTGTTTATTTATTATTACGTGATTTTGTTTATAGTTTAATAAATATTTTTACTTATAAAAGAAAAGAAATACAAAAATATAAACAATTTAAACCCATATTTTTTAAAGTACGTTTCGTTACTGCGTCTATGATAAATTAGTAAAGTCATCAATTATTGTTACAGGTATTTACAGTATAAAGTTGAAAATTCTAAATTTATTTGAACAATAATCTGTTTGATTTATATAAAAAACACAATTATTGAAACATTCGGTCGTTAAAAACAACTATATTGTAATCAAAACTTGTTCGTGTATATTTTTTTAAATTTTATGCTATAATAACACGTATCGGAACGTGTTCTTATTCGAGGTCGGATTTGAAAATCGAAATTCGATTTGATATGTTTTTATCACTCTCTTTTTCATATCTAGATATGAAAGAGACAGAGTGCATCGAAATTCGAATGATTCGAATTTTATAATTAACTTGTGGCTGAGAAATGACAATTCGTAGTCAACAATTGAAAAAATTAAAAAACCTATCCCGTACCTAGGTACTTTCTACTCACGCGCGAAACAAAATCGCATTTTGTTCACTGTCATCTCGTAGCAAAATCGCCATGTTTGAGCTGGTGAGGTGAAAAGTAATCTAAGTAGGTACAATAAACTTTTTAAGAGTTCTTTTTTATTGTAGGACTTGGTTAGTACAAGAAAATACAATATGACCGAATAATGTTGCTACTTGTTGATATGTGTCCTTCATAACCCGTTGTCGTAACATCTTACTAATTAAGGGCCAACTCTTAGAAATGACACGTTTCTTTGAGAACAAAGTTTCGGGCTCAATATAAGGAGCGAATCGGCCTTTATATCTCATAGCCTGGCCACCCTAGACGCGTGGGCTAGTTCCCTTCGCCACCATATTTAGGGGCCTTTATTTTTACACCCGCGGCCGCGCCGGCCGTTGACACGTATCGAACAAACAATGATGAGAACTTGTCAGCCATTGCTAATAGCGCGATAGCTTATGGAAAAAAAACAAATGAAGTCATAGTCGTAATTGTCCCAAGCATTTTGTTTTTATTACATGTACTTATCGTTGAGTATTACAGATACAATTAAAGTAATAAGCCAAAAATCGGTTTTTAGGACTAACACCTAATTAACGACGACCCCACACTACAATAACAGAAGTCTGTCATCAGTTCATCTACGTACAGATGATTACCAACTTTAGTCATATTCTGTTACGATACTGCAAATTACAGACTACGAGTAACATTCCAATCCAAAATATCATGTGTTAATTCGCATCCGAACGTGAATGTACTTAGATACTTCACTGGAAGTGGTGTGTTGACCAGCAAACGTTGCCCGGGCAAGAGCTCCGTTGAAGGTCCCAGCCTTCAACGTGCTCGCGCCCAAGGCCCAGGCCCAAGGTCCCGATCCCGATGCACCCGGGAGCCATCGATCGCCCGTGACCATGGTAACCGAGCTCCGAGCGTGGGTCAGGGACACGTCTCCGCTATGATTGCTTCCGACTTCGCGGATAGGCTTTTAGAGAATGTAATGTATTGTTGTATTGTAAGGTGGAAAATAAGGTGCTGGTTTGGTTATATTTACTACGAGACTGCTAAGAAAGTTGACTGTATACAAGTGTGTCTTCAAGCTTTGATATTATGAAATGTATTGAATATCGTTGACAGAGAGAAATTACAACAACAGTTCCAGACAGACCCACTTAAGCTGAAAGACTTCTTACAACACCAACCTACCAACCTAAGATGTAATGTTACGTTGAATTAATAAGTAAATCCTATATATTTTAAACGTGAAAGTGTATGGGCACCTTATTATTAAATAATAATAAATAAATAAATATCGGACAACCTCGCACAAATCGGTCTAGTCCCAAATTAAGCTCAAGAAGGCTTGTGTTATGGTAGGCTTGTGTTGTGATATACGTACTTATATAGATAAATATATACTTAAATACATAGAACAATTATGACCCAAGCACAAATATTCGAGTTCATCAGACATAGGCGTCTACAAACCGAGCCAAATGCGTCTTCAAACGTTATTATTTTTTTATAGTTTTCAAAGTTAGTCGGCACAAATTATACTCACTACCAGTCCTTTTTAGAGTACCAGCTTTAAGTTTTTAGAATATTGTTTTAAAAAGCCCCAAAATATATTTTACTCAGATTAAGCCAATTTAAATCCTTCTGCGCAGGTGATGCCGTAGGCAAAGGCTAGTTTACTATAAACAAATAAACGATATTGCTTTATGTCGAAGTAGTCTTTGAATTCTCGCCGGTGTAGCACTCTTGTTATGATTTTTATTGCGTAAAAGCATAAAGCAATGTTACATTTGCGGATTTCTTATCAACGACCTTCGCTACGAATCATTACGATTTCCACGTTGAAAGAAGTAGTTATTCTCCGTAGTGGCTACCTACACCGTCATTGGGTTATATATCAATATGTTCACATTTACTGCGCAAATCAATGGTAACAACGAGATAATGAGTAACATTTTATTACATACAGTCCATATTTCGGTATTTACGCCATGTACGAGGAACTTATATTATATCTATAGTTGAATATTTTTAAGACGTCCAAATAGTCATAAAGATCTCATCTTGTAAACATGACCCCAAAAAGCGAAAGAACGCAAAATTTATGTCATCTTTTCAAGGTTGTAATTGGAATAGCATAGCTCTTGTGAAGCGGAACTAAGTTAAATTTTCGGCTATAGTGTCAAAGTATCTTATTCCAACGAATTAGGATATTGCAATTTCAACCTGGTGACTTAGAAAAGACATTTAAAACAAGAAGATATTTGTTTGCGTTTTGTTGTTGCTTGCTTCGATTTGTCCTAAAGTGAACTCCTATACAGGAGTAAGACAATGGCTTTGTGGGGTTATGTTTACTAGATAAGCTCTCAAGTAGAATTCGGACAGCTTAAAATATTTCAACTATACCCATAGTCAATATCTCGGCATTTGGTATTATGCTAAATATGTACAAGGTACCAGCCATATTCGCGGAATATTCAAAGGACTTGGGTGACAAGGTTTAGGTCGGCATCGGCATCGACAAACTGGGGTCTTAATTTCTTTAGAGGAAACCCTCAACAATCACAACAACATCTATATATAGTCTGTTTTCCTTTCACTGTCACGATTTATTATTAAATAAAGAAAAATTGAAAACGACTTGTAATTTGCTCTTACTTCCATATCTCAACTTCACTCAATCAGTAGTGATAATAAAGCAAAAGCCTCGAATTTGTATAATATTCGCAGTACGTCAACATTAGTTATGCAAAAAAACCTAAAGTAATTTATCTCCATTGAGAGCTTCGGAGACACGTGTTCCCAAAATACAACGATTGGCCCTGACCCCTGCCCGGTCACGAGGAGCGAAGGGGAGGGGGGGAGGGGGCGATGAATAGACCTTTCCGAATTTCACTTGTTTCCATACCAACTGTTAAAAGCCTTTTAGGGACAAAACAAGTAGGAAAAATGCCGCTTTCTTGGAAACAGTTCTATTCGCAATGTTAGGTATAACTTTGATTAGGTATGTTATGAAACAATTTATGTGTCGCTTGTGACGCGCCGTGACCTCCGCCAAGGTTGCCGACGAGCACTTCCCTGTACTCAATCGGCCATTATGTATAGTACTAGCTTGACTAGTTTATTTGCACCTCAATAGAGCCATCATAAGGTCTTTGTTTTCCGGTATGGATAATAATTAGATCAATTTGCACGTACGTGAAAATCAGCTGTTATGTTATCATGAAACAAGATGAACTGAAAATTTTTGCAAACGTATAGATTTTTTTCAACTTCAAACAAACCTTTACAACGATTGAAAACAAATAGAATGTTAGAATTACCATTGGATTAGAAGTAATATTTCATAATACTGTAAATAATGTTGTTCCATAACTACAATCAGTAGCGCGAACATTCTCATATATATACATCACAGATAGTGTAATATATACATGTACATATATGATATACAGAACATGTCGCTCTTCATGGAAATCAATAAATAAGCATAGATTTTCAACTGCCTACGATAGAGCAATCAATTTAAGGAGTATGCACTACACTATGATTATATGTAAGGTTTTAAATCAACCTAGGGCAATGAAATGGGGTGCAAACGTTTGCGTAATTCTTACACTTACAACTTCTACTTCCATCAGCAAAATCTATTCGATCTATATAATTAGGAAACGCTGTCATAAATAAAAGAGGATGATAATACAATGAAGTAAGGCTTTTTGACTACTACATCAACAAGTCGACCCCACTACATCAACAACTGCTAGGTACTCTGCCAGTGTTCTTGTCAAGTTTGCGGCCGGATATGCCGATCGCGTATCGGTCTTTTCAGCCACCAAAGACAGTGCCTCGCAGACTGAAGACCACAAATCGTCTGTAATAGACTGAAGGGCCTATGAAAATGATGAAGGCTTGAAGGAAATCGGCTACATAACATCGTACGCTAATTCAAACATAATCTGTGTCCCTTCTAATATTAGCCATTATTAATACCTAAGTATTAGAGGAAGAGCAAGAGTGATTACATACGTAAATAGTCGGTTAGGTTGGAACATAATCGCGTATCGCATATCAGTAGGAAGTAATTTGCTCTTACAGAAGGTTACGTTGATAATGATAACACATTATGCGTATTCATAGAAATAATATTTACTATATGTGAGCAATTTGTATTTCGGAACGTGTACATATTAGCGTCCTTGTCCTTGTGCAAAATTTACTGTGATAACTGATAAGAATGAAACCCTATCGTGCCCTGATTCGAGACTAGAATAATTAAAACATTATCTGTATCATTGTTTGGGTGGCAAACTATTTGGAATCATTAATAAATCCAAAGTAACTTGCAAGTTTCAAAAATCATGTTTCCTTATGCGTAGAACTACATGCTTATGTTAGCAGATCAATTGTTGTTCATGTTAATGGAACGTAGCAATGGCATAACTAATTTAATTTATGCTGAATTTGATAATATGGTAGCTTTAGCTCTTCCTTACAAAAATCACATACATACTAATTCGTTTCTAATCTTCTGCAGAATGTGTTTTCGGTTGAGAAGATTCCAGACTCTAAGGCAGTAACAATATCTTTTGTAGAATTTGAAGATAAATTTGCATCTCGAGCACTGCGGGAATTGGGTCGCTGTAAATTTGCCTCATCATACCTATAGTTCAAATTAAAGTCTCCTTGATGTTTGCCCCTGTAAATATCTTTACCCGACAGCAAGGTTGGGTTATGATCCACATTTTTGGTTAATCTAAATAACCGGCACGTGACCGTGGACAGTATAGAGTCAAAACAATGACACGGTGATACGCAGGGCTCGCAAACAAGCAGGGTGCAGGGGTCGCGCACCTGCGCTGCGCCCGCGCGCCTGACATTGTCAGATAAGCACCGACTATTATTTTGCCCAATGTCACATTGACCTCAATGACACCGACGCGTCATCACCACACGTCGCTGTGACCTTGCCATATTTATCTAATCTTGCCGTCCGCGAAAATAAAGTTAACAGGATTATTTTCAACAGGTAGGTCACGTGGATTACCGCATGCGTTTCACAATGTAAAACGTGTATTTTCAGATTATCGATATCTTTTATGCTACTTTAGGGGGGTGTTATTAATGAATGCATCTGTCTGTATTTTTTTTTCGATACTGTTTTTTAGGGTTCCGTAGCCAAATGGCAAAAAACGGAACCCTTATAGATTCGTCATGTCTGTCTGTCCGTCTGTCTGTCCGTCCGTATGTCACAGCCATTTTTTTCCGAAACTATAAGAGCTATACTGTTGAAACTTGGTAAGTAGATGTATTCTGTGAACCGCATTAAGATTTTGATGCGAAAATAAAAAAATAATAATAAATATTGGGGGCTCCCCATACTTAGAACTGAAACTCAAAATTTTTTTTTTCATCAAACACATACGTGTGGGGTGTCTATGGATAGGTCTTCAAAAATGATATCGAGGTTTCTAAAATATTTTTTTCTAAACCGAGTAGTTTGCGTGACAGACGCTTCCAATGTGGAAAAAAGTTGGTCCCCCCCCCCGTCTAACTTCTAAAATAAGAAAATGAAAAATCTAAAAAAATCATATGATGTACATTACTATAAAAACTACCAACGAAAATTGTTTTGAACGAGATCTAGTAAGTAGTTTTTTTTTAATACCTAACTTTGCACCTAATTTATATGGGGCGCTATACATACCAGGTGCAAACTTAACTTAACCACTTAGGGATGGAAAGTGTTTGTACGGAACCCTCGGTGGGCGAGTCCGACTCGCACTTGACCGGTTTTTTTAAGTTACTTTTATTATTAGCCAAATGAATTTTATACATTCTGGCTTTTATAATCTTAGACTGTTGGTGACAAAGTGGTCCGTGGGCGTATTTACGTACCTACTATGTGTTATGAAACATCTCATGATCTGTTGATTCGTAATCAGAGGTACAAAACAAATACAATAGCATTTTCTGCCATGGCGGTAATAAATGCAGTACTTCTAGCGATGTGTTATAGCCGATACATTGCAACAATACTATGTGGTTTGATAAATACGACCTTCGTAACACGTCATCACCCGGAAATCACTGTTAGCCGTTGACGCGTTGTTACAATTTTCCGAAGCAGGAAGTATAAATCCTCAGTCAAGGCAAAGTAAAATTGTTCCTATTATGTGTGTGCTGATATTGACCCTGAAATAGTGACCTGGCGGGAGAAGCCTCAATTTGCACATGCGTCCTGAAACGGGAGCGTCTTATAGTTCCGAATTAAAGTTGGGGGTCTTGAGTGCTCTAAATATAGTTCAGCCGACTGAGGCGAGTTGGTATTTGGGTTATTAACATCTATATGACTTTATTTTTTTATGTATTGAATAATACAAGATAAAAAATGCACCTTACATAAGTAACGACTAACGAGTTAAGTCGATTTTTACGAGATTCATATTTATTTAATATATTACATTATTGAACAATAGGTATATACTTAATACACGTTTTAGGCAGTATTTGTTAGCATTCTTATGACGGTATTCAGAAAGGTACGTGTATACTCTGTTATTTATAAATAGGTCAGTAATATAGATAATCCAGCCAGCATAGGTACCCCACATTCGCATACTTAATGTGGGTTTCAATATGCCTTAGATTATTTTAAAAGAAATAAAATTATTTTCTAAATATTGTTTGAGGTATTTTATATATATGTAGGTACAATAAAACTAACCCACTATATAGTCCAATACCCCAACTATGGCCTAAAACAAAACTAATTCGTTATTATCAAGATCCATTTTATTTAAATTTGTTTATCTTATATTTTATTAGTAATAATAATTTTCATAATTTTCGAGTTTACTTGGATTAAATTGGTTTAGATTGATCTAACTAAGGTTGGGTTATAGTATTACGATACCGTCTTTACTTCTATGTTTTCTGATCTTATACTGTAATAGAGTAATTTTTAGGGTTCCGTACCCAAAGGGTAAAAACGGGACCCTATTACTGAGACATCCGTCCGTCCGTCCGTCCGTCTGTCACCAGGCTGTATCTGAAGAACGGTGATAGCTAGACAGTTTAAATTTTCACAGATGATGTATTTCTTTTGCCACTATAACAACAAATACTAAAAATAAAATAAAATAAATATTTAAGGGGGGCTCCCATAGCACAAATGGGATTGGTTGCGTTAACTTTGCACCTCATTTGTATGGGGCGCTATACATACCAGGTGCAAACTTAACTTAACCACCTAAGGATTGAAAGTGCTTGTACGGAACCCTCGGTGCGCGAGTCCGACTCGCACTTGACCGGTTTTTAAATGTTCCTCGATCCGTACTAATAGTCCATGAATATGTGGTCAAGTAAGAGTGACAGGTAATGCCTACAAGACGTCTACGACTGGTCTACGAGCCATGTGCAAGTTGACCTAGGTCCAATGTGACTTCCTCGTTGCATCGCAGTATATAATTTTATTACTCACCTAGGTCTGGAATGGAGCTGGAAGGTTCCTCGAAGGATGGGGGCTTGTGGAGCCTGGGCTGCGGCGGCGGAGGTGGTGGCGGTGGCCGCATGCACTGGATAACCGAGTGCGTGGGTGCCGGCATCAGAACTGGCGCGCGAAATTCTTTCCCGGGAGGCGCCGGCAGCTCCAACCGTCTCACGCCGGGCAGCAACTCCGGCTCGTAACCATTGTCCATAGGCTCGCGCTTAGGCGACATCTTCGGATAACACTGCATTGTTCCTTATTAAATACTGACAAGTCTCTAACTTAACTACTAAAACTATTCTCAACTTTAAAAGTTTTCACACATTAACATACAAAAGTCCTGACATTGGCATTTTCAGGGGATTCGTACAAGTATAAGGGCGGGAATGCCGGTCGTATCGTGCGGTGCACGAGCGCCGCGCGTTCGCGAGACTCGTCCGCTCGCCGCGGGCAACTTTCTCTCACTGGCGGCGGTCGCGGCCGGACGAAAGTGAATCTGCAGCGTGCGCCACGGCACCCTACTCCCCCCACCACCCCGCCCTCATCTCACCCTTAGGTGCCCTGCACCGCCCGCCCAACCAACGTTGACGATGCAACGCCCATCCGACACCAACTTTAACCTTAACTCTGACCTTTGCTTGGGTGCACTGGACTCTGGCCTGCGGTTATACACCTTGCCTAAATACTAAATATCTAATTATTTTTTAATCATTGAAAATAATATTATTTAATTACCAACAATCGCTATCAATTATGCTTTTTATTTTATGCAAGAACTATTATAATGTCTGCGTTTTAAAAGAAAATACCAAATTATGTAATTTTTTATATACTGATGTATACCTTCTTTTTCTAACTTTACATGTACTCGTATGTACAATGTCTCAAATATTAAAATGGCAATATAATAACAATAGTAAAATTTATAAAATTATTCATAAGTAACGTCAATTCAATATTCTTGGCCAACTGAAGCGATCGTTAAATCACAAATAAATGTAAGTATCGTCTGACTCCGGATCCGGAAGCCAAGAAAGTTCAAAGATTAAACAGCTAAAACTGCACTACACAATTTTCACATTTTTTTTCTTATAGAACATGAATAAATAAATAAATAATAAAAATGTTTTATTTATCTGCTCACAAAGGATATACAATTTCACAATTACACAGTAGTTACACAGTTGCATGATTGTGTATTCCTTTGTGAGAGACTGGTGTCTAAACTAGGCGTGAGCCTGTATTACAGATCACCAGGCTCTCAACCCGGGAAAACATGGGAGTATACAATTATACATACTTTGGCCGGGCACATATATTAACATATCCTTCTAATACAACAAAAAGAAAAGAGAAAAGGAAATACGCTAAAAGTTTGACATGCAATGGAATTAGCATGCTGATTATTATTTACATAGGTACCTACAGAAATGATAGATGTACCTAATATTTGCGAATGCTCGAGCTCGTGTATTGTGTCAAGTGAGTAATTGTGTCACTACTTTTAGTAGAAATCTAATAGATCTTCTATCTCATTGTAGGTAAGCGTGAGTAACCAAGTTGTAATTTTGTGCTTGCATTCTCTTTGTGTTAGTGCGTATATGTTGGTTATTCTATTTATTCTGTTGTACAACTTAGGGCTAAGAAAGTCGAAATGACGCCCAGAAAGCGCAAGACGAAAATTGTTACCGACACGGACATTGTCCATACGACGCCTATTCTTCCCATAATCTATGTCAAAAGTAAGAGTTTTGTGTTTTTTAACTATAATTTGTCGAATAAACAGACTAAAAAAAATAAAAAAAAATAAAAAAGCCATTTATTCTACTACATTAAATCATGACAATAAGTTTATTATACATTTATTAATTATGCAGTAGTCGCCTCTTTGGCGTAGGCCTCCCCCAATTCCTTCCACAGCTCCCTGTCTCTACCTTTTACCATCCAGTGTGGCCCCAACCTTTCCGTAAATATGTCTGCCCACCTCTTCTTTTGGCGGCCTCGCTTCCTTGATCCGTCTCTCGGGGTCCATTCTGTGACTTGTTTTGTCCATCTGTTGTGACTCATTCTGCATATGTGACCTGCCCAATTCCATTTAAGGATCCTCACTCTTTCAATAATGTCGGTCACTTTAGTAATTTTCCTAATGTTTTGGTTACTGACTCTATCAGATATTTTAATTCCCAGCATGCTCCTTTCCATCTTACGCTGACATACTGCCAGTTTACTTTCTTCACGTTTCCTTAGAGACCAAACCTGACAGCCGTACGTTAAACATGGAAGGATCGCTACCTCGAAGAGCTTTTTCTTAATACTGATATGGACGGATTTGTTTTTCATGACCTCCTTAAGTCCCCAATATTTTTTCCACGCAATAGCGATCCTTCTATGAACCTCTTCTTCAGTGTGGTTAGCAAAGGAGACAGACTGACCCAAATAAACGTATTCGTCCACAACTTCAATCCTTTGGCCTTCCACTACTATGTTATGCTGGTCGGTGCTATTCGTGATTATTTTCGTTTTTGACGTATTAATGGCCAGGCCAACTTTTTTACTTTCTGCTGTCAACTCTTTTAGCATCTCCGTCAACTCCTTCGGGTTTCCTGCGAAGACGACTATGTCATCCGCAAAACGTAAATGACTTAAGTAGCTACCGTCAATGTTTAATCCTTTCGCCGTCCAGTCCAGATTTCGGAAAACTGTCTCTAGCACTGCTGTGAATATTTTTGGCGACAACGGGTCGCCCTGGCGCACTCCTCTTCTTATTGGGAAAACTGTGCCTTCTTTTCCTAATTTTATTTTAGCGCAACTGTTCATGTAAATATTTTTAAGGACAGTAATGTAGTTTTCATTAACACCTTGTTGATAAAGCGTTTTCCAAATTTCAATATGATGTAAAGAATCGAATGCTTTTTGAAAATCAATGAAGCACATATATATGGTTTTTCTGTACTCTTTCGCTTTTTCTATAATTTGCGCAACTACTTGTATATGATCCAATGTTGAATAGGTCTTCCGGAAACCGGCTTGTTCGCACGGTTGATTTTCGTCTAAAACTCTCGTTATTCTATTTAATATTAATTTTGCGAATATCTTATAAACATTAGACATTATGCTTATGGGTCTGTAGTTGTTCAATTCGTTTCGATCACCTTTTTTGTGGAGAAGAACAATAGTTGAGTTAAGCCACTATTTTGGGGCAGTTCCCGCTGTAAGTATGCTATCGAACAGTGATTGAAAGACACCCGAAAGTGGTTCCAAGAGTGATTTGAGCAATTCATTTGTTATATTATCTTCTCCTGTCGCCTTATTGTTTTTTTGCGACTCTATTGCATGTCTTAATTCCGATCGTAATATGTTACTGTCACCGAGCGCATCTAATTCGAATAAACAGACTACGTACTGTTAAAACTTTACTCTCCACATAAAGGTCAACAGTAGGATATCTGAAGTGTCTCTTGTGGATTACTTTTAATAACTGCGCGCTGAGCCCTTTCTAACTGCAGGAGCGTAGTCTTACTGGCTCCTCCCCACACACCAATACAGTAAGATAAAAGTGATTGGACTAATGCAAAATATACAATTTTCGATGTTTGTTGTTCAACTACTGGCCTAAGGCTTTTAAAGACGAATAATAATTTTCGGATTTTGGTAGTTAGAGCTTCAATATGTAATTTCCAACGAAGGTTACTGTCAACAAGTACACCTAGGTACTTGTTGCTATGACTACGTGACAGGGAACAGGGACAGGGGACAGGGAAAGGAAATACATTAGATATTTAATCTATTACAGCATTTATTAATAAAATTAAAAATATATTTTGTAAAAAAAATAGCTTATTATTTATTCATGTTTTCAAAAACACATACATTTTTAATTCTGCTGGATTGAAAACATACAACTTGAATGTAAAGTCTAGTTAATAGTTGAAATTAAATAAAAATTATTTAATTATTATTCAATTTTAATATACAATATAATTCATACTTTGATGGCTTGACTATGTAAAAACTCTGATTAAATAAAATATACAAAAATATGTAATATTTATAAATATAAACATTATTTACCAGCAGGTATCGTATACTTTTAATATTAATGGCATTGTCACCTATCTTAATAATATGGATAAAAATAGGTGAACAAGCAAGTAATTCATAAACTTCTACAAAAAAATCTCTCAATTTTTATATACATTATTCATATTTTTCTGTTCAACTGCGATTAGTTATTTCGACTGCGATAGATATTTTTTGCGCGTATATAAGTAAACAAGGTTACACGACCTAACATATCGCTAATTAGAAAAACCACAAGGTTAGATAAGAGAAAAAACACTCAAAACAAGCTCGAGCGAGGCATATATCTATTTGTAGACTCGGCTTAAAGGACGACGCAGATTTACAGTACGACGATCTATCTATTATCTTAAATATTTAGATACGAGTAACTAGATCGTATAGCATCGCGAAATTGGTAACCTTCAAATATTTCATAACAAAGGAAATTCGGTCAGTGTTAATATCATCGGCTTTACTTATCGTCATATGTTTTATCGGTCCGTTTCGGGGCCCGCGCGACACTGATATTGAAATATACGATCGATCCTCGATGACCGTCGAAGCACGCTCAATGATAGCACTGATAAAGATCAAGATATACCGATGGCACATCACGAACCAATGTGCCCGAATGGAGGTTCAACTTGACCATATCGAGCTGCGAGATAGTACACGAAGTTCTGATTAACTTGACGTCATGCGAAGGGTATTCTATCTTTCTAGACGAAATGTTACTTAAAAACGCTGACGCGTGGATTACCTGCAAATTTAGGCAGTATGGTACAGAATGTTGTGGTGGACAATCCACTGATGCTGCTTTTGGTATGATATTACGTATAAAAAAACAGCGTTAAAAAATGTTCACAAATAAGAATAGGTCACATAGGGAAAATTTGGAACCACATTATTATGTTATTGAACATATAAATTAAAACAATTAACCTATGTATATTTATATTCCGGTATATTACATAGGTTCACTAATGTGTCACAGAAAGTTTTTTAACATATTTTTGTATTGAAATAGAATAATTTAAACGGATTATTATTTATCGAGTATATAAATTTTACATGAGTTAAATTAAAACATCATAAATACTGATTGAGGCTAAACGACCCAATTTGATTGTATCTTTTCGTGTTTTATATCCAGCTTAGTGTTTTTGTAAAGTCTAACAGGGTTCAAAGTCACAGGCTTTGAATTTTATTAAAAGCTTATCAAAATAAAAACTAGACGAAAAATGCAATCCCCTTAAATTTGTATTTAATTAAGCCTAAAATCTAATTTATATCAATAACATAATGCGTAACGAGTACTGAGAATCAACAGGCTATCGCCTGTGTTGAACGTCAAAGGAGGGTAGACAGAGTTCAACCAGCAGCCCCAGGGCTGGCATGATACTGGGATGAGGAGTGCACCGCAACCGCGGCGCCCTGCGCCCAGGTCACTGCCACCGCACTACGTCTATTTTGGAGCCTAGTCAACGACCTCGCCATTTCCAAGCCTTACAATTTAATTCAATAGTTTTTTAAACTGAATTTACTTTGATGGAATGGAATTTAGACAACTTTGCGCATTGTTATTGAGTGCTCTAAGTACAATGCAAAGAGTAAAATAAAGTTTATCTAATCTGTTAGCCGTCCACGCAGCTAGAGTTTAAGACCCAGTACCCGTTTGACCTTCAAATGTAACCCTAGTGCCCTAAGTACTTTTTCGGTACTGACAAAGAATGTTTGAAAGAGAAAGAGCATCGTGGTTTTTGTAAAGGACCAACATGCATTGAAGTAGTTGCATCCTGATATATAATACACAATTAAATGATTTCACTTTGCATCTTGCATATGCAATTTGCATCCGTTTAACTACTATTTGCGAGTATTGCATAGGTACCTATTGAATAAATAAAGGTATGAAGTGCTGAAAATATTTTCGAAATAAATAATTACGAAATAGCATTAGGAAGAACGTATACGTATATTCCCTGACAAAAAATAGCAGTCACAATAAATGCTTCTAAAAAGTTCGCTATTCCATGATATAATTGTTTGACTTAGTTAATTACCACCTACATTCATAAAGACAAAAATTTCATATACGATATTTAGCTCTATATCGAAGAAGACACTAATCAGGTAAAATCAATACACATACCAAAGCATGGATGTAATTAAGCAATGCGTAACGTAAGTGATAATCGGGCGATAGGTTAAATATAATATTAAACGTATAGACGTGACTGATGATGTAAAAAGTGCATGCACGTGTCTTATCGATAAATGTAAGATGAAATCTTAGAAGATATATTTTCAATCACTTTAGCACTTCCAGTCTTATGAATTAACCAATTAATATGTACCAAATAAATTTTCACGACACTGCTCGACAATGTGGTCATAGATGACTGCAATCCAGTACACAAAATTGCTTATATTCCTACATTTCAAAATTATACCTATGTGAGCACGCAACACGACAACAATGTAGCATGTTACGGTAACAAGTCGTATGTATGAATTTAATATACTTAAGAAATAAAAACACGAACGTTTAGGCTGAATGTTGGACAACCATCCTCGGTCTCCTCTAATGTTTAGCCATCGTATTCTGTCGAAATGAAGAAGTTGAGATAGATTAATAATAACTTTTTCCTGGCAAAACTTGCTTTACTCGATTTGTAGGTCAATCGCGCGTGGTTGTGTTGTTGACATTTATTATTATGTAGGTACTAGCTTTTTCCCGCGGCTTCGCTTGCGTAGACGGAGGAAATGTGTCAATACAAATTTTCAAGCCTGTTAAAGTTTCGAATGTTGAGCATTGAGCATAGACTCATTGTGTTCTGTTTTTCTCATGGACGTTTATTTAAACTGAACTGTGTACTGAATCAAAACATGTGCCCAACCGAGAAACTAAACTTAATAACTTGCACTTGCACTTTATAGGTACTCAGTCCAGTTTAGACACATCCATGGTTTTTCTTTATTCACGTCTCATATTGGCATTGGAGAAAAAAGCCGCATTTCTCCATTTATTAATCAAAGAAAATTTTGAACAGGTTCATGAAAAACGAGTGGAGTTAGAAGTTGTGACAGCGATGAAGAAAAAAAACGAATAGGCAAAGACCAACCAGCAAACACAACGTTATTTTTGTTTATCTGGTAGATATTGATTTAACTGCTAATGTTATTTGTCGTGATGTAGTCGAATTCGCTTGCTATGCTTGATGCTGACACCTAGTTACATTAGAAACTCATCAACAGTCAAAAATTAACGAAAACATCTGGTTCATTCAAATTCATTCAAATTTTAATTGCATAAAATTTTAGAAAAAGAAATATGCGTTGTTTTTCATATTATCATCAGTGCCACGAGTGGGTGTTATACACTCTTTCTCTGACTCCCACTCCATTGTACCTATTTGTTTTCACCTCACCAGCTCAAACATGGCGATTTTGCTGTCAGATAACAGTGAACAAAATGCGATTTTGTTTCGAGCGTGAGTAGAAAGTAGGTAGCTTTTTAATTTTTTCAATATCTGACCACGAATTGTCATTCTTCAGCCAAAGGTTAATTATAAAATTCTATTCATTTGAATCTCGATGCACTCTGTTCCTTTCATATGTATATAAAAGAGAGGGATAGAAACTTATCAATTTGAAATTCGATTTTCGAATCCGACCTCGATTGAAAACAGTTCGGATACGCGTTAAACCAAAAAAATCATTAAAAACACCCGAAAAAGTTTTTATTGCAACGTATTTTTTTTTTGTTTATTATATTTTTATTTAACGACCGAATATTAAAATTATTGTGCTTTTTATATAACACAATAGATCATTGCTCAAATAAAATAAGATTTTTCAAC
The DNA here is from genome assembly GCA_947623375.1 of Apotomis capreana. NCBI lineage: Eukaryota > Metazoa > Arthropoda > Insecta > Lepidoptera > Tortricidae > Apotomis > Apotomis capreana. The sequence goes on along the minus strand of OX392506.1, from coordinate 14,923,446 downwards.
TTACTACTCATTGTAAATATAATAATGGTTTATAATTTCACCATTTATCAAAGATGCATATTCGAAACATACCTTAAAAAATATCGAGTTCATATTGTAATTGTTATTTTCTTTTTCATTTATTTTGTTTGGTGTTTTACGAGTAAAAATATTAATCAATTTATAAAAAAAAACTCGTAATATAATAGGTATTTATTTATAAATAAACACGTCATGTTCATGTATCTGCTAAATCTTCCAATTTGATCAAATAATGACAATAACCGTGTTGGTAGGTTGATTATAATTTCAATTAAATTATATTGTTATTCCTTTTTAAGCAGCAATTATCTATTTTCTGATTAATAATATTATTGAAATCAGCAACAAAGACTATAAACATACGTTGGAAGAAAAATCACAAAATTTCGAATATGTCCTCGCTGATGAGGTGAAAAGTTGTGTGTGCTACACGAGAGCAAAGTTTTTTGCATCTCGTGCTGTTGAGTCCCTCGCTACACTCAGGATTCTAACATAGAATCACTCGCTACGCTCGTGATTCAAACGTCGAAACCTTCACTTGCTCGGGACTCAAAATCAGCACTCGTAACAAAAAAACAACTTTGCTCTCTTGTTGCACAAATAACTATTTCAAACTAAGCAACACATAATATACTAGTCTGGTACTTTTAGCAAGCACGCCAGGGAATCAGACTGTGCCGTACCTACGCAAATATACCCACAACGATTTGTGTAGGTTTTAGGTATATAATCGATAATTATAGCCCAAAAGGGTGATTTTCAGCCCAAGCCATCCCAAGCAGCACATTAGTGAATTTTGCAGCTTATCTTATAGCTTTAAGTTCTAAATGAGTGGTTTAACAGTGTTTGATACAACTTATAGCTTTAAACACAACTCAAAACTGTATATGAGTTCATCCTATAACTTGTAGTTGCATAGGAGCGTTTTTTGTTTCTACTTTATTACTTATGGTGGGATAAAGTCGATTTTGCTACATAAAGTTGCATGCAGGTTCAAATTGTCACTCAATAAGAAGCAATAGTGCTATATAAGGCCTTAAAATCACTTATAAGCAACTTTTACATATAAGTGGGAACATACCCTTATTTGGAACTAAAAGTTCCAAATGACTAGTACAATAGCGAATTATATCACCAATAGTGGCTAAAGGGATAATTTTACGGCTCTTTTGGAACCAAAAAATATTGCAACTTTAAGGCCTAATAAGAAGTACCTTATTGCCACTCCAACGCATAAATAGGTCTCAGTAGGAGGTTCTTGGAACCAAAAGCAGTTATTTTCACTTATTTCAAACCACTAACGAACTACAAGTTCTATTATAGTTCCTATTTGCGCCTTGTCAAAATATATTTAATAGTCTTGCTTGTTTAATAGTCTACAAAAGAGCAAATAATTACTATTGGTAATATCATTCACTGCTTTGCCACTCGCAAGATACAAATAAGTGATTATTAGACTTGATAGTTCCAAATAAGGAACAAATAAGTGAAAATAAATACTGTAGGATCTTTTTTGTTTCGCCATGTTTACAAATGGAAGCCTATGAAATTGATTGTTTTAACCAGAATTTTATCACACTCACGCATAATCACAGACTTTTGATAGTTGTGACGATGTTACTTTAACATTGTACGTAACCTACAATCATTAGGTCAGGTTATTAACAGTTTTATTTCTTATCAGTATCTATTCCTTATTTAATTTAGCACTCTCTTTTTTAATATTCCTGATCAAATGAAGGGCGCGTCGAAATTTACAAAGAAAACATACTATAGTTTCACAGTAAAAAAAATTCGCAAGAATTTCGTGCTTATTTCAATGCTTGTATAACGTAAAGTTTTAATCACAATCAAACAGACATATAAATCCAAAATGAATATGGCAGATCACGTATTACTTTTAATAAAACACAATTTGACAGTTGCCTCGCCACTCAAAGATAATTTTGGCGACTCATTTATCACTCATTGACCGAACTGAAATGTTTTCATTCGTTCACTGCGCATAACTTTCACCCATAGTTCTAATTACCACTTAAGGTAATTGTGAGATCTCTTATGGATTCTATTTAGCACCAAAAATAGGCTGCAATTTTTCTCCTTTTGGTTCTATACTGGTGGCATAAGGGTTCTTGCCACCTATATAGCACTTAGTCATGGTGGTAAATTTCACTTAAGCATCTAATTAGATATGATATACGAGCTATTTAGACCCAGTTGTGCTACTTGGGATATAGCGCATTTTTAGTGGTACCAATTTATTTTACTGGCAACGACCAATTTTTGGTAACAGATGTTGAAAATCAGTGAATGTCACTGATGTAAACAAAGACAAATGGGGACTAAATAATCCACAAACAAGTAATTTTGGCATAATAAATCCAAAACTACCCACAGTGATGAAATGAAAGTCGAGTTTTGTCAATGGATTCAGAATTTATTTCGGAAGAAGACCGAAAGGATCGAACATCATTTGAATTTGGTTGATGACAAATCCTTTATAATGCAAATATATGACGTTGCCATATGAAAGATGTTTGTAGCGCAACTATCCTTGGGCAGGACCGACACTTGCTAGGCTGTAATAAATTACCTATAAGTTTTTCCTGCGTCGCAACTGTACCTACGGCCATGTATTTCCTTTTCTTCGGAAAATGTGTAATTTGCGGTATAAAATGATCCTATACACCACTCTGCCTACGACTGATAATAAATAAATATTATAAATGTTTTTCATGTATTTTATAAAAGTTCTTTCTCGGAAATACAGTTTCTTCTCGTTGAATTCGGTTATTTTTTTGTGAAAAAGTGTTTATACTGTTTATTATTAGGTATAATATGAAACCGTATGTTTGTTTCTTGTACAGTCATACAGTATTACTTTATTTAAAGATAACAAAATGGGAAAAACAAAGTGACAGTAAATAAAAAAAACTTAAACACTACTAACTACTATGTACAAAAAAGCTAAAATTAAAATAAACTAAAACAAATTCAAAAAATGCCTCCCCTTTGGCAAGGTACAAATGGTACAATGCTGGCAGCATTTCCTCGCTGAACAGCTATGCTGATACGCTGTGCTAGGAAGCTGCCTGTTCTTCTCTTCTCAGCTCTTCGGTCCCCAGTGGTTTCTTTAAGCCATTTGGAGAGCTCTTTGTGCAGTTGGTAGTCATACATCCATACTAATATTATAAATGCGAAAGTGTGTCTGTCTGTCTGTCTGTCTGTCTGTCTGTCTGTCTGTTACCTCTTCACGCTTAAACCGCTGAATCGATTTTGATGAAATTTGGCATGGAGATAGTTTAAGATCCGAGGAAGGACATAGGATAGTTTTCATCCTGGAAATTATCCCTAAAAAGATCGAAAAGTGAGTAAGTAATTCATGATGGCATTGATGACCCTGTACAAAATGTAATGATAAACCCAAAAGCACTTACATTTGCTTAAGGCGCTCTTTTATTAATTAAGGTGATTAGGTGGATCTATCGTGTTGTACGAGGTTGCTTCCATACTTCCAAGTTCCACGCGGACGTAGTCGCGGGCAAAAGCTAGTAGGGTATAAGGTATATGTAATAAAATCTGAAAGATCTTTTTTGAGTTTTTATTGTGTTAATTTGAAGTTTAACTAAGTATTAGTAATATTTAATGCAGTATCTTCAAACAAAATCATAGATATGAAATGAAATAAGTTTCTATCAAAACTTGTATTTTTATGACAAGCTTTTATTGCCGATGGTACCTACTTTTCTTTGAACATCCATCAATAGCTTACTAATACGATTCTTAAAGTGCTCAAACTTGGCAGGATTGCTTTAAGCTACTCGCATCGCATATTAACTATTGTATTTTCATGAAAGTTAAGTAGGTATGCAAAATGTCAGCTCAATCGTACAAATCGTAAAATCGTACAAACATAGTTACATACAGTCATTGCAAGTTAAATAAAAGCTTGTCAAAACTTACGGGAAATTACATAATTTATGCGTGTGCGATTCGAACATAGTACCAATAGGAAAATTCATGAGCGTTTAAGCATCTATTCCATACGTATACGTTTGTATGCATCGTGAAAGCATTAATGCAAGCAATCAAGTCACCGTCCATCCATAACAAGTCCGTCCTCGCGTTCTTTATACGTTTAAGCGAATTGAATGAAGCATGCAAATCCTTTGAGGAGTGTGTCTGTGAGTCCTCCGCACTAGGTTTAGGGTAAAGATACAATATGCGTCTCGCCGCTGCATATTGATCCACGGGGCCCGCCGCCGGCTGTCTGCTGCGGGGATGCATTTACACCGAACCTTGCATTTAACGCATCAATGATTCATCGATGAATGTAAGTTGAATTATTTTTTTAAGAGATACGCTGCACATTGTCACGTCTGTAAGGGCATAGTGTATGTGCAGAGACGTTTGTTTATAAATAATTTTAGTCAGAGGGGTACCATAATGTTCTAAATTTTAATTTCGTGTTACACCATGTCATTCGTTCAGTGAATACAAGTCAACACAAGAGTGAGAGAAATAGGCCGATACAAACTTCTGTTTTCTAGCGTCAGAGTAATAATGCATAGTGCTGCTCCCGCCCACTGCCACTTACTTGCGTGTATTTAATATTACGAGTATTATATAGTTGCACCAAACGAAGCATATATAAACATTGGATCTTAATAGTACAATGTTGTAGAGGCTGGTAAGTAAGCTGGTGGTAAGTAAGTAGATAAACGAGTAAATTTGCAATCCTGCAATAATACGAGTTCATCTACTGCACTTTCAGCCAAGATGAAACATAGATTCCTACAGGGTCACCGCACCCCAACAGAAATGTTCACTCACTTTTTAATCTTTTTAGGTATAATTCCCAGGATGAAAACTATCCTATGTCCTTCCTCGGATCTTAAACTATCTCCATGACAAATTTCTTCAAAATCGACTCAGCAGTTTAAGCGTGAAGAGGTAACAGACAGACAGACACACTTTCGCATTTATAATAATAGTATGGATTAACTAGCTGTGCCCCGCGGTGTTACCGGCTCATCCCACTGGAACACTACATTTATTCGGGATGAAAAGTATCCTATGTCCTTCCCCGGGACTGAAACTATCTATATACCAAATGTCATCTAAATCGGTTCAGCGGTTTAAGCGTGAAGAGGTAACAGACAGACAGACACACTTTTGAATTTATAATATTATAGTAAGTATGGATATCTATATATTATTGGAAATTAAGCACGGCGCCTTTTTGCAGCCTCATTGTTGTTGAGGGCTATTATGTAGAGGCATATACAGTAAACGGCGATAAAGTTTGCACATCGATCTTTGGAAAGAGGCAATCGGCTAATTTCGACTTCGTATAGCGATATCTGTGTCGCACACACCATGACGTTTGTTTTGTCAGTCGTGGTTCAAATGCTAGAGAGTGCAGTCGCATATCCAAGTCAATATATATATAGAGTTGCTAAAACCTACACAAAATTAAATTGGTACTATGGCATCTATAGGGAAAAAAGGTAAGCCGTTACTTTGACAGTCACGCGAAATTATCTACAATGTTTATAAATATTTTGTAACTGAAGCCATATAAAAAACATGAAAATGTTAATGTAAGTAATTACACTTTTTGTCGATCTTTAAACCCACATTGAAATATCCTAGTAGTATAACATCAGTTGCTAATGCTCAGTCAACCCCTTTTAGGAATGTGGGCCTGAATATATATATATATATATATGTATATTATTTTTCCCCAACAAGAACATTATAGCAATAACTATATATAATTACATCGAGTTTTACAGCTCTATATATTCCACGTGAAATCAAAACAAAACAACAATAAAGTACCTACTTAGTTCTAAATTCAAATTCTGATGAACGATTAATCTAATAATTGATGTACATGGAAATTAGCATTCGTTTGTGTTCGGAAATGCGATGATTGCCGATGTGCATTCTTTATCGCCGTTTACTGTACTCTACAAATCCTAACTTCACAAACTCTACACCTTAGTCAAAATATGTGGGGTAGAGTTTGTGAAGTTAGGCCTTGTAGAGTAAGGGAGTATACATATAGTCAGAAGGTTGGCTCCACATGAGATTTGATAATTTTTTGACAGTGCATGTCTCTTAACATAATTTTACATGAAAATGTTATTGGTTGGATTTCACTTCTTTTTGTAAGTTGCTTATGACAATATTTTTTTTTGTATATAAACATGGTTAGTTAAATACATTGTTATTTTATAAAGGGGTTAGGTTAGAGCTCGAAGTTTTTTTTATTGTTTGTGCACTAATACCTATTACCTTAGCAATTTTCAGCATTCTAGAACATTAGGAAGTACCTTGGAATTTTGATGATCGGTGAGTACTTAAGTGACGAAATAAGGGTTTTTTTAGATCTCAATAGAATCTAAAGTATAAATGCAATCAAAATTTTATATTTTTAATTAGTCCGCTATTGACGACATAGGTATCCCGAGAATTTTGATTATCTGGTATAATCCAAACCCAAGTTATGAGGGTTCAAAAAAACGAGGACGCGCTTCGAGAAAGGTGGCTCGTCTTGGCAGGGACACCACCGTGCCCCCAGATTCAACGACGGTGGTCAACACACTTGTGAGGAAATAACAAAAATATTTAAACTCACTCACTTTCAACTAAATAAGATTTAGTCTAGGTTACACTCAGGTAAAAGTACTTTCTACACAGAAGAGCTCCATATAAGTTCCCAATAAGCAGACAAGCACGTTTTTATTCACAATAACAAGTAAAATACATAACAAATAACACAAGTACAAAGGCGAATTTATATCTATAAGGGACCTCTTCTAGTTAACCTTTGAATAATTGAATGAGTACAAGCAGAAGGTGGTTAATAAAAAAATGGTGGAGTTAATGCCATGAGGCATTATCTAGGTACCATTCAACCATAGGGTTTAAATAGAAACTAGCAGTTGGTGCAGGATCATTAAAAGCCGTGTTAAAAAAATCAAGACCAAAATCAATAAGTTACATATATAATTTGACAATACACACTTATTACATACATAAATACCTACAAAAGACATGCAATCGTAGCAACAGCTGAAATTTTCAATACGTAATTATTAATGCCGTCTTACGAAAGTTTTACAAACCCATGAGTATTCTTTATACTATAAAGTTTATAGGTAAGTGTGAATGCAGCCGCTGCATGATCCTGTGGACGCATGCGCTGCACCGGCGACACCCTCGGCTTCCCTCGCTGCCCCGGTGCCCTTCCCATAGCCAACTTTCACTCCCGAATCCACCTCGTACATACTCGTAGCTATGGGTATGAGTAAAACGTCTGCTGCGTTTATTGCGCATCGCTTTTAGCAGAAAATCGATGACATACACAGACTGTCTGAAGTAGACCTACCCATTTAGGTATGCATCTTCGCATCGCGCGTAAATGAGTAGGTAGGTATAGCAGTAGACCAATTCTTCTCGGTTTCATCCAGAAAAATTGAGAAGCACCATGTGCAATTGTAGTAGTTTATTCATGTGTTTTAACTGAGTAGGTAGGTAGTATTTAAATCTCTCGCCATGCTTTGAAATTAATTTTATAAAAATCTTTATGAGTCACTATTGTAGACTATTTCACACAGTTTAGTGCATGTGGCATCTGTCATATCAGGACATTTTATTCTTATAAATTCCGCGTACAATTCTTTGAAGACCATTAAATTATATTACTTTTTCGATAGTCTTTACTGTATGGATCTACAGGTTTAGCTATCTGTCTATCAGCCACAGACGTCCACTGCTGGACATAGGCCTCCCCCATGGCTCGCCACAAAGTGCAATCCCCTGTAGACAGAATCCATTGACTCCCCGCTACCCTCACAAAGTCATCCGTCCATCTAGTCGAGGGCCGTCCGACACTGTGCTTTCCTACACGTGGTCGCCACTTTACCAAGCTTGGATATAAAATATACTAAGATAACAGATGTCCCACGCAAAAAACCCACGGCTTCATCCGAGCGTAAAAAGTTTATTTTTCGGGAAAGCAAACATGCATTAAGATACATCATAATATTGTCTGTAATAAAAACACGTTGAAACCGTTGCCCTGTGACTTTGTAAGACAAAGAAACAAATACATTTCTAACGTAGTAGCTGTATCGTGTTTATAGCGTAACGGATTAAATAATAATTACAAGCGATGTGCTTAATAACTTTATTTTTCATATTGGTTAAAAAATTAAACGTTCTATAAATAATTAACCACTCTCATACCCTATAAGCACAAATTGGGAGATTGTTTGCATTATTTTTGTACGAGAAAATACAATCCTTGTAACACAAAGATAGGTAAAGTTTGTTGGCCCAATACTTTTATTTTGGCGGGGGCCACCCCTCGGGTCGTGGATTGCAGCAGTGGAATGCCCTTGCAAGGGTAACTCAATGACGGCCTTCAGGTGCCAGTCGATGCCCTCCAACCCTCCCCACACCCCTCAACTCCCGACAGTTCATAATAGATGAAACCGAAAATTACAAAGGCAATATATGTAACCAAACTGAATATAGTTCACGTGACCTATCGATGATATGTTCAAAGGTTCTGATTACTGCAAATGGGACATGTACCTATTTTTATTCGTTAACGTTTTTAATCGTTAACTCTTAAAGGTCACTTTGGTCTCCTATCTTAATAAGATTAAATCAGAAAGGTTAAGTTCGTAGTAATATAACAATCATAAAGTAGGTGTACGGTAAAGGAGATAATGCTAATTTGATTGTCGCACGAATCGCCATCTCTGTTGCATTATACCGAAAGACTGCTTGTCGCGTGACACTGCATCAAAATACCTGCAACAGTAATCCTTACCCCGTTACCCATAATATCGTTGTGAAAGTATGTTGTTGTACCTATAGGTATTCTTCTCTAACACATGAACAGTCCTACGTAATTTGGCTTCCGGACCTCAGTCGGCAAAGACGGAAGTCTTATAGGATGACTTTGTTGTCAGTATGTCATGATTTTTTCTCAGAAATGCGTGAATTGCGTGGATACCTCAACGTAAAATTAATATCAAATACTTAGATTTGCAATCCCTTGGAGCAAAGCAAAATCAAACTTTCAAGTCAACGCAACCAAAAGATACGAGACGCAATGCTGCCAAATGTTTTCTTTATATCTTCACTAGCGACCCGCCCCGGCTTCGCACGGGTGCAATGCTGATAAATTATGCATGTATCATACATATAAACATTCCTATTGAATCACTCTATCTATTTTAAAAAAATGCACCAAAATCCGTTGCGAAGTTTTAAAGATCTTAGCATACATAAGGACAGACAGACAGACAGCAGGAATAAGCGACTTTGTTTTATACTAAGTTAACTATGTAGTGATAGTGACCTTAGGTGATGTATTTACGTCGATTAAAAGCAAAGTTACTATAGATATGTCTTTTAGCTGTTATGTTTCTGCGCCAAATTATTTTTTTAATTTGACGTTTCATGTTTTAATATAAAATTTAGCGAGTTGTAGAATAAATATTGTATGCAAGGTTGTTACCATCATCATCATCATTTCAGCCATAAGACGTCCACTGCTGGACACAGGCCTCCTTAATAGACTTCCTTAATCGGGTGGGATAGCAGCGGTCCGCATCCAGCGAGACCCTGCAACTCTAACCAGGTCGTCCGACCACATTGCGTGTGGCTGCCCTACACTGCGCTTGCTGGTACGTGGTCTCCACTCGAGAACCTTTCTGCCCCAACCGCCATCTCGCCCATTGCCACTTCAGCTTGCTTACCCGGCTTGCTATGTTGATGACCTTGGTTCGTCTACGAATCTCCTCATTTTTTATTCGATCTCGTAGATAAATCCCGATCCCGAGCATAGGTCTCTGAGCTTCCTTAAGGCGACTCCGTACGTGGAATGGTGATTTTTAAAGTCCTAAGGCTCGTAATCTAGCCAACGGAAAAATCTGAAAAAAATATATGTTATTTTTGACTACTTCTTCTAAAAAAATATAGTTGGATTTTTTTTAAAGCAATAATTACTATGGAAAAAATAATGTTGAAATAGGGTCGTTTTCAATTTTCAATTTCCTAAGGCTTCTAAACTACAAGTGATATTTACACGGCTCTTTCGCAAGAACATTGACAATTCATTGATCTTTAATCGTATTGTTTAAAATATAGTAAAATGCAAATTCGGTCTAATAAAGCATCAAAAAAACTGAATTTCCGCGAGCGCGGCCGTGCCCGGGCTGCGAGCTCAGTGTAAATCTAACCGTCGAAGGGGAAGGCTGTGTCACTTGCTCTCGCGATCCATCTAGTTACGGAAAATTGTTATAGTACCGGATCCCGCGGAGGTTCGATCTGTCTTCGTGCGTTTGAAGTGTATTTTAAGAGAGTGTAGTTCGTTTTTTCACACGACTACGCTATGCGACATAACAAAAAGCACTCATTTTCATATAGAATTAAATTCAACTGTTTTTTCTCGTATTTAGGTATCTATTAATTTTAAGTACTTATAAAAAAGATTGTCATTGCTTAGCATTCCCGGACACATTTGGATACTTAGATATTCTCAGTCATGGGCCCACACCAGACAGGATTCCCAGAAAAATAACACTTTTGGTGTGGGTTTTAGGGCCCTTCTCTGTGTAATATTAGAGTACCTTAGGTATTTCGGTTAGTAACAAAAATCTGATAATACAGATATTTAAGTATGATAACGTCTAATGATCTTTATTAATTCAACCCTAAGAGATATGAATATCGTAATGCAGAACAAGTATTGTTCGTTTGAATACCATTGTAATATTCGGTAAAACGCTAATTTACGAATACGAATATTTATTGTAAGTATTCACATTCGTTGCGTCACTAGTACAGTACATGACATATGATATAAAAATACATTATCAAAAATTACAATATTTTTTTAGTTCAAGAAGGCAAGTGGCAGTTTTGGCATGAAGGCTTATTTATGTAAATATAGTCAGAATACATATTTGCATCAATAAATTTCCCACTTCATATTTAAATCTAAATGAGCGTTAGTAATTTCTGACATATCCGCCGGGCCTAGCTAGACATACTTAATTACTTAGCCTGGCCATAAGTTCTGTTCCAATTGTTTACCGTTTATAAAATAAAAACCTGATTTTTATTGGAGCGGAGCGAGCGAAGCTCCCATGGATCGACTCGAATGGACTTTGTGACAATGCGCAGATCTCAGCGAGTTCTCAACCGATTTTAGAAATTTTTGTTTAAAATGCAAAAATTAAATTTCGCTGACTCTGCATCGACCTAGTTACATATCGTTTAAAAGCCATATATTAATGATCGGATTACAGTTGAATTAATGAAAAAATATATAACTTTATTTAGACTCATCGTAATTCCCCGACTTGATTTTTGACTTGCTCAGAATTTTTCGCTCTAAGTTTGCTAGAGGGCAATGAAACGATCTTGGATCAAATTAATCGATCGCGGAAGGAACTCCAAAACCCAAATAGCTTACGTAACTCAGACAACCGCTAAACTAAAGTAGGGCTGACACGTTTGCCGCATGTCAACCGATCTGCAGATCAAGAAATCTACACCCACCCAATAAAATTCGGAACTTCTAAGTTAACGTAAAAAAAAGATACGGCTATTTATGCCGCAAAAAAACGTATCTACGCTAGAAAGGAAAATTATCCAAGAGAAACGGAGCTAACTTTACAGGAGATCTAAAACACTACGAACTTTTTCAAAAAAATAAAAAGTTATTAAATATTCTGTGGACCTACTTTTTTAATGAAGCATTTTATAATGTCGCTTTTGTTATTTTGTCTATTAATGGAATAATTTAAAATTTAGCATCGCTTACGCAAAATGGCTGTCAAAATAGAATTAGGTAAAATTATCTATACGACACGTTTCCCGAGATATTAGTCAGGTAAAATAGTATAATCTACATTTTACACAACAATCAACACAGTAGGTAAACAATATCTATGCGCATACGATGCTCATTTTATATAAACAATATCATGTTTTTTACATGTTGCTTTTGTTATTTTGTCTATTAATGGAATATTTTAGGATTTAGCGTCGCTTACGCAAAATGGCCGTCAAAATAGAATTAGGTAAAATTATCTAAACGACACGTTTCCCGAGAAATTAGTCAGGTAAAATAGTATAATCTATCACACAACAATCAACACAGTTCACAATATATATGTGCATGCTCATTTTATAGTCAGGTAAATATATAAATGTGCATAAATCAGCATGAAATAAATCAAGAAAAATTATCTAATTGCCTTTGTAGGAAATATTTCAGACATGAAAAGCTATTTATCGTACAATAAAACCTCACGATTAATGTTTTAATTAGAGGAAAATATTTATTTTCAAACATTAAAATTAATGAAGTGACATTTAAAGTTCTCTAAGACAAAAACTTATGGTCCAACTACGCAAATACAAATAAAAACTGCTTTAGAAATGTTAAAGATTTATTCATCAGATATCACGTGAAATTTCAATTTTATCAATTTTTATGTGTGATCTGCTGAAAGATTTCCAGTAGTTCTAGACCAATGTATGGTGGCAAACGATAGCTATGACTAATGAGAACAGCACAAGAGTTCTCAAGACTGCAGTCAATCGGTACTCATTAAGGAATTTTAAATCACGAACTACGTGAAATTTCAAGTTTTACAATTGCAATGATATAATATCCTATCCTAACAAGAATAACAAAACTACCTACAACTCTCTGTGGTATAAGTGACGTCTCGTAAGACACTGTTTGAGTGAGATGGCGTTTGGGTCCATCAAGCGAGTCCAAAGTAATGCCTTAGCGCCACAGACACAGATTTACACCGCAGATGGGCCTAACGGCCTTTATAAATATATCTAGACACGCGGCAGCGTGTCCAGCCAAGTTCACCGCAGGAACTGGCGAGCAGCAGCCGTGTGTTATATTACACGAACCGTTTGGAGCCACTTTTGACCCCCCCATAACTCCAAATCTATTTAACATAAAAAAATGAAATTTGGCTTATGTATTAAGATCCTTTAGAACAAGTAGAACCCCAAATTTCATTAATATAGATTAAATAGTTATTGAGATATTAAAGTCCAAAAAACGGTATTTTTATCACTGACTGACTGACTCACTAGTAATCAAAAACCTAACCCACTTCCAGGTGACCTAGAAAGGTGAAATTTGGCATCCAGCTTAGTAATTGTGTGTGTATACATATAAAAATCTAAAACAGTGATTTTTTAATTTTTTTTATTATTATTATTATTGATGGTTGTTGCCTCAGAACTCTGTCATTTATAAACCGATTTGGAAAATTCTTTTTTTGTTTGAAAGATATACTAGAATAGCATACCTATACACTCACACGCACACACACATACATGCACATAAAAATCCAATACGTACTAACCGTTTTGGAAAATTCTTTGTTTATTCAAAACTTTCAAAAGATGTACTAGAATAGCACACAGAACTAATTAACAAATAATAATTAAGTAATTTACACATCATAATAATTTCTGTACAAAAAGTAATGATATCCCATCAAAAACATAAATGTAAAATGAGAGCCAAGTTCAATATCGCGTGCACTTCGCCGACAAAAGAATTGAGATCTGCAAGGGCGCCAAGTTCTTTGCCCTAAAATTTTAAGATACAAGGACATGCGACATACTCGATGCATTTATTTTACTTGGGGTGTAATTCAATATCAAGACTTGACTTGGCTAGTTTTAAAATATAAATTTATATTATAAATCAAAATCAATCAAATCATTAACCTATTTTCGTAAAGGTAAGTACGCAAGTTAGTGTACGTCTTGTTACTTATACCTACTGTTAGCTTGATAATGAACTATGACTATGTTTCTTTTATAAAATTTAGTTAGTTTGTGAAAACTAGCCAAGTCAAATCTTGATATTGAATTACACCCCAAGTAAAATAAATGCATCGAGTATGTCGCATGTCCTTGTATCTTAAAATTTTAGGGCAAAGAACTTGGCGCCCTTGCAGATCTCAATTCTTTTGTCGGCGAAGTGCACGCGATATTGAACTTGGCTCTCATTTTACATTTATGTTTTTGATGGGATTGAATTACTACTAAGTGTGTGATATTTTATAAAACAGAACCGGCAAAGTTGTCTAACTACCAATTTAACGAAAATATTTGTTTTTGAGTACATTCTATGCAACAAATACGACTCAATTGTCATTCAAGCAATTCAAGATAAGCGACAGTAGTAGATCAAAGTCATATCAGGTAAAAAAGGATAAGCGACAATGGTTTCATAGTATCAAAGCAGGTAAATTTGGATAAACGCCAATAGTTAAGATACGACAATCAGGGTAAATTACCTGACCTAACCTAACTATGTTATTTTTTTTTATAGAATCTTATATCGATTCTGTTTAATAATGTGGAAATACCACATTTTTACTATTTGGCTAATGCGCATAAGCATTTTAAACACACATGACATAGAGGCCGCTCCAGTAGCGAAGAATTATGGAATCAAAGATTTAGTGTGATTGACGTAACGATATGATAGCTTAGTTGGTAGAGCACTACGCCGGAAACTTAGGGTCGCAGGTTCGAGCCCTGCTTACATTGCAGTGGATCACATTCAATTTTTCTTTCATAATTTACCTTTATGTTAATTTTATCATAAAGACAAAGGTAAAATGCCTCAAACGACATTAAAATATATTTTACGATCAGGTAAAAACAGTTAACCAACAAGTGCAAGGTTAGTTGAAATAAAGAAACATTATCCAAGTTGTTTGATCTGTTTTGACAAATAAGTAAAAAGCTCTAACGTTCATTATTATGCAAAAAACTTTTTATGTAATCTCCATTTTGCTAAAAAAATACTCAAAAATCAAGTCGTTTAGTAGAAAATAAAGTAGAGATTCTCTAAATCACCGACGGGATAAGCGACACAAAAGTCGTCAGACAGATGTATACGAGACCCAACCCATTTGATGCAGAAAAATCTGCCGATCCCAACAGTGTGTACAACTCAATATCCCCAAAAATGTCGCTTAGATAAGTTCTCCTTTCCAGCATCGGCATATGTTTATAAGTAGGTAAAGGACGTAAATCCGTTTTCCAACGGTAAAGTTGAGTTTGTCGCTCTATTATTTATAGTTTATCTTTTCATTAGAGCAGCATGACCCGGGGGATAAAGCTGTGCCTCCACTACTATGTTAAAATATCGGTTCATCCGCTGGGTCACGATATGATTTTATTTATTAAAAAAACGATATTTTTTATTTCTGCATGATTTTACACGTACAATCAAGAATTTTGTCGGCATTTTAACTATTTTTGGTAGGTACCTACACATACAAAAGAAACTAAAAAGTATTTTTCGATGCGAGACTTCCAAATGGCCAATTTCACTTATTTTTTTGGTAAATAGCTTTAACGCATTTTATTTTTAATATTCTACTGTAGTGGGTAAATAGATATTTAGTAATCCGCAATAATTATATCATTGTTTAAATGATTTATTTAACTTCAAGATTTTTCAATGCCTTTAAATATTATAAGGTTTGTTCATCTTCAACTCTCGCTCGGACTATGCGAGTGTATGAAGCTGCTTGGAAGCCACTCAACGAGATTATGAACGAAGTAATGTTCCGGGGGCGCACGGTCGGCGGGGGGAATAACGTTAGGCTCCGCCCAGATCCTCAAGGACGTTGGGATTAGGAGTCGCCTTAAAAGGACCATTGTTAGAGACCACGTCTCGGGTTGTAATAATAGTAAGTCAAAAATACTCACTCGTTCGCTCGTCCAAATAATCACTCCGTGTCACAATAGGCATGTTGACTATTTTTTTTTGAGGATGTCAATCGATTCTGTTTTTTATTGTGATCAAATGTCTATATTGGACTGACTACATTTAAACTGCTCTAAAAGTCAGAAATGACCGTCAAAGTTCAACATTCCTACGTAGCGCTAAAAACGCTCCATACAAAACGCGTCAGGCTAGTGACGTCACAGGTCGGTATAGGTACCAATAATTGTATGGAAAAATTAAGAAATTTGTCATTTTCACCGTGAAAAAGTGCGTTTAAGTTCATAGTTGTCATACAATTATTGATTTGTAAAATTATGAGGATTCTGAAAACATTCTCAAAATTTATTTTGGATTAAAAAAAAATATCATAAAATTTGCGTACCTTTGAAGTCACATATTTCCAAAAAAGAGATATGTTTCTGGATTTTTTTTCTTTGTTTCGTGAGATATATAGTAAATTTTATTCATATAACTACAGTACGCTGTAGAATTCAACATCAGTCAAATAGCCTATTATTTTAGCTATTTGTCAATAAATCTACCTTTATATTATTATACAGACAAGGTGAAAATGTATACTGTCCTTCAACTTGTACTTATGCCGCATAATTTTTTTTGATTGATTCATTAAAAAAAATAGTCGTCTGTGAATATTGCTCTCCCTCTCATACCTACTCTAAATCAGACGTCTGGAAACGGGAAACCTACAGAGCGATATATGCGTTCATTACTCGTACCTACACGTTTATTGCTAAATGATAACTAAAATGCAGTCATTTGGAGTAATAACAGAAAACAGTAAAGGAATTTAATCTAACTAGTACCAATAGCTATCTGTGAAAGTAAAATCTTAGATGCAGCCCGTAAACGTATTATGTTTAATCGCTATTTTATCGCGATCGTATATCATATCAGCCATCAGCCTCGGCAGCTGGTTGGACAATACCATACAAAACAATTGCATACCTATTTTCTAGTGATGTGAGGATACTTAGGACACATCTATGAAATTTGACTGTTAAGTGCAACTATGAAAGTATTTTTGGTAGAGTCTGTGCAAAGAGAAGACTCGTAGGATTTGAGGGCGTGCCCACTGGCTATTTTATGGTTTTTGCTACGCTGACAACTGACAACACTGTCAGGGTTCAACTGTCAACTCTAATATTTGACAGTTATTTTAAGATCATGAATGACCTGCATATTTATCTAAATTAATATATTTTGCATGAATGTACTTACCGATTTTGTGTCGGAGACTAAATTACTTAGGGGGGGATATGAAATTAAATCGAAGAGGAATACCTATTAAATATAATTTCCCTTGTGGAACTATATACTTTTATCCTGTTTCAATTTTTTTTCTTTTTCGATATTATTTTATAATATAAAATATATATAAAATAAAAATACGCAATGAAGTGACAAAAACAACAAAGTTTGTTTATTTTTTAAGACATTTTAAGACAGGTGTCTAAGTTTCGATTGCCATGTATAATGCATAATGTTAGTTCCCGTTTCTTCTACGACTCTTCTCTTTCCGCACAGACTCTGTACCCCTTTTTTGCATACTTAAATAATGTTTTCACTGCTTTTGGTTCGAGCAGCGAGATAACAGTAATCTAAATTCTAAATGCGACTTAGTTTGTCAGCGTGAGTCAAAGTAACTTTTTATTTTTTCAGTCTAGAGTGTCATGAATACGGTATTTGATGACAGCTCAAACCAGCTACAGCTTATGAAATGTCAAAAACGTTTGTTAGTATGAGGCTTGTGATGTCATAAAAATCAGTAGTCACCACACGTCTTATTTTTAGGATAAAAAGTCCAATTATAAATAGTAAAAATATCCAAAACTTAGTGGTAGTTTATTTTGTTCCGTGTAGGTATTTTTGAATGTATGTTTAGTGGTTTCAAGTACATAATTAATTTTTAGGGTTCCGTACCCAAAGGGTAAAAACGGGACCCTATTACTGAGACTTCGCTGTGTCCGTCCGTCCGTCCGTCCGTCCGTCCGTCCGTCTGTCACCAGGCTGTATTTCAACAACGGTGATAGCTAGACAGTTGAAATTTTCACAGATGATGTATTACTATTGCCGCTATAACAACAAATACTAAAAATAAAATAAAATAAATATTTAAGGGGGGCTCCCATACAACAAACTCGTTATAGATTATGGTACCTACGGAACCCTTCATGCGCGAGTCGGACTCGCACTTGCCCTATTTTTTAAATTATAGTCATATAGTCAAAATCAGCACTCGAAGCAAAAAAAAACTCTAATTGCACAAATAACTATTCCAATAAAGCTATTACGTTTCCCAAATCGCGCTTTGTCCGTTAACCGTTTTTTTTTACCTTTTTTTTTTTTAAATAAATATTTAGAATATTAAAATTTGCATCTGTGAGTTTCTTATTATTGTGCACTTGATATCTTCATGCTTCAATTATTTAAATCGAAGCTATATTCAATACCTAATCTAAAAAACGTTAATAAACGCAGCAATACGGAAAAACCAATTAGTACATTACGTAACAAGGGTGGTAAACGAGGAATTACAAATGAGTGTCTATTAGAAGCCCGAAGCCGAAGGCGAGGGCTTTAATGACACGAGTTTGGAATTCCGTTACCACCAGAGTCATGTACGACGTTTTTCATCACACTTGGGAGGAAATAAAACAAAAGTAATAAACAGCAGTCATTACCAAATTATTTATAAAACAAAACTATGTAAATATTATATTTAATACAATTTAAAAATTGTCCAGCTCAGTGATATTTTGTTTTTATTAAGTGCGGCGTTTGTACCTTCTTGAATTGAGTATTAAAATATATAGGTTAAGCAAAACGATTTCCTCGTAGCAGAGTAAATTGAGAAGACATGGCGTAGTATTAAGGGCGACCTGAAACCAAATAACTAAATTAATCTTACTAAGTATAAGTTAAAAGTACTTTGAGACAGAAAAATTCAGTCCTTTATTGTTACATTCTGCACCGTCAGCTTCGTTTCATGGAATTTCAAGACAATTCAATCAAAAGGAATCACTTTACAATATAAGCAAATTTAAAATTTACATATACCTACATATTATGTAGCTAAGTATTCTCGAGTTAGCTTCGTTGTTAAATATTCATCTTCAATAAAATCCAGTTAAGACTACGCATTTCTTTAGATTTGTCTGTTGCCACCTTGTTGCCGCGTCGATAGTAATTTCGAGCGGAATCCTTTCCTTGGAGATTATTTCATTTGATAACATCAATTATATAGTCAATTCATTTAATATTACAGAAATACATCGACAACGATAAACAACGCGATTAAATTCACCATAAATCACAGTAACACACCATGTAGAACACATTTTTTAGGGTTCCGTAGTCAACTAGGAACCCTTATAGTTTCGCCATGTCCGTCTGTCCATCTGTCTGTCTGTGCGTCGGTCCGCGGCTTAGCTCCGTGATCATTAGTACTAGCCAGCTGAAATTTGGTAAGAGTATGTGTATGTATCACGCCGACGAAACAGTAAAATAAAAACTAAAAAGAAAACTTTTTTCGGGTAAGTACCTCTCGAACACCTAAAGTGGGGGTGATTTTTTTTTTCGTTTCAACTCTTGTGTGTGGGGTGTCGTTGAATAGCTCTTTTAAAAATATAGGGGTCTCCAAACATTATTTTTTGATCAAGTCAGCAGTTTTGTAAATATTCGCTCGGAAAATAAAAAAATAGCGTCCCTCGATAGTAGCTTTTTAATAAAAACTTTTTACTCTGAATCATATTACTAAACGCCAAGATTTTCAATTAAAAAAAATACTTACCGCCCTAGGGCGTAATTTACGACTTACCGCCCGGGGTTCTAGCATGTAAACCCTTGATTTACGAGCAAGTGTGATGAAAAATATTTTACGGTTAGTATTTAAAAAAAGAAGTAGCACACAGATCACTTTGAAGACAATAAACAAATCACATGGTTAATGTATTTGACAGGAATATTATATGTAATCAATGACAATTGTCCATGACAAAGGTCTAGTCTGAGACCTGAGGATAGACGCTCTATTGAGTCGCAAATAACATAGCACAAATCATTTTAAAAGGAGCTGTGATCTAAGGTCTAATCTTAAAAGAACTTCGTTTCTAGTTAGAGCTCAATTCTTTTATTAGCGATACCGTTTAAAACTTGTAATTTTTGTGACATTTATGTTTTTGATGGGATATCTGTTTAGTCGTATCTAAAATGACACCAAGGTGCTGAGTTCTGCTTCCCGCCTTCGTTCGCGCAAATTCAGCGCGCGCTCTGAGCTATCATAAACGTCGACCAGACATATTTTACAAAAACAACCATAGCCAATCTTTACCAACGAATTTCTGATGATTACACATTTTTAGCATCAAATTCCAATAAACAGATCTAGATGTAGAGCCTTCTCAGCCATACAGCTATAAAGCCTTTGCCTTACTTACCACTTATTCTTACAGGTTAATAAAAATAAAGTTAATATAATTTGTGGAAATGGTCGGATATCAGTGCGGGCTGGGTTCGGAGTGTGGAGGCCCTCCCCAACCCCCTGTTTGGGGGGATATTTAGCACGCGCGGCCGAGGCCGAAGGCTTCGCTGTCGTTGACTCCTCCCGAGGACGCGTGGTCCAAGGTCACATCAGAACTCCCAACATGATCCCTTTCAATATTCGAGGGAAATAATCTCTACGGTCGGCAACTTCCCCGACAACACCGAATAATAAACTGTATCTTAGTTACAGCCGCGTCTCCTGGTAACCAGAATTTGTGTCGCTCAACAGCGAACATTGCTGGAAATAAGTGGTTTTCTGATCACAGACCTCAGGATCTAGGTGGGATCAGCTAGCTGATTGTTATCTTGACTATCTATTGGTAGCTTTCCGGTTACCGTTGTCAAAGGTTGGCTGAGAAAAACACATATTTATAAAATGGGATGGAGAAAATTGTGTTTCTCAGTCAACCTTCGACAACGGTAACTGAAAAGCTACCGAAAGGTCAGGTAAGCTCAAATAATGAACATACGCGATATAATCCGTTTAAATTGTTTTATTTAAATGTTTAAGCCTTAATGCCTAAGCAATAAAGTTTAAATAAATGAATAAATATTTGAGATGTCATAATGTTGCCCGAAGGTTGACTGGTAGAGAATGCCTCATGGCATTAAGTCCGCCTTTTGTACGATAAGTTGTCTTTTGTGCAATAGATTATTGGATTAAATAAATAAATGTTCAATATTGATAAGTACTTAGTGAATATAAACTGTAATGCAAATCAGAAGGGGTGTAGACTGATGTTGAATTATATTATGCTATACCTAAAAAAAGCTCAATATGTCATGATATAAAGAAAAAGTGTGACTACAAAGGTACGCAAATTTTAATATTTTTTTAATCCAAGAGATAATTTGCAATTGTTAAGTACATGAATGCATGAATTATGAGGATTCTAATAACCATTTCAAATTAGCTTTTGGACTCCTAAAAAAATCTTTTGCGTATCTTTGAACTTATATAAGTTAAAGTAAAGTCATCGTAGCCACAAAACGTTTTCTTTAATACTGTCAATACAGGGACTATAAAATAAATAAATAAATAAATAAATATTAAGGGACAGTCATACACAAATCGACCTAGTCCCAAACTAAGCAAAGCTTGTACTATGGGTACTAGACGACGATATACATAATATATAAATACATATATAGATAACCTCCATGACCCAAGAACAAATATTTTGCACGGATATTTGCCCCGGCCGGGATTCGAACCCAGGACCGCCGACTCTGTAGGCAGGTGTCTACCAACCGAGCCAAACGCGTCGTCATAAAAGGTACTACTCTACTGTGCGGGTATAGTGTTATTACCAGCTTATGTACATAAAAGCTAGCGAAAGTAGTATTTATATTTTTTTTATTTACCCCCACATCTTGTAACGTTTAATAATACTTCATCTTTATTATTGTCGTCTAAGCGGCCATAAAACTAAGATAACTTAAATGGATTAATAAATTAACCGCCTAAGTACGTATGAGATAGATATAGGCGTACCTACCCAACATAACAGTATCACTGAACGAATAACTGCGAACTTGTCCTAAATTTGACATCAGGGGAAGATTTTGGCATGGCACTAGCCCTTGGCAATGTCACAAACAATCGACCTTGCTCCTCGACCCTACGGTGCGGCTAACTTACATCATAGTCACGCTATTATGCTGGAATGAAGTGCCTATTTACTTAAAATATTCTACGTGACTTAGAATCGTTTCTTTTTAAAGGGAGTTGTGGGATTTATTTCATCAAAACAGCCGAAATACGTCCACTGTTGGACAAAGTCGGCCGGCCATCATCGGCCTCACGAGAGGGCTTCCTGTAATCCTGATCAGATCATCGCACGTCGGTCCAAACAAAACAAAAACATCCATTTTAGTTGAACGATCTATAAAAAAATCGCTCGATTCCGTAATATTAATGAAATACTCGTATGACTAAAGTAGATCTCATTTTGCATGTGTGTAGGAGTACATTGTATAAATACTGAGGCTTAAAATTGATAACAAGCACAAGAAAACAATAGAGATCTAGGAAGGTCTTTACACTGAAGGTTCAAGGCCTAAACCAGCTAACGGACATTACTTACCCACTATCGTTATCACAGGAAAACGTTTATGTGGCACAAACGGCATGTTTACTACAATACTATTGTATACCTATATGATTCCAGCACTTGTAGCACAATTGTGACACGCGACACTTTAAAGTGCCACAAATGAGGAGCGTCTTCTCAAAAGGGCTTATTTTTGTATGAGTTTCATAGAAAGATAAACCCTTTTGAAAAGACACTGCTTAAATATAACAAGCTTGATGCTTGAAGGTAATGAAGGTATCCTACAACTACTTACGTCCGTGTGAAGTTCCACGAAAGACGTTAAAAATATTTTTCATCACACTTGCTCGTAAATCAAGGGTTTGGACATGCTAGAAATCCGGGCAGTAAGTCGTAAATTACGCAGGGAGTGGTAAGTAAGTTTTTTTAAATTGAAAATCTTGGCGTTTAGTACTATGATTTAGAACAAAAAGTTTTTCTTAAAAAGTTACATATCTTTCTTAAATGCTTGTTTAAAGAGAAGAGTAGATAATTATTATTATAAAAGTAATTAAACACGTATTTCCATGATATTTGTATTTTATAAATTTCTATTTTAATAATTAATTTTCGTATGTTTTGCTTTTTTCCTCTGATTGGCCGGCGATCTGATTTGCCAACATGGCGACAGAAAAAAATATGTACCTATTACATGGTGTGTTACTGTGATTTATGGTGAATTTAATCGCGTTGTTTATCTTTTCGTCGATGTATTTCTGTAAAATTAAATGAATTGACTACATATTTGATGCTATCAAATGAGATAAAATAATCTCTAAGGAAAGAAATCCGCTCGAAATTACTATCAACGCGGCAACAGACAAATCTAAAGAAATGCGAAGTCTTAACTGGATTTTATTGAAGATGAATATTTAACAACGAAGCTATCTCGAGAATACTTAGCTACATACTATGTATATGTAAGTTTTAAACTTGCTTATATTTTAAAGTGATTCCTTTTGATTGAATTGTCTTGAAATTTCATGAAACAAAGCTAACGGTACAGAATGTGACAATAAAAGACTTTGTATAAAGGACTGAATTGAGATTTTTTCTATCTCAAAGTACTTAACTTATACTTTGTAAGATTAATTTAGTTATTTGGTTCCAGGTCGCCTTAATACGTACTTGGAGTGAATCTTGTTTTCTGAAATATCTACCGCCATGTCTTCTCAATTTACTCTGCTACGAGAAAATCGTTTTGCTTAACCTATATATATATTATACCTCAATTCAAGAAGGTACAGACGCCGCACTTACGTCCGTCGTCTCTTTCTAATCAATCTAAGAAAACGGGGACGACACTACAGTATTACCACTTTTTAATTTCTACTCTTTTTGGTCAGACTGTAATAAAAGCATTATCACTATGAGCTGGACAAATTTTAAATTGTATTAAATATAATATTTACATAGTTTTGTTTTATAAATATTTTGGTATTGCCTGCTGTATATTATTATTACTTTTGTTTTATTTCATCCCAAGTGTGATGAAAAACGTCGTACGTAACTCTGGTGTAACGGAATTCCAAACTCGTGTCGTTAAAGCCCTCGCTTTCGGCTTCGGGCTTCTAATAGACACTCGTTTGTAATTCCTCGTTTACCACCCTTGTTACGTAATGTACTATTATGAACATCCTTGGATATTATACGTGTATAGGTGCCAATAACTTTATTACTTAACATAAAATAACCTATGTCAATGAACCGTTATGTTGTAAATGGCAATGGAATAATATAAAAGTTATGTTATATGACAATGGAACCAACTAGAAAGTATACTCTTTCAAACAAAAAATAATATTTTTCCAAATCGGTTCAGCCATTTTCAAGTAATCGGGAAACAAATAAAAAATACCAGACATGCTGCTCCGTTTTTGACGTCGGTTAAAAAGGGCTGAAATCTATAAAGCCATTTTGACGTGACCGCGAAGTATTAATTAGGTACAATCTTCAATTGGTAACCGAGAAAGATAAAAGCCATCCTCTTATTTATTTTCGTCGGATTCTAAGCAGTTCTTCCATTTCCATAGCTTCTCTTCTGCTATACTATAAGTACCTATACCTGTAGCAACGTGGTTCAAATCCATTTAATCGTTTACATGCATGATGCGGCTTCAACTATGAAATATTTTCAATGTTTTTAATTAAACATATTTTTAAAACACAGTCTTTAATTTTACTATAAAAAATATATTAAAGTAGTGTTGAATTTTATCTGTCCTTTCTAGATAATTGTCCTTTCTAGACTGTAAGATAGTGCCTAATATCATATTTTTTTTCAAACTTGTTTACCATCTTATTTCAGGTCAATAGCGCTTTCGGAGAATGTGGCTAAGGGGGCTGCAGAGGTCTGGTGCCCCTCCCGTCTAGGGTGGGAGGGTTACGGTGCATCGTACGAAAGGGCAACTGCAGATAACGCAGGCTGGGCCCAGACAGTCAACGTCCCGATGCACTCCCGGCCCCCGCCGCTCCACCCCCTCAGCCGTCCTCAGTCCAGCAGGAACCCGTATCCGGCGAGCCACCGTCGCACCACTGTTTTTACATCGCCGCGGCCCATTCTGTCGTTCATTCGTTAAACTAATGAAAACGATTACCCGGTCGCATACTTGAGACAATAAGCCGGTCAGTTAATGTCCCCTCGACTGTTTTTTGCCATTGATACAATGAAATCGAGACGATGATTAAAGTAGGTAGGTACATTATCTCATAAGAGGACCCTTCTTGGATTCTTTACATTATAAGAACAGGATGTTAATTATTATATGCCTATAAAATACATAGGCAAAAATTAAGAATTTATCGATCATCGTCGTTAATTACATACCTACCCTGACTCTTACTCAGATTTTTAATTGATTAAATGCATCTATAAAATAACTGTCTTCAACTCCTCTTTCAACAGCATCTCAATGTAGATGCAGTGCAGATGAATACGAATAGTTCTTGTCTTGACATGTACATGCATTACCTAAACTACAGATGCATGTTTTGGATTGTTTTATATGACTATGGAAGTGAGTTTAGTTAATTTAACAACTTAGCTAGCGTAACCCACCCTTTCATGATCATGATCATATATCCGCGAATTACAACTCATTAAAGGATTAAGTATCCACTTTACATTGCTATGCACGCCCCGCACATACTCGAGCACACCTCATGCGAAATGATTTATATTCGCTCTGTGGTCTTGTGCAGTCAGATATTTCATGAAAATGAATAAAATTGGGCAAGTGCGAGCCCGACTCGCGCATGAAGGGTTCCGTACCTATACATATATATAATCTACTAGCTTTTGCCCGCGGCTTCGCTCGCACAGGGTCTGGAAACGTTATCTGTGTAACTTTCTACCCGCTTTGTTGTTTCTTAAAACAATACAACTAATATGGTAGATATCTGCGCGTATACATCAATTTTTGGGTAGTAGATTTATATATTTCTAGATCACGTCGTGGTAAACATACACATGGGGCAATAAATTTTCCGATGAACCGAACAAAATCATAGTCAAAAGTTTAATCACCTTAAGAGGCCTTATTCCTTTTAAAATGCTGATTGTTTTAGACATTTTTCTCTATGATCAAACATGTTTCTTAACATATTATTGATGTTACTACCTAGAACAGGGCTATTGGGATTTATTGGTATATATTTTAAACCTACAGTTTGAGTCTTTCAGTAATAATTTTTGTTTCAAAAACTACTCGAAATTGACAAAATTCACGCGGAAAATTAGTTTTTTCAACTTATTTCGACTGCACGCAATGAAAGCATGAAATAACTATGTCATTACCTAGAACTCAGGGAAAAGTATTATTTACTTCAAAAAGTTGGTTGAAATAATCAATATATTTGTCATAATATGCAAAACTTTTATTAGTAATGTATGTATAGTTTCAGATTACTCCCTATAAGTACTTGTAGTAAGAGAGTAAGACACGTTATTACTTGCCAAATTCAGAGTTTTAGTTCAACTGAAAATACCTAAGTACCTTATAAAATTTGATTCCCTTGAGAGTATCGACGTTTGTTGTGGCATAGGTGAACAGCCGGATCTTTTTTACGTTATAACTAAGTTTGGGTTTTTAACGACTTTAAAGGATTACAACCCTGAGTACTTATATGGTTTTAATTTCCATTTTATTCGATAGACGGACAGACAACTAAGTGGTCCTTTGAGGGTTACGTTTTTCCTTTTGAGGTACGGAACCTTTTTTACACGAAGTTTTGTCATTCAATCCTACGTTTTGCATATAAAGTTTTTAACCTCTTCAGGAGATAACTTTCCAAAAATGAATGCAGAGTTTATACACTAAAATATTCCTCACAAGAACTTTTATCTCCCCCCTTTACTCAGACAACACTCATACATTTCAAAAAATTCTGAAAGTAATATTTTGACACACGGAATATGACCAGACTTACGAAAACAATCTCATCTTTTCTCATCCAAACTTTCGCCTCCCATTAGACCCATTTTGGATATGAATTTCCATAAAAAACTTAAGTTTATTTTCTTAATTTTTAGTGAATATTCTACAAAAAAACCCGCATATCTCTTATTCATAACATGAAAATGTTGTCACCTTCAATTTCACATGCTTAGGGGATGAATATTGAAACATGCATCTCTTACTTTTTAACTTCATTTATGGTGAAAAGTTGTTTGTAATGATTAACCTATGCCCGAAATATTATCTCTTACTCAAAAAAATCCAAGCTCTTTATACAAACTGTCACCTCTCAGCGTATCCCATTAGGGGTTCAATTTTCAAAAACGCTGAAATCAATATTCTCAGTTTTTGATGAAGTCTACCCGCAAAATAGTGCACTGCACCTCTTACTCAAAAAAGGCCCGATTCTCATACAAAGTTCTATTTCCATTTGATTTCCTTTCAGGGATGAATTTCCAAATATGCTGAAACTTGTTTTCCTACTTTGTATAAAATAATCTATACAAGTAATGTTACTCAAAGAACCCCAAGGTCTTCATTGAAACTAACCTCCCTCTTTACCCCATGATGGGTTGAATTTTCAAAAATGCTAAAATACATGTTCTTAGTTTTTGATGATCAGTGTACACACAAGATAATGCACCTCTTCGTCAAAAAGGCTCGATTTTCAAATAAAGTTTCACTATCCATTCCACCCCTTTCGGGGATGAATTTCCGAAAATGCTGAAACTTGTCTTCTTAATTTGCATAGAAGAACCTATACACGACATATTACCACTCCTACTCAAAGAATCCCCAAGCTCTTCATACAAACTTTTACCTCCCACTTTACCCCATTAGGGGTTGAATTTTCAAAAAAAGCTTATTCACAGTTTTTAATGAAGGGTCTACACGCAAAAAGATGCACCTCTTACTAAAAAAAGCCTCGTTTTCCAAGAAAGTTCCACTGTCCATTTGACCCCTTTTGGAGATGAATTTCCAAAAATGCTGAAACGTGTTTTCATACTTTGCAAATAAGAACCTGTCCACGAAATATTACCACTTCTATTCAAAGAATCCCAAGCTCTTAATAGAAACTTTCACCTCCCTCTTTACCCCATTAGGGGTTGAATTTTCAAAAACGCTAAAATACATGTTTTTTGTTTTTGATGATCAGTCTACACGTAAAAGAATACACCCCTTACTCAAATAGACCACGTTTTTCTTACAAAGTTTCTCTGTGCATTTAACCCCTTTCGGGGGTGAATTTCCAAAAATGCTGAAACTTGTTTTCTAACTTTGTATAGAAAGAGCTGTACACGAAATATTACCACTCTTACTCAAATAAATCCAAGTTCCTCATACAAACTTTCACCCCCTATTTAACCCCTTTAAAGAATGATTTTTCAAAAATCCTGAAATCAGTTTTTTTTGTTTTTAGATCGAAAATCTATACACAAAGTTATGTAACTCTAACTCAAAAATTACGTAAGTTTCATACAAACTTTCAACCCCGATTTGACACCCTTAAGGGATGAGTTTCGAAAAATCCCTTCTTAGTGCTTGCTTGCATCGTATACTTGATCTATTCTAGAAATTTGAAGTTCCTAGGTTCAGTAGTTTCGGCTCTACGTTGATGAGTGAGTCAGTCAGTCAGGACTTGTCCGTTTATATGTATAGATAATAAGTTTGTTGTATGGGAGCCCCCCTTAAATATTTATTTTATTTTATTTTTAGTATTTGTTGTTATAGCGGCAATAGAAATACATCATCTGTGAAAATTTCAACTGTCTAGCTATCACCGTTGTTGAGATACAGCCTGGTGACAGACGGACGGACGGACGGACGGACGGACGGACGGACGGACGGACGGACCGACGGACGGACGGACAGCGAAGTCTCAGTAATAGGGTCCCGTTTATACCCTTTGGGTACGGAACCTTAAAAACAGAAAAAATAAGTGAAAAGGTGCACGCACGCGGCTCGTTAAGAGTAGAGGTACCCAGTTATTCAGTAGTCTGGCGTCGTTGTACGGCGCAGTTATTAAACAAAACATACAATATGACACTTTATACTCTCGCGGTTTGTACACATAATTAACACAAATTAAAAATAAATAATAAATAAATATCGGACAACCTCACACAAATCGATCTAATCGTCGTCGTCGTCGATCGGTCCCAAATTAAGCTCAAGAAGGCTTGTGTTATGGGTACTAGACGACGATATACGTACTTATAGATAAATATAATATACTTATAATAAAGTTAATGAATGCCTACACATTCGCAACTACACCAAATACCATTTATTAAAATCAATACGAAAATGGTTCTCGTCGCTTGACTACAGGGGAACCGAAGGACTCCTGGATGTCATAAAATAAAAAACAGAGTGCATCATATTCCACCCAAATTGGTCGAGAGGTTTAATCATGAAGAAACAGAAAGATAGGCACTCTCGCATCTACTATAGCATTATTATTATTTTACTTTGATTGTTCATTACTGTTTTTGTTTATAACTGCATAACTATATAACAAACTATAACTCACACACACACACACACGCACTCACACATACACACACTCACGCACACACACACTCACCACATACATTAAAACTGGCGATGTGATGTTAAATTACCTATAGTTAAAAATAGCTACAACAAGTAGTATATGTATTTTTCCAAAATTCATATTTAATTGTATTTGTTTTCTTGATTTGTTTCACCATCTTATCTGGAGCGACTGCACAATAAGCGGCGGAATAAACCCTGTACCCTATAAGACAGGTTTTCCTAGTTTAGGGCACAGGATCGCATTCTTAGGCCTATTGTTAGCAACCAACTAGACACGTAAAAGCGTGTTTATTAATCTGTAAATTTAATTTAACTAGGCTAACACTTTTGATACCCAATAAATCATTTTCATTTTCATTTTTTTCATTTTTCATTTTCATTTTCATTTTCATTTTCAACTTAAATACATATATCAACCATGACCCAAGCACAAATATTCGAGTTCAACACACAAATATTTGCCCCGGCCGGGATTCGAACCCGGGACCGCCGGCTCAGTAGGCAGGTGTCTACAAACCGAGCCATACAGGTCTATAGATGTACATCTGAGACCACGGCGTGTGCAACCCCGGCGAAACGTTAGATTTTTTGTTCATTATGAAAACATAATAATGCTTTGCAAAATAGAAAATATCTCTTTAATCAAAGGCCCTCCAAATTAATCGATTAAAGAAATAACGTCCCAAATAAAAGCATCTGGATGATTTATAATGGAATTTACCTTTCAAAATTATGTAACGATAGTACGAGTATAAATACCAAATTGCCATATTTTTGCCATAAGCACACATTATTTTATTCTTAATGCTTAGTAGTAGTTCGCTCACTTCGTTCTCTCTTCTAAATAATCACTTCGTCTCATAATGGCTTATTTTAAGTACTTGTCAAACTCTAGGTTTCATAAGGGTTGTGAGACCCGCGACGTGGCGCGTGGCCAGTCTAAAAACCACCCCACCCGCTAATATATATTATAAACCACGCAACTCCCGTGTATATGCCGCCCAAGTGCATACAACGCTCCACTGCCATTCAAAGCTACAGACGAAAAGATTGTTATTTTGTGACCAGTAGGTACTGTTTATTAATTCATTATTTCATTTTTATTTAATATATAACTATACATATTTATTGGTTTATTATTATTTATTTATTTAATAATTTAGGTACTTATTCTGTTCATTTCATATTAGACACGCCAAAAAAACAGGCACAATCCAAAAAAACAATATTGCATATTGCCTCAATTACAGGCGTGCAACAGCATTCTTAAGTAGAGGGCAAGTTTACTGAACCGAATTATACAGTGGCGTCAAATTATAAGAAATAAATTACAAACTAGTAATTAAATGTTAGGTACCTTACATGCTAGAGGTTTACTATCATTTCACCTGCATTTCACAAATAGCGTTTATCAACGCTGGATAATTATCCCATGATGTATTATGTCCTAAGTCTCAATAAAAATATATTTCATATTTCAAGAAACAAATCATTTCATAAACATGTCATTTCACAAACTCTTCATAAATATTACAAATGATCATTTCGCAAATATGTACATAATCATGTAAAAAAAAATAATTTTACAAATTACTCGTTTCACGAATTTGCCTTTTTACAAAACAGGGGTTTAAATAGTGCTAGCCACCCGCCCCGGCTTCGCACGGGTGCAACGCTGATAAATTATGCATGTATTATACTATAAACATTTCTCTTCAATCACTCTATCTATTAAAAAAGACCGCATCAAAATCTGTTGCGTAGTTCTAAAGATCTAAGCATACATAAGGACGGACAGACTGCAGTAAGCGACTTTTTTTATACTATGTCTGATTAGTGATTTGTCAAAAAATGCAAAACCAAACGCGGTATAAATAATTTTTGATTAATTTTAGCACGTACCGATTTAGCCTAACTCCATGTTATTAAGGTCCCCATAGACCTGAGCCGTATATAATAATAGCCCGACAGGGGGTTTACACCCACGACATATTGCGGATTTTAGTGATACTAATTTATTTAACTATACTTAAACGACAAATTTTTGGTAACTGACTTTGAAAGTCGGTAAATATCACTCATGTAAACAAAAATGAAACCGGACTCAATATTCCGCAAATTTCAATTTTCAAGTAATTGTTGCATAATAAAGTCAAAACTAGGTATCCAGTGACGAAAATCATTTTTTTTTTCAATAGGATTTAATCCTTAAAAGTATTTATTACGCAAGAAGAACGAAGGATTGAGCAAAATTCCGGTAAACAATGTTTTGATTTGGTTAATGACAAATCCTTGACAAATGGCTATTGATGTTCAATAATGCAAATATATGACATATGCTAATTTTTGCCACCCTCAATAATGCGCGGATAGCTATTTTGTTACAAATCGGTTCAGTCCTTGCAATTTTCATTTTCAGTTTAGAGCAAACAAATTTCATGCCAACCCTCATTTCGAGCTATCAAAATAAAGTAGGTAAATAATTTGTGTAGGGTCAATATTTTATGAGACCACTATTTTGTGACTGGGTTTAAGGGTTGCAAACGTTTCTACATTTGTAAAATAAATATTTCTAAAAACTTTTTATGAAATGATTGGATACCTACTTGTTTGTGTATAGTTGTATACACTTGATACAGAAGTAAATGTATGGCGGAGAAAAATGTATAGCAACAGCAAGGATAAATTACTTATATTTTAAATTTGTGATTTAATGTGCCCTTACCGAACTCTTAGATTTTTTGTAATTACCACCGATTGTAAAAAATTGGGGCATACCTACTCTGGGAGTAAGTGAATAAATCGCAAAGGATCAGGTTGACAGGCTGTTTATGAGACACGATCTCGCGAGCTCGTAGGCTGGAGTCAAGGCCGCTCTCATTCCGGGAGCAAAGCCTTCCGCCTCACCCCTCGGTTGTTACGCAATCATCCCGTTGTGGGAGCAACATTATATAGTTCTGTACAATCAGCTTGAAAATACCATTATTGCGTATGATCTCATTGTAGCGTTACTGTCACTAATTAGACTACCCATAATAAAAGCCCTTACATTTAGTTCATTTAGATAACTTCATACGGAAAGGGATTGATTACCATTTTCCATCCATACGCGAAAATCACCAAACGACAAAATCTGTTAACCAGTGCGTCTGTCATAAGAATATTGATTGTTTAGTTGGCGCTTAAAGTTTACTAAATATGAAGACAAAACAAAGTTTAAACGCGTACTTACCGTACGTGACACACTTGTTTGTGACAATTATGGATGAAACGTTGCGGCCTTCGTTGAATTGACCTAATATTACTAGACCGATTATATATTCGAATGGCAGCTCAATCATCATTACTAAGGATAAACACCATGTACATAAACATAACTGGATATATGTCCCAAGGCTCTGTCAAGGTCCCTATACAAGGCCCGTGGCGGCAAGGGCGGCCAGGTATCTGTAACGAATACGAGTGTGTATAAATAAGGGCGTTTATTCACAGCAGTCAATCTGCAACATTATTATATACCTTCCAACAAAATTGAAACCAGCAGATAGCTAACAGAATACCGCAACAGCAGTTAGAAGTTACAATGTTGTCACCCCAAGGACTACGAATGAAGAAATGCCTTAAAGGTGCTCCTAAGCTAAATCTTTGTCATTAAACTGAGATACACAAAGTAAAAAGAAAACAGTTGTTTATTGTTGATTGAATATTATGTTGCCAGCACCAGCGCCCAGAAATCGATATATTTTTTATATCTCCTACCAAATTATAATAGCACGCAAATTACCGTTCTGTTGGTATTTATTATAGTCGCCAGTGTTTCGCAGGCGGCACAGAGACGGCGATGAAACTTCATTGAGAAAAATCACAAATTATCGCATAAAGAATACAAGAATAACAAAGCTTCAGTACGGTTATCCGCATTTATGTTTTTTTCTTCTTCTATGGAATGACAAGTACCTGATCCACGTATCAGGATCCGAGAATAAATGTGGCCTCTGCTATTGGTCCTCAGTAAAAACACAACATCTATTTTAATAGTACATTGTGTATCAATGGCGATAAATCAGGAATTACTGACGATAATCTAGGTATAATAAGTCCGAAGCGAATTTAAGGGCTTTTAAATATATAACTCGAGTTTGTTATTCCTATACCTCCCATGATGCACACAATGTTTTCTATCACAATTACGAGAAAATAAAACTAAAATAGACTAATAGCAGTTTAATATGTAGGTACCTACACGAGTGTGAAGTTAGCAGCCTAAAGTTAGCTGCCTAAGATAATACGACCAAATTAAGAAGTCATGGTTTTTAACATCAAAATAACAAGTAAAACAGCGATTAGAACGTGTGCTAAAAGGTTTAAACAGGAGTAAATGGTTCAAAAAAAGTTAAGTTTATAAATTATTATTCATTTCCACATAAAATTGTGTAGATTACAGTATGTGTGTAATATCATTCGAATCAGCATACTAACAACTTTAAACGGTAAAAGTTTCATCAAGATTGAAAGGGGATGGCTACCCCAAAACTACTGAAAATACCTAGCTGCCTAAATAAAATATAAAATTTTATTGATTTTCCACATGAAGCTGTCCAGAAGACACTTTGTGTGTGGTATCATTAGAATAGTCATAGCAACACCTTTAAACGGTAAAAGTTTCATCAAGATTGAAAGGGGATGACTACCCCAAAATTACTGAAAATACCTAGCTGCCTAAATGAAATATAAAATTTTATTGATTTTCCACATGAAGCTGTCCAGAAGACACTTTGTGTGTGGTATCATTAGAATCGTCATAGCAACACCTTTATACGGTAAAAGTTTCATCAAGATTGAAAGGGAATAACTACCCCAAAATTACTGAAAATTCCTAGCTGCCTAAATGAAATATAAAATTTTATTGATTTTCCACATGAAGCTGTCCAGAAGACACTTTGTGTGTGGTATCAATAGAATCGTCATAGCAACACCTTTATACGGTAAAAGTTTCATCACGATTAAAAGGGGATGACTACCCCAAAATCACTGAAAATACCTAGCTGCCTAAATGAAATATAAAATATTATTGATTTTCCACATGAAGCTGTCCAGAAGACACCTTGTGTGTGGTATCATTAGAATTGTCATAGCAACACCTTTATACGGTAAAAGTTTCATCAAGATTGAAAGGGGATGACTACCCCAAAATCACTGAAAATACCTAGCTGCCTAAATGAAATATAAAATATTATTGATTTCCCACATGAAGCTGTCCAGAAGACACCTTGTGTGTGGTATCATAAGAATCGTCATAGCAACACCTTTATACGGTAAAAGTTTCATCAAGATTGAAAGGGGATGACTACCCCAAAATTACTGAAAATACCTAGCTGCCTAAATGAAATATAAAATTTTATTGATTTTCCACATGAAGCTGTCCAGAAGACACCTTGTGAGTGGTATCATTAGAATTGTCATAGCAACACCTTTATACGGTAAAAGTTTCATCAAGATTGAAAGGGGATGGCTACCCCAAAATTACTAAAAATACCTAGCTGCCTAAATGAAATATAAAATTTTATTGATTTTCCACATGAAGCTGTCCAGAAGACACCTTGTGTGTGGTATCATAAGAATCGTCATAGCAACACCTTTATACGATAAAAGTTTCATCAAGATTGAAAGGGGATGGCTACCCCAAAACTACTGAAAATACCTAGCTGCCTAAATAAAATATAAAGTTTTATTGATTCTCCACATGAAGCTGTCCAGAAGACACCTTGTGTGTGGTATCATTAGAATCGTCATAGTAACACCTTTATACGGTAAAAGTTTCATCAAGATTGAAAGGGGATGACTACCCCAAAATCACTGAAAATACCTAGCTGCCTAAATGAAATATAAAATTTTATTGATTTTCCACATGAAGCTGGCCAGAAGACACTTTGTGTGTGGTATCATTAGAATCGTCATAGCAACACCTTTATACGGTAAAAGTTTCATCAAGATTGAAAGGGGATGACTACCCCAAAATTACTGAAAATACCTAGCTGCCTAAATGAAAAATAACATTTTATTGATTTTCCACATGAAGCTGTCCAGAAGACACTTTGTGTGTGGTATCATTAGAATTGTCATAGCAACACCTTTATACGGTAAAAGTTTCATCACGATTGAAAGGGGATGACTACCCCAAAATCACTGAAAATACCTAGCTGCCTAAATGAAATATAAAATATTATTGATTTTCCACATGAAGCCGTCCAGAAGACACCTTATGTGTGGTATCATTAGAATTTTCATAGCAACACCTTTATACGGTAAAAGTTTCATCAAGATTGAAAGGGGATGACTACCCCAAAATTACTGAAAATACCTAGCTGCCTAAATGAAATATAAAATTTTATTGATTTTCCACATGAAGCTGTCCAGAATACACCTTGTGAGTGGTATCATTAGAATTGTCATAGCAACACCTTTATACGGTAAAAAATTCATCAAGATTGAAAGGGGATGACTACCCCAAAATTACTGAAAATACCTAGCTGCCTAAATGAAATATAAAATTTTATTGATTTTCCACATGAAGCTGTCCAGAAGACACTTTGTGTGTGGTATCATTAGAATTGTCATAGCAACACCTTTATACGGTAAAAGTTTCATCAAGATTGAAAGGGGATGACTACCCCAAAATCACTGAAAATACCTAGCTGCCTAAATCAAATATAAAATATTATTGATTTTCCACATGAAGCTGTCCAGAAGACACTTTGTGTGTGGTATCATAAGAATCGTCATAGCAACACCTTTATACGGTAAAAGTTTCATCAAGATTGAAAGGGGATGACTTCCCCAAATTTACTGAAAATACCTAGCTGCCTAAATGAAATATAAAATTTTATTGATTTTCCACATGAAGCTGTCCAGAAGACACTTTGTGTGTGATATCATTAGAATCGTCATAGCAACACCTTTATACGGTAAAAGTTTCATCAAGATTGAAAGGGGATGACTACCCCAAAATTACTGAAAATACCTAGCTGCCTAAATGAAATATAAAATTTTATTGATTTTCCACATGAAGCTGTCCAGAAGACACTTTGTGTGTGGTATCATAAGAATCGTCATAGCAACACCATTATACGGTAAAAGTTTCATCAAGATTGAAAGGGGACGACTACCCCAAAATCACTGAAAATACCTAGCTGCCTAAATGAAATATAAAATTTTATTGATTTTCCACATGAAGCTGTCCAGAAGACACTTTGTGTGTGGTATCATTAGAATCGTCATAGCAACACCTTTATACGGTAAAAGTTTCATCACGATTGAAAGGGGACGACTACCCCAAAATCACTGAAAATACCTAGCTGCCTAAATGAAATATAAAATTTTATTGATTTTCCACATGAAGCTGTCCAGAAGACACTTTGTGTGTGGTATCATAAGAATCGTCATAGCAACACCTTTATACGGTTAAAGTTTCATCAAGATTGAAAGGGGATGACTTCCCCAAATTTACTGAAAATACCTAGCTGCCTAAATGAAATATAAAATATTATTGATTTTCCACATGAAGCTGTCGAGAAGACACTTTGTGTGTGGTATCATAAGAATCGTCATAGCAACACCTTTATACGGTAAAAGTTTCATCAAGATTGAAAGGGGATGACTTCCCCAAATTTACTGAAAATACCTAGCTGCCTAAATGAAATATAAAATTTTATTGATTTTCCACATGAAGCTGGCCAGAAGACACTTTGTGTGTGGTATCATTAGAATCGTCATAGCAACACCTTTATACGGTAAAAGTTTCATCAAGATTGAAAAGGGATGACTACCCCAAAATTACTGAAAATACCTAGCTGCCTAAATGAAAAATAACATTTTATTGATTTTCCACATGAAGCTGTCCAGAAGACACTTTGTGTGTGGTATCATTAGAATCGTCATAGCAACACCTTTATACGGTAAAAGTTTCATCACGATTGAAAGGGGATGACTACCCCGAAATCACTGAAAATACCTAGCTGCCTAAATGAAATATAAAATATTATTGATTTTCCACATGAAGCTGTCCAGAAGACACCTTGTGTGTGGTATCATTAGAATTGTCATAGCAACAACTTTATACGGTAAAAGTTTCATCAAGATTGAAAGGGGATGACTACCCCAAAATCACTGAAAATACCTAGCTGCCTAAATGAAATATAAAATATTATTGATTTCCCACATGAAGCTGTCCAGAAGACACCTTGTGTGTGGTATCATAAGAATTGTCATAGCAACACCTTTATACGGTAAAAGTTTCATCAAGATTGAAAGGGGATGACTACCCCAAAATTACTGAAAATACCTAGCTGCCTAAATGAAATATAAAATTTTATTGATTTTTCCACATGAAGCTGTCCAGAAGACACCTTGTGAGTGATATCATTAGAATTGTCATAGCAACACCTTTATACGGTAAAAGTTTCATCAAGATTGAAAGGGGATGACTACCCCAAAATTACTGAAAATACCTAGCTGCCTAAATGAAATATAAAATTTTATTGATTTTCCACATGAAGCTGTCCAGAAGACACTTTGTGTGTGGTATCATTAGAATCGTCATAGCAACACCTTTATACGGTAAAAGTTTCATCACGATTGAAAGGGGATTACTACCCCGAAATCACTGAAAATACCTAGCTGCCTAAATGAAATATAAAATATTATTGATTTTCCACATGAAGCTGTCCAGAAGACACTTTGTGTGTGGTATAATTAGAATCGTCATAGCAACACCTTTATACGGTAAAAGTTTCATCAAGATTGAAAGGGGATGACTACCCCAAAATCACTGAAAATACCTAGCTGCCTAAATGAAATATAAAATATTATTGATTTTCCACATGAAGCTGTCCAGAAGACACTTTGTGTGTGGTATCATAAGAATCGTCATAGCAACACCTTTATACGGTAAAAGTTTCATCAAGATTGAAAGGGGATGACTTCCCCAAATTTACTGAAAATACCTAGCTGCCTAAATGAAATATAAAATTTTATTGATTTTCCACATGAAGCTGTCCAGAAGACACTTTGTGTGTGGTATCATTAGAATCGTTATAGCAACACCTTTATACGGTAAAAGTTTCATCAAGATTGAAAGGGAATAACTACCCCAAAATTACTGAAAATTCCTAGCTGCCTAAATGAAATATAAAATTTTATTGATTTTCCACATGAAGCTGTCCAGAAGAAACTTTGTGTGTGGTATCAGTAGAATCGTCATAGCAACACCATTATGCGGTAAAAGTTTCATCAAGATTGAAAGGGGACGACTACCCCAAAATTACTGAAAATACCTAGCTGCCTAAATGAAATATAAAATTTTATTGATTTTCCACATGAAGCTGTCCAGAAGACACTTTGTGTGTGGTATCATTAGAATCGTCATAGCAACACCTTTATACGGTAAAAGTTTCATCACGATTGAAAGGGGATTACTACCCCGAAATCACTGAAAATACCTAGCTGCCTAAATGAAATATAAAATATTATTGATTTTCCACATGAAGCTGTCCAGAAGACACTTTGTGTGTGGTATCATAAGAATCGTCATAGCAACACCTTTATACGGTAAAAGTTTCATCAAGATTGAAAGGGGATGACTTCCCCAAATTTACTGAAAATACCTAGCTGCCTAAATGAAATATAAAATTTTATTGATTTTCCACATGAAGCTGTCCAGAAGACACTTTGTGTGTGGTATCATTAGAATCGTTATAGCAACACCTTTATACGGTAAAAGTTTCATCAAGATTGAAAGGGAATAACTACCCCAAAGAGACACTTTGTGTGTGGTATCATTAGAATCGTCATAGCAAAACCTTTATACGGTAAAAGTTTCATCAAGATTGAAAGGGGATGACTACCCCAAAATCACTGAAAATACCTAGCTGCCTAAATGAAATATAAAATATTATTGATTTTCCACATGAAGCTGTCTAGAAGACACCTTGTGTGTGGTATCATTAGAATCGTCATAGCAACACCTTTATACGGTAAAAGTTTCATCAAGATTGAAAGGGGATGACTACCCCAAAAGGTGTCTTCTGGACAGCTTCATGTGGAAAATCAATAAAATTTTATATTTCATTTAGGCAGCTAGGTATTTTCAGTAATTTTGGGGTAGTCATCCCCTTTCAATCTTGATGAAACTTTTACCGTATAAAGGTGTTGCTATGACGATTCTAATGATACCACACACAAAGTGTCTTCTGGACAGCTTCATGTGGAAAATCAATAAAATTTTATATTTCATTTAGGCAGCTAGGTATTTTCAGTAATTTTGGGGTAGTCATCCCCTTTCAATCTTGATGAAACTTTAACCGTATAAAGGTGTTGCTATGACGATTCTAATGATACCACACACAAGGTGTCTTCTGGACAGCTTCATGTGGAAAATCAATAATTTTTTATATTTCATTTAGGCAGCTAGGTATTTTCAGTGATTTTGGGGTAGTCATCCCCTTTCAATCTTGATGAAACTTTTACCGTATAAAGGTGTTGCTATGACAATTCTTATGATACCACACACAAGGTGTCTTCTGGACAGCTTCATGTGGAAAATCAATAAAATTTTATATTTCATTTAGGCAGCTAGGTATTTTTAGTAATTTTGGGGTAGCCATCCCCTTTTAATCTTGATGAAACTTTTACCGTATAAAGGTGTTGCTATGAGGATTCTAATTATACCACACACAAAGTGTCTTCTGGACAGCTTCATGTGGAAAATCAATAAAATTTTATATTTCATTTAGGCAGCTAGGTATTTTCAGTAATTTTGGGGTAGTCATCCCCTTTCAATCTTGATGAAACTTTTACCGTATAAAGGTGTTGCTATGACGATTCTTATGATACCACACACAAGGTGTCTTCTGGACAGCTTCATGTGGAAAATCAATAAAATTTTATATTTCATTTAGGCAGCTAGGTATTTTCAGTAATTTTGGGGTAGTCATCCCCTTTCAATCTTGATGAAACTTTTACCGTATAAAGGTGTTGGTATGAGGATTCTAATTATACCACACACAAAGTGTCTTCTGGACAGCTTCATGTGGAAAATCAATAAAATTTTATATTTCATTTAGGCAGCTAGGTATTTTCATTGATTTTGGGGTAGTCATCCCCTTTCAATCTTGATGAAACTTTTACCGTATAAAGGTGTTGCTATGACGATTCTAATGATACCACACACAAAGTGTCTTCTGGACAGCTTCATGTGGAAAATCAATAAAATTTTATATTTCATTTAGGCAGCTAGGTATTTTCAGTAATTTTGGGGTAGTCATCCCCTTTCAATCTTGATGAAACTTTTACCGTATAAAGGTGTTGCTATGACAATTCTAATGATACCACTCACAAGGTGTCTTCTGGACAGCTTCATGTGGAAAATCAATAAAATTTTATATTTAATTTAGGCAGCTAGGTATTTTCAGTAAATTTGGGGAAGTCATCCCCTTTTAATCTTGATGAATTTTTTACCGTATAAAGGTGTTGCTATGACGATTCTAATGTTACCACACACAAAGTGTCTTCTGGACAGCTTCATGTGGAAAATCAATAAAATGTTATATTTCATTTAGGCAGCTAGGTATTTTCAGTAAATTTGGGGAAGTCATCCCCTTTTAATCTTGATGAATTTTTTACCGTATAAAGGTGTTGCTATGACGATTCTAATGATACCACACACAAAGTGTCTTCTGGACAGCTTCATGTGGAAAATCAATAAAATGTTATATTTCATTTAGGCAGCTAGGTATTTTCAGTAAATTTGGGGAAGTCATCCCCTTTTAATCTTGATGAAACTTTTACCGTATAAAGGTGTTGCTATGACTATTCTAATGATACCACACACAAGGTGTCTTCTGGACAGCTTTATGTGGAAAATCAATAATATTTTATATTTCATTTAGGCAGCTAGGTATTTTCAGTGATTTTGGGGTAGTCATCCCCTTTCAATCTTGATGAAACTTTTACCGTATAAAGGTGTTGCTATGACGATTCTAATGATACCACACACAAGGTGTCTTCTGGACAGCTTCATGTGGAAAATCAATAAAATTTTATATTTCATTTAGGCAGCTAGGTATTTTCAGTAATTTTCGGGTAGTCATCCCCTTTCAATCTTGATGAAACTTTTACCGTATAAAGGTGTTGCTATGACAATTCTAATGATACCACTCACAAGGTGTCTTCTGGACAGCTTCATGTGGAAAATCAATAAAATTTTATATTTCATTTAGGCAGCTAGGTATTTTCAGTAATTTTCGGGTAGTCATCCCCTTTCAATCTTGATGAAACTTTTACCGTATAAAGGTGTTGCTATGAAAATTCTAATGATACCACACACAAAGTGTCTTCTGGACAGCTTCATGTGGAAAATCAATAAAATGTTATTTTTCATTTAGGCAGCTAGGTATTTTCAGTAATTTTGGGGTAGTCATCCCCTTTCAATCTTGATGAAACTTTTACCGTATAAAGGTGTTGCTATGACAATTCTAATGATACCACACACAAGGTGTCTTCTGGACAGCTTCATGTGGAAAATCAATAAAATTTTATATTTCATTTAGGCAGCTAGGTATTTTCAGTAAGTTTGGGGTAGTCATCCCCTTTCAATCTTGATGAAACTTTTACCGTATAAATGTGTTGCTATGACGATTCTAATGATACCACACACAAAGTGTCTTCTGGACAGCTTCATGTGGAAAATCAATAATATTTTATATTTCATTTAGGCAGCTAGGTATTT
This sequence comes from Apotomis capreana, assembly GCA_947623375.1. Classification (NCBI taxonomy): domain Eukaryota; kingdom Metazoa; phylum Arthropoda; class Insecta; order Lepidoptera; family Tortricidae; genus Apotomis; species Apotomis capreana. The sequence goes on along the minus strand of OX392506.1, from coordinate 14,881,143 downwards.
TCAGTAATTTTAGGGTAGTCATCCCCTTTCAATCTTGATGAAACTTTTACCGTATAAAGGTGTTGCTATGACGATTCTAATGATACCACACACAAAGTGTCTTCTGGACAGCTTCATGTGGAAAATCAATAAAATTTTATATTTCATTTAGGCAGCTTGGTATTTTCAGTAATTTTGGGGTAGTCATCCCCTTTCAATCTTGATGAAACTTTTACCGTTTAAAGGTGTTGCTATGACGATTCTAATGATACCACACACAAAGTGTCTTCTGGACAGCTTCATGTGGAAAATCAATAAAATTTTATATTTTATTTAGGCAGCTAGGTATTTTCAGTAGTTTTGGGGTAGCCATCCCCTTTCAATCTTGATGAAACTTTTACCGTATAAAGGTGTTGCTATGACGATTCTAATGATACCACAAACAAGGTGTCTTCTGGACAGCTTCATGTGGAAAATCAATAATATTTTATATTTCATTTAGGCAGCTAGGTATTTTCAGTGATTTTGGGGTAGTCATCCCCTTTCAATCTTGATGAAACTTTTACCGTATAAAGGTGTTACTATGACGATTCTAATGATACCACACACAAGGTGTCTTCTGGACAGCTTCATGTGGAGAATCAATAAAACTTTATATTTTATTTAGGCAGCTAGGTATTTTCAGTAGTTTTGGGGTAGCCATCCCCTTTCAATCTTGATGAATTTTTTACCGTATAAAGGTGTTGCTATGACGATTCTAATGCTACCACACACAAGGTGTCTTCTGGACAGCTTCATGTGGAAAATCAATAATATTTTATATTTCATTTAGGCAGCTAGGTATTTTCAGTGATTTTGGGGTAGTCATCCCCTTTCAATCTTGATGAAACTTTTACCGTATAAAGGTGTTGCTATGACAATTCTAATGATACCACACACAAGGTGTCTTCTGGACAGCTTCATGTGGAAAATCAATAAAATTTTATATTTCATTTAGGCAGCTAGGTATTTTCAGTAAGTTTGGGGTAGTCATCCCCTTTCAATCTTGATGAAACTTTTACCGTATAAAGGTGTTGCTATGACGATTCTAATGATACCACACACAAAGTGTCTTCTGGACAGCTTCATGTGGAAAATCAATAAAATTTTATATTTCATTTAGGCAGCTAGGTATTTTCAGTAATTTTAGGGTAGTCATCCCCTTTCAATCTTGATGAAACTTTTACCGTATAAAGGTGTTGCTATGACGATTCTAATGATACCACACACAAAGTGTCTTCTGGACAGCTTCATGTGGAAAATCAATAAAATTTTATATTTCATTTAGGCAGCTAGGTATTTTCAGTAATTTTGGGGTAGTCATCCCCTTTCAATCTTGATGAAACTTTTACCGTATAAAGGTGTTGCTATGACGATTCTAATGATACCACACACAAAGTGTCTTCTGGACAGCTTCATGTGGAAAATCAATAAAATTTTATATTTTATTTAGGCAGCTAGGTATTTTCAGTAGTTTTGGGGTAGCCATCCCCTTTCAATCTTGATGAAACTTTTACCGTATAAAGGTGTTGCTATGACGATTCTAATGATACCACACACAAGGTGTCTTCTGGACAGCTTCATGTGGAAAATCAATAATATTTTATATTTCATTTAGGCAGCTAGGTATTTTCAGTGATTTTGGGGTAGTCATCCCCTTTCAATCTTGATGAAACTTTTACCGTATAAAGGTGTTACTATGACGATTCTAATGATACCACACACAAGGTGTCTTCTGGACAGCTTCATGTGGAGAATCAATAAAACTTTATATTTTATTTAGGCAGCTAGGTATTTTCAGTAGTTTTGGGGTAGCCATCCCCTTTCAATCTTGATGAAACTTTTACCGTATAAAGGTGTTGCTATGACGATTCTTATGATACCACACACAAGGTGTCTTCTGGACAGGTTCATGTGGAAAATCAATAAAATTTTATATTTCATTTAGGCAGCTAGGTATTTTTAGTAATTTTGGGGTAGCCATCCCCTTTCAATCTTGATGAAACTTTTACCGTATAAAGGTGTTGCTATGAGGATTCTAATTATACCACACACAAAGTGTCTTCTGGACAGCTTCATGTGGAAAATCAATAAAATTTTATATTTCATTTAGGCAGCTAGGTATTTTCAGTAAGTTTGGGGTAGTCATCCCCTTTCAATCTTGATGAAACTTTTACCGTATAAAGGTGTTGCTATGACGATTCTAATGATACCACACACAAAGTGTCTTCTGGACAGCTTCATGTGGAAAATCAATAAAATTTTATATTTCATTTAGGCAGCTAGGTATTTTCAGTAATTTTAGGGTAGTCATCCCCTTTCAATCTTGATGAAACTTTTACCGTATAAAGGTGTTGCTATGACGATTCTAATGATACCACACTCAAAGTGTCTTCTGGACAGCTTCATGTGGAAAATCAATAAAATTTTATATTTCATTTAGGCAGCTAGGTATTTTCAGTAATTTTGGGGTAGTCATCCCCTTTCAATCTTGATGAAACTTTTACCGTTTAAAGGTGTTGCTATGACGATTCTAATGATATCACACACAAAGTGTCTTCTGGACAGCTTCATGTGGAAAATCAATAAAATTTTATATTTTATTTAGGCAGCCAGGTATTTTCAGTAGTTTTGGGGTAGCCATCCCCTTTCAATCTTGATGAAACTTTTACCGTATAAAGGTGTTGCTATGACGATTCTAATGATACCACACACAAGGTGTCTTCTGGACAGCTTCATGTGGAAAATCAATAATATTTTATATTTCATTTAGGCAGCTAGGTATTTTCAGTGATTTTGGGGTAGTCATCCCCTTTCAATCTTGATGAAACTTTTACCGTATAAAGGTGTTACTATGACGATTCTAATGATACCACACAAAAGGTGTCTTCTGGACAGCTTCATGTGGAGAATCAATAAAACTTTATATTTTATTTAGGCAGCTAGGTATTTTCAGTAGTTTTGGGGTAGCCATCCCCTTTCAATCTTGATGAATTTTTTACCGTATAAAGGTGTTGCTATGACGATTCTAATGCTACCACACACAAGGTGTCTTCTGGACAGCTTCATGTGGAAAATCAATAATATTTTATATTTCATTTAGGCAGCTAGGTATTTTCAGTGATTTTGGGGTAGTCATCCCCTTTCAATCTTGATGAAACTTTTACCGTATAAAGGTGTTGCTATGACAATTCTAATGATACCACACACAAGGTGTCTTCTGGACAGCTTCATGTGGAAAATCAATAAAATTTTATATTTCATTTAGGCAGCTAGGTATTTTCAGTAAGTTTGGGGTAGTCATCCCCTTTCAATCTTGATGAAACTTTTACCGTATAAAGGTGTTGCTATGACGATTCTAATGATACCACACACAAAGTGTCTTCTGGACAGCTTCATGTGGAAAATCAATAAAATTTTATATTTCATTTAGGCAGCTAGGTATTTTCAGTAATTTTAGGGTAGTCATCCCCTTTCAATCTTGATGAAACTTTTACCGTATAAAGGTGTTGCTATGACGATTCTAATGATACCACACACAAAGTGTCTTCTGGACAGCTTCATGTGGAAAATCAATAAAATTTTATATTTCATTTAGGCAGCTAGGTATTTTCAGTAATTTTGGGGTAGTCATCCCCTTTCAATCTTGATGAAACTTTTACCGTTTAAAGGTGTTGCTATGAAAATTCTAATGATACCACACACAAAGTGTCTTCTGGACAGCTTCATGTGGAAAATCAATAAAATTTTATATTTTATTTAGGCAGCTAGGTATTTTCAGTAGTTTTGGGGTAGCCATCCCCTTTCAATCTTGATGAAACTTTTACCGTATAAAGGTGTTGCTATGACGATTCTAATGATACCACACACAAGGTGTCTTCTGGACAGCTTCATGTGGAAAATCAATAATATTTTATATTTCATTTAGGCAGCTAGGTATTTTCAGTGATTTTGGGGTAGTCATCCCCTTTCAATCTTGATGAAACTTTTACCGTATAAAGGTGTTACTATGACGATTCTAATGATACCACACACAAGGTGTCTTCTGGACAGCTTCATGTGGAGAATCAATAAAACTTTATATTTTATTTAGGCAGCTAGGTATTTTCAGTAGTTTTGGGGTAGCCATCCCCTTTCAATCTTGATGAAACTTTTACCGTATAAAGGTGTTGCTATGACGATTCTTATGATACCACACACAAGGTGTCTTCTGGACAGGTTCATGTGGAAAATCAATAAAATTTTATATTTCATTTAGGCAGCTAGGTATTTTTAGTAATTTTGGGGTAGCCATCCCCTTTCAATCTTGATGAAACTTTTACCGTATAAAGGTGTTGCTATGAGGATTCAAATTATACCACACACAAAGTGTCTTCTGGACAGCTTCATGTGGAAAATCAATAAAATTTTATATTTCATTTAGGCAGCTAGGTATTTTCAGTAATTTTGGGGTAGTCATCCCCTTTCAATCTTGATGAAACTTTTACCGTATAAAGGTGTTGCTATGACGATTCTTATGATACCACACACAAGGTGTCTTCTGGACAGCTTCATGTGGAAAATCAATAAAATTTTATATTTCATTTAGGCAGCTAGGTATTTTTAGTAATTTTGGGGTAGCCATCCCCTTTCAATCTTGATGAAACTTTTACCGTATAAAGGTGTTGCTATGAGGATTCTAATTATACCACACACAAAGTGTCTTCTGGACAGCTTCATGTGGAAAATCAATAAAATTTTATATTTCATTTAGGCAGCTAGGTATTTTCAGTAATTTTGGGGTAAGTAGTCATCCCCTTTCAATCTTGATGAAACTTTTACCGTATAAAGGTGTTGCTATGACGATTCTAATGATACCACACACAAAGTGTCTTCTGGACAGCTTCATGTGGAAAATCAATAAAATTTTATATTTCATTTAGGCAGCTAGGTATTTTCAGTAATTTTGGGGTAGTCATCCCCTTTCAATCTTGATGAAACTTTTACCGTATAAAGGTGTTGCTATGACAATTCTAATGATACCACTCACAAGGTGTCTTCTGAACAGCTTCATGTGGAAAATCAATAAAATTTTATATTTCATTTAGGCAGCTAGGTATTTTCAGTAATTTTGGGGTAGTCATCCCCTTTCAATCTTGATGAAACTTTCACCGTATAAAGGTGTTGCTATGACAATTCTAATGATACCACACACAAAGTGTCTTCTGGACAGCTTCATGTGGAAAATCAATAAAATGTTATTTTTCATTTAGGCAGCTAGGTATTTTCAGTAATTTTGGGGTAGTCATCCCCTTTCAATCTTGATGAAACTTTTACCGTATAAAGGTGTTGGTATGAGGATTCTAATGATACCACACACAAAGTGTCTTCTGGACAGCTTCATGTGGAAAATCAATAAAATTTTATATTTTATTTAGGCAGCTAGGTATTTTCAGTAGTTTTGGGGTAGCCATCCCCTTTCAATCTTGATGAAACTTTTACTGTTTAAAGTTGTTAGTATGCTGATTCGAATGATATTACACACATACTGTAATCTACACCATTTTATGTGGAAATGAATAATAATTTATAAACTTAACTTTTTTTGGGCTGCCAGCTTGTGAAGTTAGCTGCCTTACAAATTATTGCGGTTCTTTTAATATTTTTAAATAAAATATATCTTTGGTTTGTCATTTAAATCATTGACTCCTGTTTAAACCTTTTAGCACACGTTTTAATCGCTGTTTTACTTGTTATTTTGATGTTAAAAACCATGACTTCTTAATTTGGTCGTATTATCTTAGGCAGCTAACTTTAGGCTGCTAACTTCACGCCGATGGTACCTACCTAACAAAAAATTGACAGACCGACGAACTAAATAACTTCAATATTTAATACTGTTCAATGTTTGCTTAGCCCAAAAGATTGTCTGATAGCATTTGAAGCATTAGGTATAGTAGATTGTTGGACAAGGAGCTAAAATAAGTCATTGTGACACGAAGTGATTATTTGGACGAGGGAACAAAGTGACCGAGGATAAATATAACCTGAGAGTCATAATTAGGGATCGTAAAATACGAGCAAATCGATTGAAATTATGTACTTACCTATGATAACCAGTGACGGCCCTAACACTTCAATGAATTTTACGAACGCTGGTCATATGGCTTTAAGCCTTGTTTTAAACACTCTGTTTTTCCCTTTGACTTCGAAAAAATAAAAAAATAACCTAAAAATTTAAATTGCTGTGTCACCATGCGGAGGTTTGTTTTTGTAGTTTTTGCACTTTATTGTATTTTAACTATGACTTTATGACATAGCAGGTATAGACGATTGTAAGATCAGAAAAACGCTTAAGACGATTAGAATGATTAGATCGTAAAATATTTGTCTAACTGCGCCTACCGTTTTTTTAGTTATTTTTCCATATTTAACTGCAAATGTATAAGTTTTATATAATTATTTGTCTAACAGAACACAAGGCAGTAGGAGTAGATTTTGCAGTGCCGTAAGTAGGATTCTCTGCCCGCCGGAGAAAATCTCACTTCCAAACCAATGCAATACGTAAAACTTTAGACAAACCAGGGGCGTTAATTCGTAAAGCCCTAGATCTAGATCGCATATTTATAGTATAATTACAAACAGCAGCGATCTGGGACATTAACTAATTCACCGCCCTAGGTATGTAATGTATTATTACGTCACCCTAGGCTGTAAGTAGGATTTTCTGCCCTGGGGAGAAAATCTCACTTCCTGGCTAAGGCTCAATTCACACGTACCACAACCACACCACGTCGCAGCGTTAAAATGTGGTGTGGTTGTGGTTACGTGTGAATTGTACTATTCATTAACCATACAAAATATGCGCCCGACCGCGTCGCGACCACGTCGTGTGGTTGTGGTGTGGTTGTGGTTACGTGTGAATTGAACTATTCAATAACCATACAAAATATGCGCCCGACCACGTCGTGTGGTTGTGGTGTGGTTGTGGTTGTGGTACGTGTGAAACAACCCTGAGGTAAGTCGTACAATTTTAGACATTATTTACGACCAAGTTTGATGAAAGTGGTCTTTTCTGAGATTATTTAGGATCAGACGTGGCGTGGTGCGTAAGCGCTCTATGGGAATGACACTGAAAATAAAATCTCGGCGCTACTGAATAGGTACAATAAGTATACGAATCTTAATTATTCACTAGAAAATTCTCTCATAGACGAATTTCTCCAATTAAAAAACAATCGGCCAAGAGCATGTCGGGCCACGCTCAGTGTAGGGTTCCGTAGTTTCCCATCCTTCACAATAGACGAGCTTAAAACAGCGGTTTTAAGCCCGAGGTTTATATTAGGTACGAGAAAGATTTCAAGCTCTATAATAAGGTAGTAAACGCCAAAGTAACTGTAACTACTTATTACCTTATGGAAGTTATCGATTATTTTCGGTGAAGGAAAACATCGTGAGGAAACCACCTAAGCCCAAACAAGGCCTAGTTTCCCCTCTGGGTTGGAAGGTCAGATGGCAGTCGCTTGCGTAAAAACTAGTGCCTACGCCACATCTTGGGATTGTAGGTAGCCGACCCCAATTGAGAATACATTCTCAAAAAAAATGGGACAAAGGCTAGGAGGATGATGATGGAAGTTATCGATTATACGCGCAAGATTGAGCGGAATGTTTTAATGCACTATCTATGGCATCGGTGGTTGAAAAGATGGGGGGCGCTATTTTTTGGATTTCCGGAGCGAATATTTACAAAACTGCTGACTTTATTAAAAAGTAATGTAGACCACTATTATTTTCAAAAGACCTATTCAACGAAAACATTTTTTTTAGTTTTTTTTTTACCGTTTTGACAGCGTGCGTGATACATGCCCATATACCAAATTTCAGCTTTCGAGTACTAATGATCACGGAGCTAAGCCGCGGACGGACGGACAGACGGACAGACGGACATGGCGAAACTATACCACCTAGTTGACTACGGAACCCTAAAAACCCTGTTGAAGAATTTAATATATTTTATCTCTCTTAAAACCTACGTATAGAGCAGTGTCATTGCGTTAATTTTGAATACGAGGGTAATTAAACTTTAATTTAGCCAGTTTTTATAGGATTCAATTTAGTCACATACCTAAATGGAAGTCATCGCGGCGTAATTAGTTAATTGATAAGTCTATCCATAGGCGAACTATTCGAGACTGAAAACTGAAAATAATAGTTTTACAATAACGTGAGAGGCGTTAAGGATAAAGACATCTCTTTTCAGCGTTAACGCCTACTCAGTACATAGCGGTGAAGGTGAATCGATCCCCTGGTAGCAACCCTGAAATACAGGCCCTGGTCAACGACCTCAGAAGAAATCTTCCAGGGACCTGACCTTGACCTTTCAGCGCGCACGCGCTGTGCCTCTTACCCAGTACCCTGAGTACCCTGACCCTGTTACGAAATGATCTGATTATATACTTCTGTATTATGTAGGCTGTAGGGTCGCCATGATACCCGGGAAGATATCAGTTGACCTATACAAATATTTGCGTGAGCTATTATTATTATAATTTGCAATTTAACACAAACTCAATTGTAGTGTGATGTTCGCTCACACGCTACACTTACAAATTATCTACGCAATACCTATCAAAGGCCTTACTAATAGACTTCAAGTTGAAGGCTAAGTTACATAACGCGCTTTACATAAATCTAGTTTTCTTAAGTAGATATACACTTTACCAAAGATTATTTCAATTTATAACAGTACAACCACCTACTTGAAACTTCAAATCACGCATTACTTGAACATTAATTAAGTTTTAAGCGTAATAAGTACGCTCAACGCCTAATTTCTTAGACTTCTAATCTTCTGAGCCTTTCAACCTTGACTGTTGTACGGCCGATCAACTCTAGAGCGCAAAGACCCGATCAACCGCAGTAGATACAATTATTATTGGCACCTTAACTATTATTTCAGCTGCATAGTGATACAACTCACCCACCGCCTAAAAAGTAAAAATAATTTTAAGAGCTCATTAACGATTTTAGTTAGTTATCAATAGTTATTTGTTATGCAAGGCTGCAAAGTTGTTATTTGGCGCGAGTGTTGAAATTGAAAGCTGAGCGAGCGAAGGAATCTAAGATTGAACCATGAGCGAAGCGAATGGTTCAAAGATAGATTCCTGAGCGTAGCGAGGCGTTCAAGACACGAGAAGCTAAATAATTTTGCAGCCATGCGGAACACACAACTTTTCACCTCACTACAGCGAGGAAAATGCAAGATTCAAGAAAAACAATTAAAACATAAAAATAATCATATTTAATTTTGCCTTCTATTTAACACATCAAATTGAAAACATAACACACTCAAATATACGAGAGAAGCACACATAGTAAAAATTAAAAGTAATATGGCCGTAATTTGTATTAATTAAAGTTTTCGAAAAATTAATGTTGAAAGATCTACTAGGACACTTCAATAGAAATAAATTACTCTCTAGTAAACAGTTCGGTTTCACAAGGGGACGTTCCACGACTGATGCAGCATCTGTACTTATTAAACACATTTATGACAGCTGGGAGGAATCTTATGATGCAATTGGGATCTTCTGCGACCTTTCTAAGGCATTCGACTGCGTTCATCCTGGAACACTCATTTTGAAATTAGAACATTATGGTCTCTCTTCAAATGCTTTAAGCCTTAAGTCTTCATATCTCAGTGATAGAATGCAAACAGTGGATGTAAATGGAACCCAGTCCAATGGAGCTATAGTTAAGCTAGGAGTGCCGCAGGGCTCTATTTTAGGTCCATTTCTATTTTTGGTTTATATAAATGACTTACCATCTATAGTAGATAATCTTTGTAATATAGTACTATTTGCTGACGATACATCATTAACCCTTTACCGCATATAGAAAAAAAAATGTTGTCTGAATTTGAACCTTGACCTGTGCCAATAAGGTCCAAGTTCATATCTGCCATATATGGATTCGTATGCGGTAAAGGTTTAATTTTCAAGGTTCACCGGAAATCAACCGACTATGCGGAAATTAATGGCACACTAGAGAAAGTACTTAACTGGTTTACTACTAATAATCTTCTATTAAATGCCAAGAAGACTAAATGTGTTAGATTTGCTTTACCGAATGTTACGGCGGTAGATTCTACTATATTACTAAATGGTGAATGTTTAGAAATAGTGAATAAGGCATTATTCTTAGGTATAACATTGGACAGTAATTTGCAATGGAGTCCACATATAGCAGTGCTTGCAGGTAAATTGAGTTCAGCGGCGTACGCCGTTAGGAAAATCAGACAATTGAGTAATGTTGATACAGCTCGCTTAGTTTATCATAGTTATTTTCATAGTGTCATGTCATATGGTATTCTGGTTTGGGGCAAAGCAGCTGACATTCAGACTATATTTGTGCTACAAAAAAGAGCCATTCGTTCTATATATGTATAACCTAAATTCTCGTGACTCCTTAAGAGACATTTTCAAAGATATAAACATCTTAACTGTAGCGTCCCAATATATTTATGAGAGTATTATGTATGTTATTAGAAACCTAGATTCATTTACAAAAAATTCCGATGTCCACAGTTTTAACACTAGAAATAAAAATAAAATTGCTATTAGAAAGTTTCGCGTTCGTAAAGTAAGTAAATCATTTTTAGGCCAAAATGCATGGCCTGAACCAGAAACCGCGTAGCTGACTCCTTCTTAGATTGTACCTAACTAGTTTAAGGGACACAGTTCTAATAAGAAAGCATATCAAACGTACATAAATTGTGATAAACCGTCAGGCTTTCTTGTAGTTTCTATTTTATTTATTCTTACACTTTTCCTCACTTATGTCTTAAAATACACTTTTAATATGTTTTCTTGTAGAACTACGTATAGTTATGTTCATATCATTGTAATGGTTCAGTACTTTTCATCTCTCCTGTTCGGAAAGTGTCTTTTTCATGAGTAGATAGCCGGGTGGAAAATAGCTTTTCCATCCCTAGGGTGGAAAGTATTTTTTTTTTAATTGCCACGGAGTCAAACATAATTGCCTTCTAGATGCACGTCGTCACCAACTAAATTAGGTACAATCTAGTCGGCCGTGGTAAGTGGCCATTGAAAAAAGGTCTCCAAAGGTTAGATATAGGCAAGCTTAATTTATTTATATCTAATTATTAAATATAAATTTGCCTTATACTCATAATATATATTAATAATTCCGTCCCACATTTATTGATAGATCGTATATTTATTTAAAAAATTAAATTTAAACCATTGGATTGTCTTTTTTTTTTACTTTTTAAAAGTTGGCGGCACGTTATCTTAACTTTTTTTTATCTATTAAAAATAAGAAGAATGAAAGTTTGCACGAGAAAAAGCGGGAACACGAGATTAAATATAAATACCGTGTCTTTAATTGGTTATTTGTTAAAAATGATATGGACATTAATATAACTCACTCATGACATATGTGCGTGCAGCATTTTATTTTCCTCGCAGTCGAAATGAAAAGTAGAGTGTTTAACTCGGGTGAACTATTGGCGCTCTCACTTCGTTCGAGGGCCAGAAATATCTCGGGTGCAATGGGTCACTTTCTACCCTTGGTTAACAATCTACTATATGCTTTCTGAAAAAATGACTGACTGTTGAGTTTCTTTCGGCGTTTCTTCTCAACAGTGGTCTCCTCTTGTGAAATGCCGGTAGACTCAGACATGTAAAAGTGCCCTTGTGGCCTACTTGCAGAATAAAGTTCATTATTTCATTATTATCGTCATATATATTTTATCGTTGAGTTTTTCTTAAGCACTGTTATATTTATATTATATTTGTATTTGAAACTACTTGACACATTCGTTGTGAATGTGGGAGAATGGCATTCTGGGAAGGATTTTCCATAACACTTGCTTTGGAAGTTATTGGACGATGGGATCCGAACAAGATTATTTCGGCTTTATCTTCTTTAAAAACGCCAATAGTTTCGGTAAATTACTTATCGTCTCTAAATATTTAATAACAAATCCTTTTTCGTTTTAATGCAGGCTTTTAGTATTGAATAAATACTCCAAATTGGGCTTAACTTTCTTGTTTTAGATATTTCTATAAAGTAAGACAACAGTATGTATAATTCTCCACAAAACAAATGTACGTTGTTTACGTGAATCGTGAAAACTTTCAACTTTTTAATTAGTTATTTTTTTCTCGAGTGCGTTCAGAAATCACACTCTTATGTTCCAACTTTTATAACAAATAAATATTAAAATTTGTGTTGTATTTAATATATTTACTAGTCAAAATATGCAAATGAAACTAAAATACTTACTATTAATATATATAAACATATTCAACATAAAATAAAGTATAGAAAAAATAAAAACTTAAAAATCTGTAACCACAAACCAGGTTTCTGGACGTGATATTGTAGGTGTATTTTTTTTTAATGAAGTATTCAAACGTACATATGATTTTAGCCGGCCTCTCCCTTTATTAGCGTGCGTTGATTGGTTATTCGAAGATTTATCGACTGATGAATCAGTCACGCGTTGAAGGAGTTTTAAATATAAAAAAGTTACATGCACCACAGAGAATCAAAATCGTCGCGTTCGAAATTCAAATGACTTTTGCACGCTAGCGGATAAAATAGACTTTTGCACGCAGATTTCGCCCTATAAACGGAGGTTTTCCGAGCGAGTGAGGTGAAAATAAAATGAAAGGGGTGTGAGCCTAACGGTCGCTTTAACAACTTATGTTATGATATATTATTGGTCAATGTAACGATCAAGGGATATAAATATAATTAAGTAATGATATAATAACATTTGATATTGCACAACTGTCACCCAGTACAATGTTCATTTGATACAATAAGTTAATAGGTTCACAATAGGTACGCTCGAATTGGCCTACCAACTACGACCTATGTTAATTCAGAAACCATTTCTGGGAATAGGGCCCTTGTACCGCAATAAACAATTAGATTATGACACCTGTGAAAAGTTATTCATTTTTAATTTTCGACTTTCACTTAAGCGAAATTAATATTGACGGCAACACAAAATACAAGGAGAATAAACAGCTTGGTAGAAATTTTGGATGACCATGAAGTTGTACTTTTTTTCTGTAGTCCTTTTTGTAAGTAGTAATTACACTCGATTGAGTTAAGTTTGCACCCCGTGTTTGCACCTGTAGGTCTAGCATAACTATGGTTCGCGACTCATGTCGCGCGACATAGCATCACCAGTCACTCTCTCACGATACTGTACAGAAAGGGATAGGTAGCATATCTCGCGCGAGAAAGAGTCGCGTGTCAAAGTTGTGCTAGAGGTGCTGAATCTTATGGCGCTACCTAAGTAAGTTAAATAGGCTAATAAGAATTACTTAATAGTGACTTTTTTGAGATACACCACCATTTGCTTTAAGAGGGCAGAACTGATTAGGAGCCAAAACGTTACATAGACATACAAGGTTGACCTAACCCCCTCTTTGTTTATCCTGGGTAAAAATACTTAAATATTGTCCACAAAGTGATTGATAGTCACCCTACAAGTGGGCTACTTGTGCCGAGCGATATACACGTGTCGCGAGATTTACGCCGCGCGGCAAGTTCGTTAACACGGAACACTAGTCTTTTCCGTACCGAATACATATTTCAGTTGCGAACTTGCGAGTAGGTACGAGTAGGTGAGAGGAGGATACTCATAATTAACTGAGTAAAATTGTCCTGTGAGATTGCGGGAATTGGATTCATTTGTACCGGGCGAATACACACGTATTTAATACCAACAAATGTTGTTATTCAAATGAACACATACAGAGATAAAGATAATTCCTTCTAATATTAAAACAGGATTTAACATAGGAACCGTATCGTGCCGTACGCACGTAGCATCATGCACATGGTTTTTTCTCGAGGTTTTAATGTGAAAATGAAACATGTACCTAATATCTTATTATGTTTAATGTGGTTACACCACATTTTTTTATGTTGTACCATTGATACAAAGATCAAAGCACAAAGGAGAATTGAAATGAGTAACCTGGCGGAAGAGACCGGGAATCGAACCCGTGGTACCTCTGAATTACCGGTCCAACGTGTTAACCTTTCCACCACCCTAGTGCCAAATAACCTTTCGATATTTTATGCTTTATTTGAAAGGATTTACACCTTAGCGACCTCTATGTGAATACGTTAATATTCACATCTTACCGCGCTTCTTTACAGCTGTGACCGAGCAAGCGAGAGAGGGCACTGTTATTTATAAAATTATGAAACATGTAATGTCTCATTTTTTTTTTTTTCTACAGTGGTACAATATTAATTTATGTGTTCATAGATTCCATACTTTTCTTTAAGATATACTTAATAATAATGATAATTGATCCTGTTACCACCGCCACAACCGCAGTTAAAGTCTGACCAGAAATATATGAGGATGCGCCATATTGCGGAATTTAACTGGAATTAATTTATTACAATGGCAATGATTTTAAAATGATGGTTTTTCAACAATGTCAATGTCATTCGTGGTGGTTTTTTTAAAAGACAAATATATAAAATTATCTAAAGAAAATGCCGAAAACCAGTTATATGCCATGTATTCTGGAGCCTCCAGGGTTACGTCGCACGAATGGTAAAAGGCCCGATGGCCGAAAGGTCAGATGGGATGCAACTTTGTAGCACATTTGCAGCATCCCATTGGAGGCACAGCGGCGGTGTGCCGGCTCAGCAGCAGGGAGTGCTGCGAAGTAGAATAGTACATTACTGCAGACGCCGGGAAATAAGGGCTTGCCGGCTGAGTAGGTATAGACGGCCGACCGTAAGGGAGGCCGTCTAGTGATACGAAGCCGGCAAGCCCTTTTCACGGCTAAGGCATGTATAGTCAAACATATGCAACGAAATAAAAAAATGCATCACTCAAAAAACATAATTCAGCTGTTCAGCCAGTTCAAAAACACAGACGCCATGTTTAAAAAAAAGTATTTTTAATGTTCCCTCCAATCCCTCTATATATTTTTTCTTTAATAAGTCGTCCACGTGTGTTATTGTTCGAATATTAGGGCCATTCTTAATTTCTATAATAAATAAAATAAAGGCAGAGGATTTTTAATATTGTCTATGGTCTCTGGTGATTTACGTATAGACAGTATTTTAAATTTATTCATCAACACATTGAATCATACAGATTTGTATTCTTAATATCAATTCGTGTGTACTAGGCATTAACGCGGATATCGTTGGTCCGATGGCTGAATGGGTATCCACTAGAAAAAAAAATATATCAGCTGTTCACAAACACAGACGCCATGTTTACATTAAAATTAAACACAAATTACTTCCCGGCCTAGGGCTTCAATTTTGTATGAAATTTCTTTACAGTTCTCTCGAATTGTTCCGCCCGAAACTTGACACTTCGAAGCCTGTTTTAACGCACGTTATGGCGATGGCGATATTTCATTGCATGTTTGAGAAAACACAATAAATGTTGTGCCTTGGAATCGGTGAAACATTTTTGTGCCAGTTGCAGTCGATACGGTGGGACGCTGGTGCTCAGAAGCTCGCAAAGCAAGCTCTTTATATAATTGGGTCGCCGGTTGGGTTTGCTTTGACGAAATTAACGACATCTACGTGTATCTGACGAAATTCAATTAAGGCGACTCCTAATCCCAACGTCCTTGAGGATCTGGGCGGAGCCTAACGTTATTCCCCCCGCCGACCGTGCGCCCCCGGAACATTACTTCGTTCATAATCTCGTTGAGTGGCTTCCAAGCAGCTTCATACACTCGCATAGTCCGAGCGAGAGTTGAAGATGAACAAACCTTATAATATTTAAAGGCATTGAAAAATCTTGAAGTTAAATAAATCATTTAAACAATGATATAATTATTGCGGATTACTAAATATCTATTTACCCACTACAGTAGAATATTAAAAATAAAATGCGTTAAAGCTATTTTCCAAAAAAATAAGTGAAATTGGCCATTTGGAAGTCTCGCATAGAAAAATACTTTTTAGTTTCTTTTGTATGTGTAGGTACCTACCAAAAATAGTTAAAATGCCGACAAGATTCTTGATTGTACGTGTAAAATCATGCAGAAATAAAAAATATCGTTTTTTTAATAAATAAAATCATATCGTGACCCAGCGGATGAACCGATATTTTAACATAGTAGTGGAGGCACAGCTTTATCCCCCGGGTCATGCTGCTCTAGTGAAAAGATAAACTATAAATAATAGAGCGACAAACTCAACTTTACCGTTGGAAAACGGATTTACGTCCTTTACCTACTTATAAACATATGCCGATGCTGGAAAGGAGAACTTATCTTAAGCGACATTTATGGGGATATTGAGTTGTACACACTGTTGGGATCGGCAGATTTTTCTGCATCAAATGGGTTGGGTCTCGTATACATCTGTCTGACGACTTTTGTGTCGCTTATCCCGTCGGTGATTTAGAGAATCTCTACTTTATTTTCTACTAAACGACTTGATTTTTGAGTATTTTTTTAGCAAAATGGAGATTACATAAAAAGTTTTTTGCATAATAATGAACGTTAGAGCTTTTTACTTATTTGTCAAAACAGATCAAACAACTTGGATAATGTTTCTTTATTTCAACTAACCTTGCACTTGTTGGTTAACTGTTTTTACCTGATCGTAAAATATATTTTAATGTCGTTTGAGGCATTTTACCTATGTCTTTATGATAAAATTAACATAAAGGTAAATTATGAAAGAAAAATTGAATGTGATCCACTGCAATGTAAGCAGGGCTCGAACCTGCGACCCTAAGTTTCCGGCGTAGTGCTCTACCAACTAAGCTATCATATCGTTACGTCAATCACACTAAATCTTTGATTCCATAATTCTTCGCTACTGGAGCGCCCTCTGTGTCATGTGTGTTTAAAATGCTTATGCGCATTAGCCAAATAGTAAAAATGTGGTATTTCCACATTATTAAACAGAATCGATATAAGATTCTATAAAAAAAATAACATAGGTTAGGTCAGGTAATTTACCCTGATTGTCGTATCTTAACTATTGGCGTTTATCCAAATTTACCTGCTTTGATACTATGAAACCATTGTCGCTTATCCTTTTTTACCTGATATGACTTTGATCTACTACTGTCGCTTATCTTGAATTGCTTGAATGACAATTGAGTCGTATTTGTTGCATAGAATGTACTCAAAAACAAATATTTTCGTTAAATTGGTAGTTAGACAACTTTGCCGGTTCTGTTTTATAAAATATCACACATTTAGTAGTAATTCAATATATTTATAAAGGCCGTTAGGCCCATCTGCGGTGTAAATCTGTGTCTGTGGCGCTAAGGCATTACTTTGGACTCGCTTGATGGACCCAAACGCCATCTCACTCAAACAGTGTCTTACGAGACGTCACTTATACCACACAGAGTTGTAGGTAGTTTTGTTATTCTTGTTAGGATAGGATATTATCTCATTGCAATTGTAAAACTTGAAATTTCACGTAGTTCGTGATTTAAAATTCCTTAATGAGTACCGATTGACTGCAGTCTTGAGAACTCTTGTGCTGTTCTCATTAGTCATAGCTATCGTTTGCCACCATACATTGGTCTAGAACTACTGGAAATATTTCAGCAGATCACACATAAAAATTGATAAAATTGAAATTTCACGTGATATCTGATGAATAAATCTTTAACATTTCTAAAGCAGTTTTTATTTGTATTTGCGTAGTTGGACCATAAGTTTTTGTCTTAGAGAACTTTAAATGTCACTTCATTAATTTTAATGTTTGAAAATTAATATTTTCCTCTAATTAAAACATTAATCGTGAGGTTTTATTGTACGATAAATAGCTTTTCATGTCTGAAATATTTCCTACAAAGGCAATTAGATAATTTTTCTTGATTTATTTCATGCTGATTTATGCACATTTATATATTTACCTGACTATAAAATGAGCATGCACATATATATTGTGAACTGTGTTGATTGTTGTGTAATAGATTATACTATTTTACCTGACTAATTTCTCGGGAAACGTGTCGTTTAGATAATTTTACCTAATTCTATTTTGACGGCCATTTTGCGTAAGCGACGCTAAATCCTAAAATATTCCATTAATAGACATAATAACAAAAGCAACATGTAAAAAACATGATATTGTTTATATAAAATGAGCATCGTATGCGCATAGATATTGTTTACCTACTGTGTTGATTGTTGTGTAAAATGTAGATTATACTATTTTACCTGACTAATATCTCGGGAAACGTGTCGTATAGATAATTTTACCTAATTCTATTTTGACAGCCATTTTGCGTAAGCGATGCTAAATTTTAAATTATTCCATTAAAAGACAAAATAACAAAAGCGACATTATAAAATGCTTCATTAAAAAAGTAGGTCCACAGAATATTTAATAACTTTTTATTTTTTTGAAAAAGTTCGTAGTGTTTTAGATCTCCTGTAAAGTTAGCTCCGTGTCTCTTGGATAATTTTCCTTTCTAGCGTAGATACGTTTTTTTGCGGCATAAATAGCCGTATCTTTTTTTTACGTTAACTTAGAAGTTCCGAATTTTATTGGGTGGGTGTAGATTTCTTGATCTGCAGATCGGTTGACATGCGGCAAACGTGTCAGCCCTACTTTAGTTTAGCGGTTGTCTGAGTTACGTAAGCTATTTGGGTTTTGGAGTTCCTTCCGCGATCGATTAATTTGATCCAAGATCGTTTCATTGCCCTCTAGCAAACTTAGAGCGAAAAATTCTGAGCAAGTCAAAAATCAAGTCGGGGAATTACGATGAGTCTAAATAAAGTTATATATTTTTTCATTAATTCAACTGTAATCCGATCATTAATATATGGCTTTTAAACGATATGTAACTAGGTCGATGCAGAGTCAGCGAAATTTAATTTTTGCATTTTAAACAAAAATTTCTAAAATCGGTTGAGAACTCGCTGAGATCTGCGCATTGTCACAAAGTCCATTCGAGTCGATCCATGGGAGCTTCGCTCGCTCCGCTCCAATAAAAATCAGGTTTTTATTTTATAAACGGTAAACAATTGGAACAGAACTTATGGCCAGGCTAAGTAATTAAGTATGTCTAGCTAGGCCCGGCGGATATGTCAGAAATTACTAACGCTCATTTAGATTTAAATATGAAGTGGGAAATTTATTGATGCAAATATGTATTCTGACTATATTTACATAAATAAGCCTTCATGCCAAAACTGCCACTTGCCTTCTTGAACTAAAAAAATATTGTAATTTTTGATAATGTATTTTTATATCATATGTCATGTACTGTACTAGTGACGCAACGAATGTGAATACTTACAATAAATATTCGTATTCGTAAATTAGCGTTTTACCGAATATTACAATGGTATTCAAACGAACAATACTTGTTCTGCATTACGATATTCATATCTCTTAGGGTTGAATTAATAAAGATCATTAGACGCTATCATACTTAAATATCTGTATTATCAGATTTTTGTTACTAACCGAAATACCTAAGGTACTCTAATATTACACAGAGAAGGGCCCTAAAACCCACACCAAAAGTGTTATTTTTCTGGGAATCCTGTCTGGTGTGGGCCCATGACTGAGAATATCTAAGTATCCAAATGTGTCCGGGAATGCTAAGCAATGACAATCTTTTTTATAAGTACTTAAAATTAATAGATACGAATACGAGAAAAAACAGTTGAATTTAATTCTATATGAAAATGAGTGCTTTTTGTTATGTCGCATAGCGTAGTCGTGTGAAAAAACGAACTACACTCTCTTAAAATACACTTCAAACGCACGAAGACAGATCGAACTTCCGCGGGATCCGGTACTATAACAATTTTCCGTAACTAGATGGATCGCGAGAGCAAGTGACACCCTTCCCCTTCGACGGTTAGATTTACACTGAGCTCGCAGCCCGGGCACGGCCGCGCTCGCGGAAATTCAGTTTTTTTGATGCTTTATTAGACCGAATTTGCATTTTACTATATTTTAAACAATACGATTAAAGATCAATGAATTGTCAATGTTCTTGCGAAAGAGCCGTGGTGTAAATATCACTTGTAGTTTAAAAGCCTTAGGAAATTGAAAATTGAAAACGACCCTATTTCAACATTATTTTTTCCATAGTAATTATTGCTTCCATCCAATTATATTTTTTTAGAAGAAGTAGTCAAAAATAACATATATTTTTTTCAGATTTTTCCGTTGGCTAGATTACGAGCCTTAGGACTTTAAAAATCACCATTCCACGTACGGAGTCGCCTTAATGAGAAGCTAAGGCAGAGTGAGTTTATTCTAGTTATTTTTATCGTTAGGTAGTCGGCGCAAAAGTTTAACGTTTTACAATGCCTCCCGCTAGGTGGCGTTAACCTACAATGTGTACGCGCAGTCCAGCCGTATTGCGAACTAGCAATTTGCACGGCAAAATAGTTAGATGACGCCCCGCCCTACACAGCTTTAAATATAACTTTAGAAACACCTCACTCATAAACCATAGCAGAACTTGCTCATTGCTTGCTATTATTGTTTGTGCTAATTTTTAAGGTTCCGTACCTCAATCGGAAAAACGGAACCCTTATAGGATCACTTTGTTGTCCGCCCGTCTGTCTGTCAAGTCAAGACCCTTTATCTCGAGAACGCGTGGAGGTATCGAGTTGAAATTAACACCTACGGTCCCATGAAGCTGTGAAAAAATCAAACTTCTACGTTGACGTGAAAAAAAGATACGGCCGTTTATGTCGCCATAAACGTACATTTCGACACTCTCAAGGGAATCAAAATTATAGGGCACTTCTCGATGAGCTAGAACTATGAAATTTGGCAAGTAATATCGTCACATACTACAAATACTTATAAAAATCTGAAAACTATACATTTGTAATAAAATCATAAAAAATATAGTCCTCTTCAAACACCATTTTTGGAGAACTCGGTTGTGTTAAGTTTGCACCTCGTTTGTATGCGGCGCCATATATTTCAGATGCAAACTTAACTCAACCAGACCAATTAAGATGGGATATAAGTGAAAGTTTGTACAGAACCCTCGGTGCGCGAGTCAGACACGCACTTGGCCGGTTTTTTCATTACATACACAGAATTTATAATCCATCACTGGATCGAGTTCTTAAAATTTTTAATATACTCGTATACTATACCTAACGTCTGAAGTATATGTAACAAGGTGCCGCGCATTTTAACACTTCCTAAAAAGGATTTTCCTAATGAGTTATTCGTCAGAGACAGTAACTTGTTTTATTACTCGTGGAGCGTACCAAAATACATAAATACCTACTCAGCGTACGGAATTATCCCAAGAAGATATATATAAAGACTATTTTGGCAGCCCGAATCACAACGTTGGTTATGACATTGATGACGCAGTATCTTATCTTTCTATCTATCTAGTAGGCACCTAGGTACGCTTAGTTTGAGTACAATCAGCGTCAGACATGTAACTATCAGTTAAACCAAGGAAATAAGTGACGTTCGGAAGAAAAACTTCCACAATGATTCTACTTCGTCGCATGGATGTATCTCAAAAGACCTGTACTTTCAGGTAACTGACCACGGTATTGTATGAGATAACAATTCCTAATTTGAATTGTCATAAACTGCCTAATTTGAGAATAGGGACATACAGTAGGAATTATACTCTTGAATGTAATCCTAGCCTACCTAGGTACCCTAAGTAACGGAACGTTTCCATTGCGCAAACATGTCTAACACCAGCTAAAGTCTATTTCGCATCTAACACAGACTGTGCACGTGCTAAAAACCTTGAGATCATTTGGCAGTTGACTACGGTGTTATTATGAACATTAACATTTGCATGATTATTTTCCTACGCCATATGGATCACCTGAAATACACAAGTATTACGATACAATTCTGAAACTGAAGGTCGATTCCATGACACATGAATGTAGAGTTTTTGTAATAAAAATATTAAAAAATAAAACATTTCCTTGTAAAATATTTGAAAACGGTTCACGTGAAAATTATGCGAATAATTGTCAAGACAAGAATAATATTTTAATAAAATACGTAACTATAACGTCCATCTCTGGTCCCAAGAACACGAATTCTTTGGAACCGGCACGGCAGCAACTTTTCAG
The DNA here is from genome assembly GCA_947623375.1 of Apotomis capreana. Taxonomy (NCBI): domain Eukaryota; kingdom Metazoa; phylum Arthropoda; class Insecta; order Lepidoptera; family Tortricidae; genus Apotomis; species Apotomis capreana. The sequence continues at coordinate 14,859,040 of OX392506.1, read as the reverse complement.
ATATTCACTAATAATTTCAATCTCACAGCCGCTACGTGCTACGCCGTAGCACCAGAGGTCAAATTTAAGATCTTTTATAGTACAAAACATAATACCATAACATATGTAACCAAGATTTAAGTACAGTTTACATCTCCATTGTAAGTAGGTATAGGTGCGTGTTATCGGTAGAGATCAGTACCCTTACCATGATTTGACCGTGACCGTTGTCGCTATCGACTGCGTAAACGATTTGTATGGAGAATTTTGGTTCTACAAAGTAACCGCTAGGGCACTGTACTATTCTCCATACAAATTCTTTACGCTGTCGTTACCGAGCACGGTCACGTTATCTCATGGTAAGGGCACAGCACCCTTACCATGAGTTAATGTGATCGTACCTTAACGATTTGTATGGAGTAACAGCGCCCCTAGGGATTACTTTCTACTACAATTCTCCATGCAAATTACTGCAAGTGAATGTCAAATAAAATCTTAATTATTTACAACCTGTAAATTTTAGTTTTGAGGTCAAATTTACCTTATATACTCTGGCTAATGTTACTCAAAGTATTGGTGGGAAATTTAAACAATCTGCGGCTGGTCACACCACGCTTTGTGTAGTAGGAATTATACTTTTGATACTAGAACATATTTTCTATGCACACGTAAGGCACCTAAAGAAATAAGTTAAATATAATATATGTTGACGTGCACTCATAGTCAGCTCACATAATTTCCATCACTATGTCCATTTCCACCACTACAGTCAACGACAAACACATATGTTTACACTTTCTAACCATATACAAGGCGAAAAATTAACTGTAGTGTAAATAAGACCTAGCTCGATGATACCAATATTAATCCATCACCGAAAAAAATATATAAGTACTATGCCAAAAACTTGACCGGAATGTTAGAACTAAGTGTAGGTACATAAAGTATCAAAATTATGTATAGAGGACCCACGTACTAAATTGTTTAAATCACAGACAATTGTTAATGCCACAAGGAAATATCTGTCAACATTATTTGGCTAGCCAGACTCTCGTCCAGTGGGCCATTGGTCGCGTTTATCGAGCGATACATAAATGATAAAATCATCCATTGCTTTGGCATTCTCGTACTTGACATAAAAGCGATAAATCTGTTCATTAGACGACCAGTGGTGTCAAATAATAATAGATATAAAATAACGTCTGAAACAATAAAATTAAGCTCTCTCTTTCTCCCTTTAAATAGTAGATTGTTAACCAAGGGTAGAAAGTGACCCATTGCACCCGAGATATTACTGGCGCTCGAACGAAGTGAGAGCGCCAATAGTTCGAGGGTGAAATGGGTAATTTCACCCGAGTTAAACACTCTACTTTTCATTTCGACTGCGAGGAAAATACTACACGCACATATGTCAAGAGTGAGTTATATTAATGTCCATGTCATTTTTAACCAGTAATTAATAAAAGACACGGTATTTATATTTAATCTCGTGTTCCCGCTTTTTCTATTGCACACTTTCATTATTATAATTTTTAATAGAAAGAAATATATATATATATATACGTACCGCCAACATTTAAAAAAAAAACAAATCCAATGGTTTCTATTTTGTTTTTTTATCTAAATGTACGATTTTATCAATAAATCAGGGACAGAATTATATGTATGTATTATGAATATAATCAAATATAATGCATATTTACATTTAATAATTAGATTTAAATAAATTAAGCTTGCATATATCTAACTTTTGGGGACATATTTTCAATGGCCACTAACCACGGCCGACTAGATTGTACCTAATTGAGTTGGTCACGACGTGCATCTAGATGGCACTTATCTTTGATTCCGTGGCTATTAAAAAAAAATACTTTCCACCCTAGGGATGGAAAAGCTATTTTCCACCCGGCTATCTACTCATGAAAATGACACTTTCTGAACAAGAGAGATGAAAATATTTTATTCACATTTATATTTATTATTTTGAAGAGTTTAATGTTTTACCCACGCAAAAACACGCGCAATAAGCTGACTTTGGGCTTAGCAAAACGTATTATATTTTTAAAGTTGTAAAACTTTAAAGCCCGTGGTAAATGGAGCTCTTGAATTTCATAGAATATATAATCTGATCAGCAAAAATATCTCTACGGAAAATAAATACTCAATCAAAATGTCTGTGTTTTCGTAAGAAATTTCTAACGCTATTGTTAAATAACGTTAACAATAAAATCGCAACTTAACTATTCCGTGAGACAATTACAACGATTTCATGTTAATTTTGATAGGGTTCTATGGTGGATCAGGGATCTATTTAGTCTCAACCGGAAGATCTGGCTTTGGCTTTCGAGATGGCATTATGCTGAGGTGGGATTATCATTCCGAGGCATAGTTTAGTTTTAACCCCTGACGAAAAAAGAGGGGTGTTATAAGTTTAGCATGCGTATTTGTGTATCTGTCTGTGGCATCGTAGCTCCCAAAGGGATGGACCAATTTGAGTGTTTTTTTAATCGAAAGACTTGTCCGTCGAGATGGTTCTTATCTATATTTGGTGGAAATAAGACCAGTAGTTTCCAAAATATTCAGCTTTAATTGGAACAAGTGACAAGATCTCAGCCAATATTAAAGCTAAGAATTCAAAATTTGTCATCACTCATTGAATGAGCTCATCTCATCACTCATGATGACCAGCTACTTGAGTCGGCGGTGATGTCAATTTTTAATTTAGGTTAGTTATTGTCTTTTTGTCATTTCCTTTGTTATTATATTTGGATTATTGCGCTCGAATAAATGTATTTATTTTCTTAAATTTATCCCATTGTACCCACGATTGAACTGTCTTACCTCAGGCTCCATATTCCGCGTCACATTTAGTTAGTTTCCGTGTCACCTAGCACGATCTTACAGTGCCAGCTACGCTATGCATAGGTTGGCAGCATTACGTGGGTGGCAGTCGGCGATGCAGGGGAAGCGAGCGTTAACCCTTCTGCAGTTCATTCGCCGTCTGGCCTCACCCCTACGCTTCGCCTGCCACCCCGTCGACTGCAAGCCAGGCTATACTGCAACCCAACACTTTTTATACCTAATACCTATTTCTGCGAAAGCCATTACTGAAACCACGCAAAATTATCCCCCACTTGGGGTATAATTTGCGACAGGCTGACATATATTGATATAGAGCAACTTTTAAAGACTTACTAGTTTTTTAACCTATAGCGCTGATAAAGCAATGTAAAAACAAATTTTAGCGAAAAACTATTAAATTACCTATCTATAGTTTTAGTGTTTTTTTACAGTGTTATGTAGCGAGCTTTTGCCACTTTTATAAATAGGATGGGTTTTCTTTTTGAGTCGGCAACACCTAGATTCCTTTTTTGTGTATTGCTTTTAGGATTTCGCAGGCAACACGGTGAGTAACTCCTAGATACCTATTGGCGCTATGACCATTCGTCTGTCTGATTTAGCTCAGCGAATAATAGATTTGGCATAGTTCTATGCTGAGAAAAAAAGATGGAAATTCCTTGTTAGTATTTGAACTTAATTGAACGTAAAATTCTACGACGCATTTTCGGAGCTGTGATGGAACATAAGCGATGGCGAACGCGTTATATAATAACCACGAGCTATACGAAATGTACGAGGCGCCAGACGTTATTAAGACCATAAAAGATCGGAATCGACGAGGCCAGCCAGAGTACCCAAACCCCTTCTAGAAGGCTGACCGGGTCGCAAAAGTACAGGCAGGCCCAAGCTCAGTTTTTGGTTGCGGTTGGACGGCGGCGTCGAACAGGATACAAGAATCTTAAGGGTGATAGGTGAAGAAGGAAAGCCACGAATAGATCGGACGGAAGAGATTTGCTACACCGGGCTAAGGCCCACCCGCGGCTGTAATACTGATGATATATACTCGTAGGTATAGTTTTTGCGTTTATAAATATAATTCGTATTTTACGTTGCAACCCAAAATTGGCCACAAGTTTGTGCGTATTTCCATCAATTTTTTTCTTAATTCTTGTTTTGCTATGATTAGTCCGAGCTATGATAATTACAGATTTAACCTAAAAATTATAACTTAATTGAATGTGTGTACATGGGTGAAAGTATCGACTCGAGTATTCCTGTGCCCGTGTGGGTGTGCGGTTCTAATAAACCTACAGTATTATGTTGTAAACAACAAGATTACTTCTGTTCTATCATATGTACGTTTTTTACGTCACTCTCTGCCGTAAGTGGAATTTTCCACCCGGTAAGGAAATCTCACTCCCTGGCCAAGGCAAGATGTAACTTTACTTTAGACAAATTACGGGCGGTAATTCGTAAAGTCCCAGATCGCATATGTATGGCCCTCGCCTTCGGTTCGGACCACAAACACCTACTAAATACTAAACAATATCCAATCCACTAAGGTGAGTTTACTATGGTAAGTAGGTACTCGTATGCAGACTTGAATCGCAAATTGCTTATAGTAGCATATACAAATGAGACTTACAATAAGGAATAGGAGCGACCATTACGCTATCTTCTACGATTTAGTGTGTGTGGTAATACGTAAAGGAATATTATTATTTATGCAATATTATTAACTTATTATACAATTTTCATCACCAACTCGTAAGCCTTGATAAGCTTTACATGCTAGAAAACCGGGCGGTAAATCTTAAATAACGCCCTAGGGCAGTAAGTAAACTTTTTGAAATTGATAATCTTATTACTTTAATGTTTTAAATGCTTTTTAGGATTCCGCTGAGCCTCCGCTGTCCGTCTGTAAATCTGTTGCCAGGCTGCATCGGGTGTCCCTTGTTTTGTCGAAAAACTTTTCATCGAATTTCATTTCATCGAGAACGTTTCAAGTAACATTTAGTTCACGAATTATTGTTTGGTGTAATTTTATTTCATGACCAGATCATTCCAATTTTTATTAGGGTTCCGTAGTCAACTAAGGAACCCATATAGTTTCGCCATGTCCGTCTGTCCGTCCGTCCGTCCGTCCGTCCGCGGCTTAGCTCCGTGATCATTAGTACTAGAAAACTGAAATTTGGTATGAGTATGTGTATGTATAACGCCGACAGAATGGTAAAATAAAATTAAAAAAAAAAAACTTTCGGGTACCTCTCGAACACCTAAAGTGGGGGTGATTTCTTTTTCTTTTCAACACTGGTGTGTGGGGTGCCGTTGAATAGGTCTTGTAAAAATAATAGGGGTCTTCCAACATTATTTTTTGATAAATTCAGCAGTTTTGTAAATATTCCTCCCAAAAACAAAAAAAATTGTGTCCGGGGGACACTGCCCCCCCCCCCCCCCCCTCTAACTTTTCAACCACGGGTCAAAAAAAATCGGAAAATTTCATGTTAATAAGGCCTTATAAGTACTTTCAATGAAAACTATATTGAACAAAATCGGTCGAGCCGTTTTTGAGTTATCGCCAAATTTCTTTAAAAGGTCGTAAGTTGACTTCCAGAAGGTAATAAGTGATTACAGTTTCTAGGACGTTTACAACCTTTTTATAGAGCTTAAAATCTTTCTTAACGTAAACCTCGGGCTTAAAACAGCAGTTTATTGTGAAGGATGTGCAACTACGGCACCCTACACTGAGCGTGGCCCGACATGCTCTTGGCCGGTTTTATTTTATAGAATTACTGTTCCGGGAATATTATTTGGCAAATGCTTCGTTTTGTATGAATTTTAAATGGCATAATAACAAAACAACGAATTTTATTTGTTGCAAATTTGATTACAACATAAAATATTTCTATAACGAGTGATCGAAAAATCCTAACATTACCTATTTCACCTTAAGGCCAGTCCGACTTGGCTTAGGTTAGGTACGATGACGAGCGGAGCGAGGAGGAGTGTTAAGTTGTACTGCGACGCTAACGAGCGAGCGAGCAGCCGCGGAGGTCTATCTATATCGAGTGGGAAATAAAACTTCGCCCATCAATACATTTGACGATTTAAATAATAATCCTTGTAATAATTTGTATGTTAATTAAAAATACTTGAAATAATAAACCACAAAACGTTTTCCATGACATAATAAAACTAGGTATGTCATGAATCAGCCGACAAGTAAAAATACCTACACGATTTAAAATTACTTGTAATGATTATTCCACGAACTGAATTATCGAAGAAATGAACATACATGAAACGTTGACTTTGAAGTGAAATTCGACAAAGTGAATGTCGGCAATTTGATAATAAACCAAATAATTAATTTACATATCGTGAAAGTGTGAGAATGTTATTTATTATACAAAAAAAGTACCAATGGAATCTCCCTTAAGGCAATATCTACTTACCGATCAACCACGGGGTTAAACAGAAATAGTAGGACTATGGAGGATATTTCTAAGATGTATTAGTCCTCGCACACTTCACTCACTCATCCAAATAATCACTCTGTGTCATTATAGCAGCTTATTGGCTTAATGCAGCCCAGAAATATATGAGGAATATGCGCCATATTGCCGAATTTCACTGGAACCTGGAACTAAATTTCTTACACTGGCAATGATTTTATGATGGTTTGTCAACAATGTTAATGTCATTCGTGGTTTCTTTAAAAGACAAATATTTAAAAATATCCAAAGAATCCGAGAATGTTATCACTACATAGTATAAAACAAAGTCGCTTTCTCTGTCCCTATGTCCCTTTGTATGCTTAAATCTTTAAAACTACGCAACGGATTTTGATGCGGTTTTTTTAAATAGATAGAGTGATTCAAGAGGAAGGTTTATATGTATAATACATGCATAATTTATCAGCTTTGCACCCGTGCGAAGCCGGGGCGGGTCGCTAGTATTATATAATAAAAAAGTGTACACATGTTTACTACACGAACAGTCAGGAAAAGAGTGTATCCCATTAAAATGATATTACGAGATTAACATACGAACTGACAGATATTTAAACTAATGTCATTATAGTGCGGCTGTGATAGGTTGCAAAATTGTTGCCATATATAAATCTTATAAATAGCGCCCTCTTGACCATCCTCATATTTCCCTCTGGCCACGTGGTCCTACTGCCTTTGTCCTACCGACCGGACCACATGAACTTTTTTTCCGGATGGTTCGGTTGAGTGGACTACCTTGTAATTCCGCTCCGTCCTACCGATCGGACCACATGAACTTTTTTTTCCAATTAGTCCGATTAATCTGACTACAATGAATTGTAAATCCGCTTCGTCTTACCGATCGCACCATACGAACTGATTTTTAATGGTACTTATTCAATTTCTCACCTCTCAAAAGTTAATAATTTTATGAGAAATTTGTTGTGTAACTACCACATAAACTGACAGAGCTGATTTCATTTTTATTAGATCTACGGAACCCTTCATATTAAATACGATACGTTGACCAGAAATGACTTACGTGTATTAAGTACATAATGGTCCCTCACCAGTTTTCTGTTTTTTAGGGTTCCGTAGTCAACTAGGAACCTTTATAGTTTCGCCATGCCCGTCTGTCCGTCTGTCCGTCCGCTGCTTAGCAACGTGATCATAAGTGCTAGAAATCTGAAATTTGGTATGAGTATGTGTATGTATCACGCCGACATAAAGATAAAATAAAAACTAAAAAAAATTTTTTCGGGTACCTCCCGTACACCTAAAGTGGGGGTGATTATTTTTATCGTTCCAACACTAGTCACTAGCATGTGGGGTGTCGTTGAATAGGTCTTTTAAAAACATCATTTTTTGATAAATTCAGCAGTTTTGTAAATATTCGCTCGGGAAATCCAAAAAATAGTGCCCCCCCCCTCTAACTTCTCAACCACGGGTCAAAAAATTATGGAAAAATAAATGAAAATAAGGCCTTATTAGTACTTTCAATGAAAACTATATTGAATAAAATCGGTCGAGCCGTTTTTGAGTTATCGAAAAATTTCATAATTTTCTTTAAAATGACGTAAGTGCTGCGCGGTGTTCTTATACTTCGCACGTTACACATATTAGTTAAATTCCATACTGCATTAAAACATTTCGCTCAATCTGGTGCGTATAATTGATAAATTCCAGAAGGTAATAAGTAATTACAGTTGCTTTGGCGTTTACGACCTTTTTACAGAGCTTGAAATCTTTCTCGTAATTTAAATTTGATTTTATTGTCTATTGTGAAGGACGGGCAACTACGGAACCCTACACTGAGCGTGGCCCGACATGCTCTAGGCCGGTTTTTTTTGCTAAGTTTTGTTGCGGTAAAATTGTTGTCCATTGTAGTCATACCAAGTCACCTTTGCGTTTTAAGTATAAATAATTCTGATTAATTTTTATCTGGATCCGTTGTCAGACTGCTTGGTCCGACCAGACATTACATTGTAATCTCTACTAAATAATATATTATAAAATTCTAGATTTGAATTGAAAATATTTTTTTCTATTGGTCATGATTTCAGGAAAAATCTTAATAGCGTGATGCATGCTAACCTGGCGCCATCTGTTTTCATAATTTCCTTTGTCCTGGCATCACGCCGAATCGGCAAGGCAAATAACCAATTTTGGTACAGAGATAGCTGGACAAAAACAACGACCTCATAAAGAGACAAGAAATGTTCGATAAGAAATATAGGAGACGGGGACAACTGGAAAATAGAGGTAGAACACCCCGTGACTATCTGTTTTACGGATGGTTCTCGGCGGGAATCTACGAAACTGGCAGGAGCCGGTCTAGTGATACCAAAGCTGGGGAAGAAGGTACACATACCCCTGGGGAGGTATGCTAGCGTATTTCAGGCAGAGGTATGCGGCATAATGAGATGTGTGCAAATAATAGATGAATGTTGCAGGAAGGGGGATCTTTTGTAATATACACAGATAGCCAGGCTGCGCTAAAAGCGAGCGAGCTAGACAAGCCGATGGTAACCTCATCCTTGGTAAAGGAATGTAGGGAAGCCCTAAACAAACTTGGAGAACACACAAAGATTACGGTAGCATGGGTACCTGGACATCAGGGTGTGACAGGAAATGAAAGGGCAGACGAGATGGCGAGGCTAGGGGCAGAATGGGAAATCATAGGACCCGAACCTGCACTGCCAATATCGGCAGAAGTCACGAAAGGAGTTATAGCTAGGCTAATGGAGGAAGAGGCCAACAGACAATGGCGGGAGACAACGGACTGTCGACAATCGAAGATGATCCTAGGAGGCATAAACAGAAAAAGGACCAGGTATCTCCTGGAACTAGGTAAGAAAAATCTCAGATTATTAACAGGCATAATCACGGGACATAATAGCCTTAATAGGCACCTCAACATTATGGGTGTATTAAGTGATCCATGATGCTCGCACTGTGGCCATGAGGAGACAAGTAAGCATGTTATAGCAGAGTGTGGCATGTATGCTATAGTACGCTATAGCATCTTCGGGAAAGATAAACTAGAAGAGGAGGAGCTGAGGGACATTAACCTTAAAGATGTCCTTTCCTTCTGCAGGAGAACCAGAAGATTCGAGGAAGAAGGCTGTATGGGAGCGCTGCCGGGACAGTAACCGTTGGCTCCAACTGGGAATTGGGCTGAATGAACGTAATCAAGCGATCGATAGCCCGCCTGTCTCCGGCCAGGCGTCCCTACACCAAATCATCATCATCATCGTTTCAGTCTTCGTATTTTCATACATTATTTTAAATCACCCATCTACCGTACCTCATACCGTACATCCCTTCGGAATCTCAGGAGGATGAGGTTCACCACTGTCAGAAATTATGGCCGAAATGATCAAATCGGCTAAAATATCAGACGGGATAATTTAAAGCCTGACCTGGAATATATGAAGATTGTCAAGAGGGCGCTATTTATAAGATTTATATGGCAACAATTTCGCAACCAATCGCAACTCACTTTAATGACATTACTTTAAATACCTGTCAGTTCCACTATGTTGACCTCATAGATATAATTACTCTAAGGTTGACCTCGTAATATCATTTTGTGGAATGCACTCTTTTTCTGACTGTTTTTCGTGTGGTAAACACGTGTACACTTTATTTATAATATTACTTTCACGACTGTGAATGGTTTTGGGCATTTTCTTTGGATAATCTAAAATATGTCAATTCAATTCAATTTTTATATAAAAAAAAATGTCTGTCCGTTGGGACAATTCTGCCAGTGTCAAGGTTGTAAGAAAGCACCACGAACGACATTGACATTGTTTTGACAAACCACCCATCATAAAATCATTGCCAGTGTAAGAAATTAGTTCCAGTGAAATTCCGCAACATGGCGCATCCTCATATATTTCTGGTCAGGCTTTAGAAAACTACCACGAAGTTGACCGAGGCGAAGTTGGCCAAAGTATGAGTGTCTTCAGGAAGTTTAGTATATTCTTCTACCGCTCCACACTATCGTTTTCGCCCAACTTCGGTCAACTTCGCGAGTGCGAGTAATGAGCCGCCGCGGCAAAAGCCAGCGGCACGTCAACGGGTTACTCTGAAGTTCAAAATTCAAAGTTCACCGATAGACTGTATTACATTGTAATAAGGTTTATATCCGTGTATAAATAGACATTAAAATGGTGCGATGGTGTACCTACATTCCCGTAAGCGAACATACATAATGGCACTCCTTGTACGATGCTAAGAAAGATGCGAATCTCGCTCTTTTTCTCCTTGAGTATTTTATGGTATAAGAAAACATGGTATAGATGAAAAACTTAAGTAAATGACCTGTCATATGTAGTAGACTTGTATTGTTTGTATCAACCCGGCGCCACACTCGCGAAGTTGACGGAGGCGCAGTTGGCCCACACTTGGTCAATATATTCAATATACTCTATGGTTCAGAGTATTATTTTAGAATGGTAGCACTGTTATTATAACGCGTGCAAATCGCAAACCACCAAACGTTTAATTAGATAATTTTTATTTTAGAAACTAGTGTAATCAAACTATACTTAAAATTAGTTTAAGTGCTGAATAATCTTTATGAATAATAATCAAGGCTAAGTCGCATTTTTGTCACTGTTCATTTTAAGCTTGGTAACATTAATCTAACATAATCTATATCGACCTTTTCTGACAACCCAGTACAGTACACCACACTGTGCCTGTGCGTGGCTGTTTGTCAAGAACATCAGTCAAAAAAAAGGAAAGTAAATTCATGAGATTATCATAGTATAATTGTATATGTTTGTACTCAAGATTATATAAATTATGCCGAAAAACAAAGGAAAAGGTGGTAAAAACAGGAGGAGGGGTAAGAACGAAAATGAAACGGAGAAGCGTGAATTAGTATTCAAAGAAGACGGACAGGAGTACGCCCAAGTCACAAAGATGCTCGGTAATGGCCGCTTGGAGGCCATGTGCTTCGATGGCACGAAACGTCTTTGTCATATTCGAGGGAAGCTAAGGAAAAAGGTATGGATAAACCAAGGTGACATCATACTCATAGGTCTGCGAGATTACCAAGATGCCAAGGCAGATGTCATCCTAAAGTATACCCCTGACGAGGCAAGAAATCTGAAGACGTATGGAGAGTTCCCAGAAACAGTGCGCATCAATGAGACAGTGGTCTATTCTGTGGATGGTCTGGATGAGGACATTGAATTCGGCGATGAAGTTAGTTCAGAAGATGAAGCAGATGCGGTAGATGCTATATGAGAACACATCCACCTTTATTTATATTGTTTACAGTAAGTCCGTGTACATTGTTTCCCTGTTATGAATAAACATGACTTGGTGATTTTAGTGATCAAAATTTTTTCATGAACCCATTTTAAATTATCTAGTACTATCAGCGTCAGTCCCTAATGAATACTTGTAGCAAACACTCAAATATTGTTATTAAATTCTACCACAAACATAATATTGTGCAACATTCCTTAGATTAATCAATCACCAACAATATTGTTTCACAAATTTAAAGGAATGTATATAAATTAAATATAACAACCAAGACTCATTGTAATTATTTATTTCTAGTACCTAATGTGGCAAACTGATTTCATGCAATGTAACCTATTGGCCAAAATTTCTTGCCGCAAGGCAAAACTGGTTGAGATGCTGGTGGAAGACATAAATTAACTCATACTTATGAATGGTTCAAAGGTTTATACATATTAATATTGGCTCAGAAAACTACTTAGCATTAATTGCCAAGAAAATCCTCAGTCCAATTTATACATTGAAATGTGGTGGTAAGATATGCACATTTCTGCCGTGCTAGGGTCTCCATACAAAAAGGTCACAGATTAGAGTTTCACTATATCAAATTGATGTTAAAAGCTAAAAGATTGTTTTTGTTGGTGTCACTGTCCTAGAGATGATAGTATCTTAACACCTTTAACCCCTCGTATGCTTAGACACGGATCCGTGCGGGACATTTGAACCTTACGTTAACATATTAGTAAATTTCAATTTGATTAGCAAATTTTTGACATCGCATACGAGGGGTTAATGTGTATCAGGCCCTTTCTACCCGATAGCAAATATGGTTGATTACAAGTTAATTTAATTGTCGCAGCTAACATGTTAAATTTTACTAATTGACAACATCATAATTAGTAACAGACAAGATATAACCACAGTTCAATACTTTAGCAATCAGAACCATCAACTTGCCTATTACACTAGCAAGTCTTGCTTAGGTGCCGGTCCATTTCACTATGTAGGCTGTAGCTATGAAAGAACTCTCCTATTCGGATCTGTTGGAATCATGTGTATTGTTAAATTTTTCATCTAATTGTGAAAGTGTTAATGAATATTAGTAGTGTGAATATTAGGAATTATCAGTTCCAAGCTAAACAAATTATAAAATGAAAATTATTGTGAACATTAAGGACCATAGTGGGCTTAAGGAGCCCAGCATATCTGTATCTAGTCAGTCTGACCCAGCACAGGAGTCAAAATTGTTTCAATAAAAAAAGGAGAAAGCTGCACAGGATTTAAGTTACTTTCATACAAGTTAATAGTAATTTGATTGTAATTTTTTTTTCATAATAATTTAGATTAAACTGTACTTACTGACTAAACTGTAAATCTTTTTAAGTTATGTAGTTGTAGTAGTGTACGGTCGACGGCGCTTGGCCGTGAATGGGTTAAGTGAAAGCAGGTGAGTTTCCAACATTTCAACAATGCTCTATATTAACATTTATACAACAATAAAATCAGGACTGAACTAATGCACAGTCTTAAGAGGATCATTGCAATGTAATACGTATTTGGGGGGGTCGCCGGGTGGGCCGTGCCCACCCCAATATGGTCTAGTGCCCAGCCCTGGATTTTGGGCTTCCCATAGAAATTCATGACTTCAAATCATAGGCCATGACCAGGCCCCACCTGAAAAATAATCTTAGATACGCCAATGTTGTGAGCCACTGAAAATAAGAATAGCTAGTCTTAAATACCAATGATAACCTTTTCTTTCATAATTCATAAGTTATAGATGTGGAATCCTCAATTAGTCAATACCAACAATGATTACTTTTACAGATAGTTTAAATCCTCCTTCCATAGGTTTTGATTATGCAAGAAAGTGAGCAGCAAGGACACTGGAGAAAAATGCTGTTGGTGCATTATGAAGTGTACAGTACAATAAAGTATTGATAAAAGGTATGAACAATTGGCAAGCCTTTCTATCCCTTGGGTCTACCAGTAGTGTTGTGGGTCAATTTTCTTTCCCAGGACACTACTATTTTCCTTAGGTGATTGAAATCATATATTCAAATTACCAGTAGGACTACTAAGAGTAATTAAATAATCGAAAGTGCGTTCTAGAAATAAATAAATGTGGCCACGAACATGGTTAGCGCCGAAGAAAAAGTGGGTTATGACCTTTTTGATTCGCCATCACCGGACGGGTATAAAATTGGATCGGTCCCCATGCCAAAAGTAGTTGAAATCGGTCTAGCCGTTTAGGCATGATGAAAGGACGTCGACACGTACTTACATACATACAACATTAAAAAAATAGCAAAAATATATATTTTTTAATTTTTTTTCTAAATAGGTACCTAATATTTAAAATAGACATATACGTACGTACTAGAACTATAGTCGTTTTAAGTAGGTTACATTTGCAATTTTATTCATATAAAAATTATATGGCCTGATAAAGAAATATAATTTTTCGTGACACTACTGTAGTCTACCTACAAGATTAGTAGGCCGTTTAACCACTGCATTACTGGTAGATTAATGGGAAACAGGTGGGCAAGTAGAGTTAGACCACACTAACTCTTCAACCACGCAAATGGACCGTCAAACCTTACAAAGTCAAACAAACAAATAAACTTTATTTATACATTATATTTTTTTCATACAAAGTTAATAAACTTTATATAATCATCATCAGCCAAAAGATGTCCACTGCTAGACATAGGCCTCCCCCAGAGAACGCCACCATGACCGGTCCTGCGCCGCCCGCATCCAGCGACCTTCACAGGTCATCAGTCCACCTTGTGGGGGGCTCTCCCACGCTGCGTCGTCCGGTGCATGGTCGCCACTCAAGAACTCGGAAATGTAAGGTAGTGCAGTGTACAGTAATTGTTGGAACGCTTTGTACAAGAAATTTTCGAAAATTTAAAACGGTCTGTTTCCATTACTTAGTTCTCGGAAACTCTGAGTAATAAATACTCAAAGCGGAAACTGAATATCACTGAACACAGGATGATTAAAATGGACATCCAAAGCTGGTTATAGGTTACATTTTGTCCGGTCATATATATATATTTCATGACTGGGATAAAGATAATAAACAAAAATCAAGCCGCAACGATATTGCAACCGATAGATGGCGTCTTAATCAATGTCCCTTTGCAATATTTGCTTACGAAACTAAGCAAAACTTGTATTATTATTATTTTTCCGCATACTTGCATTTGCTAAGTCCGCCTTTTGCAAAGGTGTATTATAATTATAGCAGTCCTAATAATTCCGATCGCGAGAAATAAGTCTTCATTAGTGAAATTAATACTAGATTTTCGAAATTCTTATTATTAATTAAATAATAATAAAATCGGTGACGATTTGAATATGCAATTTAACATGCTAGTAGTTAAATTGTTAGAACTTTTAATGCTGACCGTACTCCATTCGATTCAACTCTTGTCATTTAAAACCCGTTCCAGACCTTCCGATCCTACCCGATCCGATCCTACTTATCGGAAAATGTGTAGCGTAATTGTTAGGAAATCGGATAATGTGTAGTGCAATAGTTAGGACCTAAAACACTACACATTATCCGATTTCTTCCGACAAATCGGATCGGATCGGAAGGTCGGGAGCGGGTTTTAAACCCGCTCGAAATATCCTAACAATTGCACTACACATTATCCGATTTCTTCCGATAAATCGGACAATTGCACTACACATTGTCCGATTGCTTCCGATAAATCGGATCGGATCGGAAGGTCTAGAGCGGGTTTAAATACTCAAGAAGATTCCACTCCACTTCCACTCGCTCAAAAGTCGCAAAACTTACTGCGATATAGGAAACAGATTCCTCTCTATCGCTAGAGAAAAACTCAAACACTTCATGTTAGCCAACATAAAAAAACTGATGATTTTACGTCGAAAATATCGAATTGCTCACGTAGTTTATTACTTGACATAAAAACACCTCTAGATTTTATTTGGTAAATGTTGCCATCCTGCAATCGCCATATTGAATTTTGTTGTGCTTCGGAAAACATTGTGAGCACGTGGACTGTTGGATTTTAAATAAGGCGAAATTGGATAGTAATAACTGTAAACGCAATAATTTCGTTGTTTTTTAATTCTTTCGGAATAACTTGAATTATTTGTTGTGTGATTTCTAAGTAAGTATGCTTGTAATTTGCCGGCGACAAATCAAATTTCACATTATGGTCATGGGGTTTCGATGTAGATCACGATGCTTATACTAACACCTAAACAAATAGTAATACAATTTCCAATAGCTTTAATGTAATACAACTTTAACGATATTACGTTTTCGACATGCTTAAAATTGCGTAACCTTTCTTTTTAAAATTCCTCTAGCTTACGTGTTGCCCGTGAAGGTTTTTTTTTGTACGTCGCTATTTGCTCGTGACCCTCACTCGAGGACTCGCCGTGCGCCGAAAAACTGGATACATATGGTCTTATTTTATATAACGTGATTGATATCGAGTATCTGCACTGTATACGTGTCGTAAATACAGTTGCTGGAAAGTGATTGTGATAGTCGCATAACACGAGTCGTGGCTCATATCGCCTGCAGCGTTGACGGGCCGAGTGCCGGCGGCGCATCAGATACAGCAGATATCTTTAACCCTAGTTATTCTAAATCCTTCCGAGTTGAGTGTTACATTGCAATTTTCCTTATTGTGCTGTGACTATTTGTCAAATTAATAAACAAACACTATATTTTGAGGACAATAACCTACAAAACAGTAAACCCACATTTAGTTGCCATGTGATGATTACTACTTGCAAACATAATAATATGGATTTGCCAAAAGTAAGTAGGTCAATTTCTTATCTAATAGTAGATATTAAAAACCACATGTTCACCGTGTGATTCTTTGTTTATTCTTTAACGGATAATTTCGTTTTTTTTTGTTTATAATTTAGATAGAATTGTTTGAGTACTTCATTATTGGGATTTAAATTTTATCACTATCATACATGTTTAAGTGAAACTTCTAGAATATTCTTTTTTTATTATTATTTATAAAAAACTGACTAAAGAAGCATTTTGCCATCTAAACGTGTGTGTCACTTCTCATTACTGCTGTGTTGTGTGAGTTTATTGGTGCTTTCTGTTTCATTACATCAATTCATAAAACTATGTAGTGCATGGTTTAAAAGCTCATCTGTTAATAATTTATATATAGCTGTCAAGGTCTAATAGTAACATTGAGTCGTTCAATATATTAAAGCTTTTTATTTCATAATAACTTGTATAGGAGAAATGTGATTCAATTAAAATTTTATTTAAACTGAGTTAGTTTTGGTTTAACATGAAGAACTTTGCCATTAGTGCGTTTGATCAATCATTTCCAATTTTGATTGAAACATTAATTTCTTACAATTAATATGAGATGGCGAGGCCTTCAGGATGTTTCTTTACATAAATAGCTACCTCAAAGTTAAAATTGCTTCTTTCTCCAATAGCGGTTTACATGATTCCTGTGGTGAGATGCCACACGTTTTCCGTATGCAATTTTTTGTGCTATAAATGCTTTATTTACATTAGTAGAATTCCCCCATATATGGAAGCCATATTAGGTATCGAAGCAACATATCCATGATATACCATAGGAACTGTACTCCTAGTAGAGATATTGCAAAGATGCCTTAAAATGATATATAAATCTCATGATCTTATTGCATACTAAATGTACTTGATTTTCAGATTACGATTCCTATCACATGTAATTCCTAAAAAGTTTGCAACATAGACTTCTTGGATTTTAATATTATTGTAGTGAATATCTAATGTCATATTTTATTTTTTATAATTTCACAATGTGTTAAATTGGGACTATTATTTGACACAAGCCACTTTAATTTTCTATGCCACTGCTTGTTACTCAAATTGATATCACATCTGCAAGAATGGTACAGTTATTTGTAGTGGTATTGGGTAAGTCATTTTTGTATGTTAGGGAAAGAAGCGGACCTAATACACTTCCTGTAGAACACCTTAGCTGTTATCATATGATGTATGATCCTAAACTGTAAAGTTTTGATACTCCTGACTTGAGCACATTGTTGTCTGTTACCCAGATATGGCTTAATTCATTCTAAAGCTGAACTTTGCACACCCAAATTATATACTATATATAGCTGGTTAATGTGAAACAAAATTGAAGGCTTTTGAAATATTTAAAAATACTACCACTGTTGGCTTCTTTTTAACAATATTTCTGACCACATTATTTATCAAGTTATAAGCAGCAAGTGTAGTAAGTACCCTTGTTTCTTTGAAACCCGTTCTGCTTTTTTAAGGATTTCGTGTTTCTTAAAGAAACACGTGAGTCTTTTATGCCTTTTCAAATTTCATGCCATTGTTGTTGATAAGTAGAGTAAAATCAAACCCTGGAGACGGTTTATTTATCCTTTTCTTTGAAGGGCCTTTTTATAATTTTTTTATAATTATGTTGTAATATGTATGTATTATTTATATACTCATCATAGCATAACACGTGGTGTGGTGTCAACACATCCTTCAATAAGTCACAATATTAATGGCTTAATTTTTATTAAAAGTGCTCTAATCCATTAAAATAGGCAATGGGTTCCAGTGGGTTCTCATGGTCCAATACTATTAGAGAGAGAAACAATATACCAAAAAGGCTTATAAAAATATACTTACTTAATAAAATTTGTTCTGAGCTAGAGGTGTAAATTCTATAGGTGTATTTCTTAATTGCAGATTAAACTGTGGAAGGCATTATAAAAAAACTGATCATCTAGAGTGTTTAGGGTATCGTCATACCTATTAATAACTATAAATTAATTAAAGATATTAAGTGTAAATTAAATGACAACATGTAGCTTTACTTAAGTAATTCAATGAAGATGTTTATTTTTATTTTACCTTTTTTTTATGCATTTTGAATTTAAATATATTTTGACTCGACAAAATTGTCCACTTCAAATCCAGAAAATTTAGCCTGTCTTCAGTTTTATGGTTTTTTAACATTGGATTATCATTTTTCTTATATCATGAAATAACGTGAATTGAGTAATATGTATGTTGCCAATTTGTAATAGTTTAATTTGTTTCATGCTGGATTACTGCAATCGTTAGAAATTAGATTTCTAGCAAATAATGATGTTATGACATTCTTATGTGAAATTTTTGTTTTAGATTGTTGATAAAAGTGGCTCATTACAATGGTTCCCTGCCGCCAATTGTTTATGTGGTCAGTCCCATCCATAGCAGTTATTATTGGCATTTTCTGG
Organism: Apotomis capreana; assembly: GCA_947623375.1. NCBI lineage: Eukaryota > Metazoa > Arthropoda > Insecta > Lepidoptera > Tortricidae > Apotomis > Apotomis capreana. The sequence goes on along the minus strand of OX392506.1, from coordinate 14,840,195 downwards.
TTCCGAAAAAAGAGGGAATTTGCCAAATCTGACCCCGGTGGAAGAGAGAGGATAATAAAAAGTTTGCAAGAAGAACTTGCAGAAGCACTGAAAGTCGAAATTGAGGCTAAGAGAGCATCCCCACTGGGTAGAGCAGAGCGCTCGGTTATTAAATCTGCCCCAATTGACATTGTACCACAAGGCAGCAGCTCGCAGCGATCTTCACCTCTTGAGCTGACTGATGAAGAGATTGACATAGAGATTGAAAAAATAATAAGAAAGAAGTCTCTCGGAAAAGATAATTCCTCGTTTGTTGGCAGCCAAACTTTAGTAATGAGTACTAGCATTAAACAGGCTTCATTTATTGTCAAGGATTCCCCTCCGAAGCAGATTTCTATGCTTCAGTCTGAGATGGCTTGTATTAAGAAAGAATTTGATAATTTATCACTGAAATCTACAAATGAGACAAGTGTTGAAAACTGTAAAGACATGTCTGAGTCAATAGAGAAGAGTTCTCAGATATCTAGCATAAAGCTGGAGTCAGCTTTGTCAGAATTGGACACAGCTGAGGAGAGTACAAAAGCTGATACAGAAGAAACACATACTAATAATTTAGATAATCAACCTATCGATAGTAGTGACAATGGTAATAATAGGTTCTCAACAGCACCAGCTAGACGCATTTCAGAGAGAGATTCAGCAAACCACAGTCCTGTTGATCCTATGTTAGCTAGTCCATCAATGTGTCACTTCTCTGATAACCATAGTGAGGTAATCATTGGAATCATTTAATTCAGATTTCTAATTCACTTAAATTCGTTAGACATATTTCCCTTAAATTTACTTGTATATTTAAGTAACTTTTTTAATGTATTATAAAACATGTTTGTATGAATTTCCAAGTTCTGCTTCAGGTTTGGGTGATGCTTATTCATTATTCACTGGGTTTCGTGCCATTTGTTTGTCCTATGTCCTCCTTTACTAAATATATGTAACTCGGACAACCAATGACCAATTTCAATTGGTCAGTAATTTCATGCATATTACTTTACAAACTACAGTCACATTATAATAAAATTGTTGGTTAGACACTTAAAAGGTGTTATTGTGAGGACAGGAATTAAATGCTTCTGAGTGTATCTAAATATACTTTTTGTTGGACATTTCCATTTCGCAAATTGCTGTTATATGGTATGAAGCTGTAGTTGATAAAATATTAAACTGTTGACAATGTTTCAGGGCTCGAGTGACAGTGGAAAAGGTTGCTCAGAAGCCGCCAGCCCTCCCCCCGCTGGCATGAACATTGTGCCCACTGAGGCTGGGATTAGAATACACCAATTTGTAATTTCTCAGACCCTGGTTGGTCTTTTAATAGGAAAACAGGGTTCATTTGTAACCCAAATTAAGGCTAAAACTGGTGCAAGCGTATACGTCAGGAGGCATCCGGATTCTGTGAAACAAAAGATTTGTGCAGTTGAAGGTTAGTGATTATATGAAATACCCACCTGAACCCACATTTTTGTATCATCACTTATATAAACTAGAACATAATAATAAAATTAAAAGTTTAAAGGAGGATGACATTAATTATTTCATTCATAACAAATTGCGAAAGATTCGGACAAGGTTACTTAATTGTCTGAATAGTTCACACATTAAAATGTTATTGAATATAAAATATAATTATTTTTGCAGGAACTCAGAGTGAAATTGAAGCAGCATTAGATATGATTAAGGAAAAATTCCCAGAAAAAAGGTTTCCAAACTTTTCACTGCAAGAAATCAGTGCTGAATTATATCAAAGGCTTGTACCACTTGTACCAGAGTTCCTCCAAGTAAGTAAAATTGTTTGGGTACCATATACAGTTGTCAATTTCGGTGTGGGTGATGCCTCATTTTATTATAACGTTAGGGGTACATCATTCAATATTGCTTTAATTTAATTAGAAAACATGTAAAAAACCAGCTAGTGGATTTGTGGGACAATGTATCTAGATTTAAGGAAATTGTAGTTCCTAATAAATAAATAAATAATAATAATAAACGTCATGGTACCAAGTTATTGACATTGCAATAATTTTTACCAATTTCACGGATTTTATTCACTTTTTTTTTTTTTTCAAATTATTGATCTCACACTCTCATAGGGTAACGTCGGTCAAGGTGAAGGTTACGTTTACAATTTTAACCTATTGCGCAAGGATGTGGCTATGAGCACTGTATGCTAACTCCGTCAGTTGCAGCTCGTCGAGTCGGTGAACAACGACACCATCATGACGTGCCTGGTGAGCGCGGGACACTTCTTTCTGCAGCAGCCACTGCACCCCACGTTCCCCTCGCTGCACGCGCTGCATCGCCTGATGGCTGCCACCTACCAGAATCCGGATGTGCCGGCGCTGCCTCGCCCTGTGAAAGGTAAGCGACAACCGGTCCCTATCTAGGTCAACATTGCAATATTTTTTTCATATTTAAAGCGACTAGTCTGCACGCCAATTATTAACCAAATTGCGAAATTGTCGCGTTTTTGAAGAGCGGTAGGTTTACTGTTACAAAAGGTTAAATGACGCCTTTGACGATTATTTCGCAATTTCAATTCTACACTGTGTTGTGTTTATTTTAGTCTGGTTCTCTAGTTTCCGCTCAACGGTGTATAGGTATTTGATGTGTGTAAGTTTTATTTCAACAAAACTGGAATTAATCCAGTTTATTTCACAAGGTACTAAGTTTATTTATAAAACATGTTTTTTATGAATGACCGTGTATCACTATAACTACATAGTATAAAACAAAGTCGCTTCCTGCTGTCTGTCTGTCTGTCTGTCTGTCTGTACCTATGTATGCTTAGATCTTTAAAACTACGCAACGGATATTGATGCGGTTTTTTTAAAAGATGTGATTCAAGAGTAAGGTTTACATGTACAATACATGCATAATATAGCATTGCACCCGTGCAAAGCTGGGGCGGGTCGCTAGTCGTTAATAAAAGAGTCACATTTCATACTTACTGGAATTTTATGGTAAGACTACGTAGTTCTTTGTCGTAACTTATGATTATCGTACTGTGTCTATAATGTAGGACTTTCAGAGAAATTTAAGTTATTCCATTCCATATAGGCATCTGATTTCTTAAAAAAATAACAGTACATATATACCGATTAGATCTCGCGTCTTAATTTAGCAATACCTATAGTTAGAAACAGTTAAAATTATTCTTATGTATTTTATATTGACCTAAATTTGGGTTTCATAAAGCCAGTTTAATATTTAATGTTTATCAGAATTCATTGTTTTCAAATAGTATCGTGAAATTACTACCATTCTTTTGTAATAGGTAATTTATTTGTTTATACTATTTAAAAACCGGCCAAGTGCGAGTCGGACTCGCGCACGAAGGGTTCCGTACCAATATTTAACAAAAAACACGTTCTTTGTATGGGGTCCTCCTTTAATTTTGACTTATTTTTTATTTTTATTATTTGTTGTTATAGCGGTAACAAAAATATACGTTCTGTGAAAATTTTAACTGTCTACCTATAACGGTTCATGAGAAGCCCGTTGAACGAAATATCTATAAAATATGCAAAAAGCTCAATTTTTGTATGGGGCCCCCTTAATTATTATTGTTTTATCATGAATTTGTTGCTATAGCGGCAACAGAAATACATCTGTGAAAATTTCAACTGTCTAGCTATCACCGTTCTTGAGATACAGCCTGGTGACAGACGGACGGACGGATGGATAGCGAAGTCTCAGTAATAGGGTCCCGTTTTTACCCTTTGGGTACGGAACCCTAAAAAAATAAATGTCTTAACTGTCAATTGAAAATATTTTCCATAAAATAAGTGAAATAGGCTATTTTACTGTTACGGCTACTGTCATTTTTTAGGGTTCCGTAGTCAACTAGGAACTCTTATAGTTTCGCTATGTCCGTCTGTCTGTCTGTCTGTCCGTCCGCGTCTTAGCTCCGTGATCATTAGTACTAGAAAGCTGAAATTTGGTATGAGTATGTGTATATATCACGCCGACAAAACGGAAAAAAAATACAAAAAAAAAAAAACTTTTTTCTGGGACCTAAAGTGACATAACCCCGTACACCTAAAGTGGGGGTGTTTTTTTCTTTCGTTCCAACTAGGGCGTCGTTGAATAGGTATTTTAAAAATAATAGGGGTCTTCAAACATCATTTTATGATAAAGTCAGCAGTTTTGTAAATATTCGGTCCAGCAATCCAGAAAATAGCGTCCCACCCTCTGTAACTTTTCAACCACGGGTCAAAAAATTATGGAAAATTCATAAAAATGGGGTCTTATAAGCACTTTCAATGAAAACTATATTGAATAAAATCGGTCGCGCCGTTTTTGAGTTATCGCAAAACTTCATCATTTTCTTTAAAATGACGTAAGTGCCGCGCGGTGTCCTTTTACTTCGAACGTTACACATATTAGTTAAGTGCCGTACTGTATTAAAACATTTCGCTCAATCTTGCGCATATAATCGATAACTTCCAGAAGGTAATAAGTAATTACAGTTACTTTGGCGTTTACGACTTTTTTTATAGAGCTTGAAATCTTTCTCGTAATTTAAACCTCGGGCTTAAAGCCGCTGTTTTAAGCCCGTCTATTGTGAAGGATGGGCAACTACGGAACCCTACACTGAGCGTGGCCCGACATGCTCTTGGCCGGTTTTTTTCATGTCTTTTACAACAGGATCTGCCGAGTCCTGCTAAAATTTTGGGGCCATGTCCTACCCCATTGGGGGAGGTATTGGTAGGGGGCATATTTTAAAATATAAACATTTTTAGTGTTTTGAGATGGGTTACCTGTCTAAACGGCTGAACCGATTTTAATTATTTTTGGTACACGGGTAGAAGATGGTCAAAGGGAGATAATTTAAACCCCAGTACGGAGAAACAAAAAAATAATTTCCTAGATTTTCTTCCGCCTGGACGAAGTTCGCGGCCACCCTAGTAATAAATATGACAAATTGTTGGACAGCATAAAATTATCAAAACTATACGACCAGCGCTGTAAACTTTTAATAATCGAGTACCTAATATTGAAAAACACAACGTTTTCATGGGCGGTTTTATCAAAATATAAATACGAGTATAGATATAGTTCGTTCATGGTTAACCACACTGACTGCGGCAAAATTGTCTGGATTAATCCAATAACAATTATATTACAGAGGGCTCAATCTGCGCCGCGCCGACCGAGAACAACTGGTACCGCGCGCAAGTGATCTCAACTTCGGAGGAACAGGACACCTCCGTGGTCAAGCTGGTGGATTTCGGCGGCTACCTCACCGTCGACAACGACCAGCTCAAACAGATCCGCTCGGATTTCATGACCCTGCCCTTCCAGGCGACGGAAGCCCTTCTGGCGTTCGTCAAACCAGCAAACAACGGTTTTTAACTTTATTTAATTTAATATCTACGCTTTTTAAACTCTTGTAATGCTTTGCCAAGTTATTAGTACTATGCACTTTTCAGATTTTAGTTGTTTAGAATTTTATTATAATTTCTCTTTTATTCTATTTGCCTCATTGCATGACATACATAATTCACATAATTTATGACATTTATATTTAATTGGTAATTTTTTTATAATTCATTCTAATGACGCATTGACTAATTCGAGATATGATGTTAATACATGTAAGCTTATTTTGTTTGTTTTTGCTTATCATTTATCTACTTAATCATACATTTTAAACAATTGCGGTGAGTAGTTATCTGTTTATTGTTGAATCCTTCATATAATTTCAATGACTTGAATGCGAAAACTCCCTCCTAAGCAATGTATGAATGTCAAAATGCCTCAACATCTTCTATAAGGTGAGTCGGGGCTATTGTAGCTATGGGGTTATTGTATCTACTTACCATTATAATGGTCTGTGACCCTTAAAATGGTCTGTGTATATATAGGATTGTGTATATATACCATTGGTCTGTGTATCCTATATATACACAGACCATTATAATGGTAAGAAGATACAATAACCCCATAGCTACAATAGCCCCGACTCACCTTATGTACCTGAAGAGATAACAAAATTTAAAAATAATCACCTCCAATATTTATAAATATTAAAATAAAGATGTTCAGTCCGTAAGCTGTCTGATTGCGATTTGGCTTCGTGTGAAAACTGAGAGGTTCTTATCTGGATTGTGTAAGACCGAACGAGACGATACGACGCGAATCGCATTTTGACAGCTCACGCACTGTAATTACGTTTACATCCTAAATTCATTAAACATGACATAATATTGATTATTTGTTTAAAATGAATCGTCGATATTTTCTTAAATGTGACGCATTGGAAGCGCGTTAATTTTGGTTTATATTTTCAATACATCGTTTAACATTTTTAGATATAGTATACTAGCTGACCCGGCGAACTTTGTACCGCCTGAAAGTCGATAAATGTAGAGATAGCTTTTACTATTTATCCCACGGGAACGTGATAAAAAGTATCCTATGTCCATCTCCTGGTTCTAAGCTACCTCCCCACCAATTTTCAGCCAAATCAGTTCAGCCGTTCTTGAGTTATACATAGTGTTACAAACACGACTTTCTTTTATATATATAGAAGATATATAGATATGTACACTGGTTTTATAAAATATCTTTTTTTCTTAATCTCTTTTTCATGCTCATTTTTTTACACACGTCTATCGTAGTGTGTGCGCATTTTCTGTTACTTTCCGCTCACGCTTTAGAAATTATGGAAGTTTCATGGTTTACTGCTTGTGTAACAAATAGTGTTAAGATGGTAATTATCGATTTGCAAGTGAGTGCGGCGAGGCGGCTAGTAACGTAACGTCCTACGCATATCTAGTCGACCTCAGAATAGGGAAGGACGCAAGTCGTCAATTCTTTCTACAATTTATCATAACTTCCCTATTCTGTATCCGCGCTCCGTTCTAACTGCATTGTCGCACACATTTGTATACAAATTGTGTTATGTAAAAATGCTTGCCCAAATTGTAAGATGTGTGGATTACATTTAATATAAGATCTTTAAACTCTGACCGGACATAAAAAGAACTTAAATGAGACTAAATTGACTATCTTTATTTAATGGGCAGTTTACGCTGACAAGTAATCTCTATGAATAGGCTGAAATTATAAAAAAAACTTCTAGAAGGTATCTAAAAGAGGACGGTTTTTCCATATTATCCAAGGTAATCAAAACATCGCGAGTTAGTTTCTTTTTTCCTTTTATGTATTCACTGAACAATACATAAAATAAAAGTAACTGCCGATACGAATTCAATTTACGGCAAATACCAATTGATACTACATAACATAGTTGGACCATAAATAATGTCACACATCACTGGTATTTATTAAACATGTGATCTTTTCTTATCGCCGCTGCTGCCCATTTCGTTCGTACAATTTTACGGCATAGCTGGAAAATTTTCAGAATTTTCTGCTGTAAGTATTAAGCCATTTAGGCTTGGTGTGTCGCTTGTAAATAAAAGACGCGCTGCGCCTATAAATCATACGTTATGACAATATTTAATCAAGATCTGGACATATTAAATAACGTTTACAATAACTACTTGGTTTTAGTGGGAAAGTGTTGAAAATATTGTTATTATAATACAAAAAATGCGTTGTGAAGGCATGATACTTAATGCAACCCTATAATTTGCTATATTGTACATTATATTCTTTATACTGTATTGAATGTAGTAAAAAGATTAAGAAAAAAAAAATCATCAAATCTCCAGTTGCAGAAAAAAAACTCATATACACGCTTTACGGTTTAAATCGGAGTTCATTCACTTAACTCGATGAACTACTTAGACGATTCTGTAACTGGACACTGATGAAGCTTAGATCAACATTGTCAAACATGTGTTTTGTGGAGCTCATATTCTAAGGAATTGTTGCCGATATTTGATATTCATACTCTCCCGCTAGAATAGACTGCTACTACAGAATACTTAATAGTATCTACTGCATACAGAATGGACACGCACAGCCCCGCACCAAATCAAGGTTCCGCAGGAGTATTGCGTTGGATTTCTGTTGGCTGTGTAGATAATTTTGAAATGGTTGTGTTCTGTGCATAAATGGGCATTAATACGTGAAATAGTGCACTACCATCATGATGGTGATGATACTGATGATGATGATGATGATGATGATCGTGGTGACTGGTAATAATGATGGTGCTAATGATGATTTTCATTTTCAATCATCATCACCACCATCACCACCTCCACTACCACCACTGCCATCATCACCAAACTCAATAACCACCACTGTCATCACCACAGTCACCACCACCATCACTACCGTCGTGTCGTATGCTTGTGATAATTTCCTATTTGTGTGCAACTAAATTACCAACCTAGTTGTTGCAATGGGTCTGAGGCAGCCCTGTGCGTCTTACACACATTGACACTAATATTCAAGATTCAGTTTTTAGTAGGCGATGTCTGCCGTGTGATGCTACCAAATAAAAAATACAATTGTTGTAATCAATTTTAATTACCATATCTGTCTAAATTATATGATAGTGGTTATATCAGTTTATTGTTGTTATGACGGGTAATTAGATGTATGAATAACTTGTGTAGAGCCGGAGTGGAGCAGCGAGGCGCTGCGGATCATGGCGGGGCTGACGGCCGGTCAGCTGTTGCACGCGCAAGTCGCGGGCTACGACGAGGCCGGCCTGCCCCTGGTGCATCTCTACCTCACACTCCATCCACAGGTAATGTGATCATTTACACTGTAGTATGTAGCTCATGTCTACATTTAGTATTCAACAGTAACACAATAGTTTACTGTAGCATAATGCATATTGCTTGGATAAGCGTTAACCAAATGTATATAATGTTAGGTTTTCGATTATTAAAAGGTTCTTACACTTACATCCAAACTGGGCTATCATTGAGTCTCCCACAACGACATACCTCTGGTATTACAACACCATTTTGTTGTAGCACGCAGTGGGTTTCACGGGCTTCCATTTTCCTATGTGAGAACTCGCGATCGATTCATTGCAGTAATGTTATATTTATCATTAGTTAGGATCGAGGCATCATAAGACCTACTCGTACTTGCGACAGAACAGTATGCGGTCGCACGTTGTGCATAGAAATGTTTAGGTTTCCCACGCTGACTACTCGCAAGACATCACAAACGTGTCGGAATAAAAATGCTGCTCGACAACTGTAACCCAGCAACTGCAAAACAGACATTTGCCAAATAGTTGGGTTACTTTAATTACGGAACGTTTACGCGCGTCGCTATCCAATAGTAGTCCAATCCTTGGGCCTTAATCATGAGCATTTACTTACAGTAGCGACCCGTTTTACATTACGAGATAGAATCTACACCTAAAGTGGTTGAAGTGTGATATGTAAAGCCTGACCAGAAATATATGAGGATTGTCAAGAGGGCGCTGTTTATCTCTTTTAAAGAAACCACCACGAATGACATTGACATGTTGACAAACCATCATAAAATCGTTGCCAGTGTAAGACTTCCAGTGCATCCTCATGCATTTCAGGTCAGGCTTTAGAGTAAATATTTGATATCTATGTATGCTTGATGGTTATATGTATGTATGTAAACACTTTATTGTACTTACATAAAAACAACAAAACTTCAAAACTATAGATGTCCATCGTAAGTTGTATTGTAATCATTTTAGGCAGCTCATTGGTTGGATGGTAGTGACATGTTTTGTGTTTCCCTTCCAGCAAGTGATATTCCTGAACAGAGAGCTGGTGGACCGCGGACTGGCGGAGTGGGAGATGCCGGCCGACTCGTGAACGCTCGCCCACTGACGCTGACTAGTAGTATGGGATTGCATTTCAATCGACGTGTTATCGCGTGCTCGGCCCGACCCCCGGGCACCGCCTAATGTAGTTAAGCAAACGCGGTCTCGCAATTTTATTTGCGTACTTTTTAGTCGACGACTTGGCACTTGGAGCTCTTTAATAAATGTGTTTTACCCTTTGTTTATGAATAGTTTATATATCAACAGAAACTTATCTCTAACACTAGCTTATTGTAAATTAAAACGACGATAGCGTGACATAGCAGTGAAGACTATCTATTGATGTATTACGACGCTCTGATCGCTTCTAACTTACTATTTATGCTACAATATATCTAAGCTCCCGCGACCAGTACACTAGATTGCAATACGCTTATAAATAAACTGTAGTCCTAGTAACTGCAATAAATCATGTGTCTATTATTTTTAAGATTATCTTAACGTTATATAGTCTGACACGCACGTTTCGCGACGAAAATGACGTGAGCTTTTAAATAAGAGTTTCAGGATGCTCATTATAATTATTACTAACAGCACTGCCGACTGCATTTGTTATTTAAACTCTTGACAAAACATGCAGTGGTGTTATTTACAATAACCATTAAGTAACTGATTTTTTTGGGTTTAGTTTCATAACCTGTTTTATTAGTGCCAAAACATTTTTTCTGTTATCTTTGTGTCGTAAATATGTACAAATGTAAACTCTTCATGTGTATACATGAAATTTTTTTTTATGTCAAGAGGCTATATTATGGCCTTGTAAGATGTGCCTTTGAAATGGAATTCTTCTGTTACACTTCCAGCATACACCAATGTATGTAAAATATTATTTGTCACAATGCTTATTAAAAATATTTAGCGGAACTTCGCCTGTAGTTCTTAATTCTAAAACATGGGGAATTGGCCATTGGCCTGTATCCTCAAAATCGAAGTTTCGCCAATATAAGTTAAATTTACATTTAGGGATTGTTTGTGACAAACAAGTATTTTATTTATACTTTTAGATAGACCTCTACTATTTCGGAGGAATTTTGCTTTTGTAACAAATGACTGAGAATAAATGTAAATTATATCTGTATAAAATGCAAGTGCGTTAAACGTAGTGTGAATGAAGCAGGTGATATTGTATCGGTATGAACTTGTCATTATTCTTGTTGTTAATGTTGTTGAGAAAGATGGCTAGAAACATTAAAATACAATAGCTTAACTCAAGATACTATAATAAAAGTACCCTTGGGTTTTTTAATTACGTTCAAGAGGTCACACAGATGCAATTATCTATCTAGCCATTTTTATCAATGATTTTCCGCGCTCAGAATATAGATTACAATCAGTTTGCTTTCTTCCAGATATCAATATATAGAAAACGTCAGTGTCGTAAAAATGGTAAATTTATGTTTGTATTATAATTATAATTGACGTATAATGAGCACGTTGGTTATCCTGACTTTCATTAGCCGATTAGTGTACATAATAGAAATGTTTAGTTAAGTAGATTTAAAGTGATTGATATTTGTAGTATTTTTAATATGTTGGATTTATTTTTGTATGCGTATTGTGTAGAACTTCGCATTTGGGATGCTTAGAACGTGACATTCGTTTGTAGTTTGCAGCCGATAAGCGTTGATTTAGGATTAATTACGTCGAGTATCAGCCAGTGTTAATTTTATTGAATTTACCCGTCGTAGTGGTGGCGACAGTAATACATTTATTAACGTAGATTACACTTGGCTCTCGGTTTGCGTATTGTTGACGTCCCTATTGTATATAAACTAATATATTTGCAGTTAAATCAATAAATTATCGTTTTGAAAACCACTTACTAAGCATTTTTTATTTATACATAAAATCTCCTAGTAAGGCAATAAAGGTCATTAGAAATATCATTATCAATATTGCATAGTATCTAGTACCGATAGGATTTTAAGTGAAAATATCAGCCGTATACAGTTCCTATTAGTTACGTGTTTTCCGTATCAATATCCTCGCACATTATTATAATAGTTGTTTAACGAATAGTAGTGATACACCAACCTATTTATTTTTCTATAAACGATTGCAGCATTCCGATTCAAATCTTGAGTTGATTAAATTCGTGTAAAAATGTGAGTATGTTTAGTAAAACGTCCCACTTTGTCGATTCTAGTTACGGGCAGTTTAGTGAAATATGGCAAAACCTACCGAAAATCTGCTTTCAATAAAAACTGATAGAACATTCTGTAATAAAACTATGATTTTGATATCGACGCATAAATGTCCAATTTAAGCACCTTTTTAGGGCCTCAAAGTTAAGTGCCTAGCGTCCCACTTTATCGAAAACCTAAAAAAAACTTCGATATCATATTTGTGACTATTAGGGAATTTAGATTAGGGAAAACTTCCTACTTTGTCGATATGGAGTTATGAGTAATAATAATAATAATATCGTTTATTGCATATCACATAGCTATAAAGGTAGGTACAATATAGGGCAGTTTTACATGTGATACCCTGCATAGGGCGCAGCAATATGAGAGGGCATCTACAGCTTAATAGCTATTTTTTTTTAAGTAAGTTATACATACAAATTTTTAAGACTTCAGATTCTAAACTTTATCATTAAAGAAATCGTCTATATTATAGTAGCATTTATCGACTAAATAAGCTTTTAATTTTGTACAGAACGATTTTAGTTCGGTCTCATTTTTTATAAAATTAGGTAAGTGGTTATAAATTTTTATTGTCATATAGTGCGGGCTAGATGTAACGAACTTTAATTTTGAAAAAGGTAATCTTAGTTTATTTAAATTTCGGTCATTTCTTTTGTTTTGCGTTATCTGGGAATATAAATCTATATGTTTTCTGACAAATTTACTCGACTCCAAAATGTACATAGTTTGTAATATAACACAACATAAACTATCTTTTGGTGAAAGAATTATGTCTCTAGGTGCCTAGATATTTTTCTTTAATTCTTAAAATTTGCAGAAGTGAAAAAGCGACAACTGAGAAGCGTTGGTTTAAGTTTGGAACGGTAAAGAACACACTTGTGCTCTGAAGTTATGGAGTGGTTGGTATCAAATTATTTGCCATACTTTAACTTAGAGCAATATCGTACTAACTTCGGAAAAAGAAGTTGCCATCAGGAGTTTACTGCACAACTCTGTGGTTAAAATTTTATTGGAAAAAAAATTGTACGAGTGTGAACTAAGATACCTATATTAATAAAAATAATCCGACACAACCTTTTGCGCGCCAAAGACAGCAAACCACGTCTGCGTAAAGTAGCTGTGCGCTAGACGCGACGTGATATGAAGCCGGCAAGCACCTTTTCACGGCTAAGGCATGTTCAGTCCGACCAAAAAGAGTAGAAATTAAAAAGTGGCAATACTATAGTGTCGTCCCCGTTTTCTTATATTTATTAGAAAGGGAGGACACTACAGTATTGCCACTTTCTAATTTCTACTCTTTTAAGTCGGACAGTGCTTTTCTCAAACATATGCCATGAAATACGCTATGTTTAAAAAAAAATACTTCCCGGCTTAGGCCTTCAATTTTGTATGAAATTTCCTTTACAGTTCTCTCAAGTTGTTCCGCCCGAAACGTGATGCTTCGAAGCCTGCTATAGCCACACGTTATGACTACATTACATTGCACGTTCGAGAAAAGATTACTATTATGCACAGACAACCCCCACTAGACAGACCATGTAAGGTGACCCACGCACCAACGGTATGGTACTGCGATCATATCAACACGGGCGGCCACCGTTTAGTTGCGTCCATGTTTATGAATGATCCATGCTTACGTCAACATAATGACTGTACATAATGGGTGTTTTAATACCTAATTATGTACAGTTACATACACTACTATATCTACCCACATATCATAAGCCTCCAAGATGTATTCAGGAGCCGCACATTATGAATTTATGACACATTTTCACATGGCGGTAATGAAGTTTTCTAGCAGCTGTCATAAGCCCGTTCCAGACCTTCCGATCCGATCCTAATTATCGGATAATGTGTAGTGTAATAGTTAGGATCGGATCGGAAGAAATTTCCTAACAATTGCACTACACATTATCCGATTTCTTCCGATAAATCGGATCGGATCGGAAGGTCTGGAGCGGGTTTAATTCAGAGACAAACCAGTCTGCCCTAACTATAATATCGTTCGATTTACGTGCGACATTTTACAGCTGTAGTGAGATAATTAGTACACTCGTTGTTAAAGACACAGAAAATATATCTTATTTCGATTGTAACTTTAGCCTCATTGACAACGTGAGATGTAAAAGAAATTAAATATTTTTTTTTGCTAATTATAGCGCTGTCAAACCAACAAGTGACTTAAACATTAGTATACTTCTAAATTATAGGTCTTTATGATTTGACATAGTATTACGTAACGTATGTGACACTGTTGTGTGGCACAAATTTATATGCGATGTAATTGTTCAATTACTACTTTTTTTTGATGCGACGGGTAACCAGAGAGCTGTCTCATACCTATGCCGAAGAATAGCCCTGGCTATTCAGCGTGGTAATGCGGCCAGCCTCCTGGGCAACCACCCGCTCGGCACCGATCTTCAGACCGATGTTTTGCCCAAGTCTATAGTTAGGATTATATCCCATCAAAAACATAAATGTAAAATGAGAGCCAAGTTCAATATCGCGTGCACTTCGCCGACAAAAGAATTGAGATCTGCAAGGGTGCCAAGTTCTTTGCTCTAAAATTTTTAGATACAAGGACATGCGACATACTCAATGCATTTATTTTACTTGGGGAGTAATTCAATATCAAGATTTGACTTGGCTAGTTTTCATAAACTAACTAAATTTTATAAAAGTAACATATTCATAGTCATAGTTCATTATCAAGCTAACAGTATAAGTAACAAGACGTACACTAACTTGCGTACTTACCTTTACGAAAATAGGTTAATGATTTGATTGATTTTGATTTATAATATAAATTTATATTTTAAAACTAGCCAAGTCACGTCTTGATATTGAATTACACCCCAAGTAAAATAAATGCATTGAGTATGTCGCATGTCCTTGTATCTAAAAATTTTAGAGCAAAGAACTTGGCACCCTTGCAGATCTCAATTCTTTTGTCGGCGAAGTGCACGCGATATTGAACTTGGCTCTCATTTTACATTTATGTTTTTGATGGGATATCATTACTTTTTGTACAGAATTTATTATGATGTGTAAATTACTTAATTATTATTTGTTAATTAGTTCTGTGTGCTATTCTAGTACATCTTTTGAAAGTTTTGAACAAACAAAGAATTTTCCAAAACGGTTAGTACGTATTGGATTTTTATGTGCATGTATGTGTAAGTGTGTGCGTGTGAGTGTAAGTATATGCTATTCTAGTATATCTTTCAAACAAAAAAAGAATTTTCGAAATCGGTTTATAAATGACAGAGTTCTGAGGCAACAACCATCAATAATAATAATAATAATAAAAAACATAAAAAAATCACTGTTTTAGATTTTTATATGTATACACACACAATTACTAAGCTGGATGCCAAATTTCACCTTTCTAGGTCACCTGGAAGTGGGTTAGGTTTTTGATTACTAGTCAGTCAGTCAGTCAGTCAGTCAGTCAGTCAGTCAGTGATAAAAATACCGTTTTTTGGACTTTAATATCTCAATAACTATTTAACCTATATTAATGAAATTTGGGGTTCTACTTGTTCTAAAGGATCTTAATACATAAGCCAAATTTCATTTTTTTATGTTAAATAGATTTGGAGTTATTGGGGGGTCAAAAGTGGCTCCAAACGGTTCGTGTAATATAACACACGGCTGCTGCTCGCCAGTTCCTGCGGTGAACTTGGCTGGACACGCTGCCGCGTGTCTAGATAATAGTATGCATTTTAAAATTATTTTATTATCCATAATGTAATTTCATCTCGACTGATATTAGAATAGAGGTCAAATATTTTTTTTTGTTTTTTTTTTTTCAGATATGATAAGAAATTTGTTCTAACAAAACAGTCTATTTTTATGGTGGTCATAATGTGGGGTTCTTGAACGCATCATGGAGGGTTAATAGCCGTTCTACACCTTCCGATCCGATCCTAATTATCGGATGAAATCGGATAATGTGTAGTGTAATTATTAGGATCTATTACACTATACTCAGTTCACGTTAGCGAGCTAGTATAGCGGTCTCTCTGTTGCACTTTTGTATGCAAATGAAAAGGACAAAAAAAGGGCTGTGGGCGTGTTTGCGCCCCTCTAATTGCACCTTACTGTGAGCCTCGGCTTACATGCCGTCGCTCGGAGTATTTATTTTAATATTCCTTAATAATTTTTGGTGTGGTTTTTAATATCGTAGTAAACAAGGACCAATTTAAAGTTAATTAATTCATTGATACTTAAGAATTTTAAACGCACAATTGGCGTATATTAGATAGGCTACTTAAGCTGAATCTTAGGATATTAAGTCCATCAATCAATATTTAGATACCTATTATGAAATTCAAAGGTAGTAAACTATAATCCAATGTTGATGATGTTATACAAAATATTAATACATTTATTTAATAAAATAGCTGTCTGGGTTACGTGTCAATAATAAAACCAAGTGTTTGTTCATAAAAATATTTATTCAATTTCCGACTCATCAGAATCATTTTCTAAATTTATTATAAATCTGTCTTCAACGACACTCATTTTTGGTTCCACCACTTCAACCACGTGCTTAATGCATTTCTGCCATGATTCGGCATTTACTATACAAATTGCTTCCTGGAGTAACTGTTTGACTTCCGCTAATTTAAATGTTTTATTATTACTAGCAACGTAGCCTTTGCCTTGTGACCATATTAATTCTATTGGATTCAATTCACAATGATAAGGGGGTAATCGTAGTACTGTTTTATTTTTTTGTTTTGCCATTTCATCTATCACGAATGCCTCGTACCTATTTTTATGAGCTCTTACAATCAGGGATCGGATACCGTTATTTTTGTATTACCGTTATTGGTCACGTGACGCTAAACCAAAATGAATATTGGTAGTGGTTTCGTTTACCAGTATTATAACGTTATTCACATAATACCGTTATTTAGCAAATTCCGTTTCTGTTTAACAAAATTAACCGTTTAATTTGAGTTTGACAGAGATAGAATGAGTCGTTCTGTGTTGCGATTTTGATTTTACGTACGATTTTGTTTATATGTCACTCGCATTTGACTCGCGTCGCGGTAGTCGCAGCGCAGCAGAGTGATTTGATTTGATTTTCCGCAGTTCATGTGGTTTGGTGTGCGTTTTTGTCTTGTAAGTTAAAAAAGGAGTCATGTATGTATATATCTATGTATATAAGTATTTATGTTTGTCCGCGATTATCTCGCGTTTGGCTGAACCGATTTTGATGCGGTTTTCAGAAAAGAATTTGTTACACTTAGGAGAAGATTAACGTAATTCGACTTAAAAAAGAGGATCTCAGTTTGACCCATATGTTTGTCTGCATTCATGTGTATTAGATTACATTTGAATCCTGTTAGTCAGATTGTTTAATTATTTTTACGAGAAATACATCCATTTTGAAATCCAAGATGGCGGACATTATTTTTTCTTAAAAATCGATATGGGTGTCATTTCCAAGGTTCCTCGGGGTTCCGATTACGAAAATGACATCCATTTTGAAATCCAAGATGGCGGACATTATTTTTTCTTAAAAATCGATATGGGTGTCATCTCCAAGGTTCCTCGGGGTTCCGATTACGAAAATGGCATCCATTTTGTAATCCAAGATGGCGGACATTAATTTTCTCTTAAAAATCGATATGGGTGTCATCTCCAAGGTTCCTCGGGGTTCCGGATACGAAAATGACGTCCATTTTGTGATTTTGAAATCAAATATGGTAGACATAAATTTTTCTTAAAAATCGATATGGGTGTCATCTCCAAAGTTCCTCGGGGTTCCGATTACGAAAATGAGTTCCATTTTGAAATCCAAGATGGCGGACATTATTTTTTCTTAAAAATCGATATGGGTGTCATCTCCAAGGTTCCTCGGGGTTCCGATTACAAAAATGACATCCATTTTGAAATCCAAGATGGCGTACATTATTTTTTTCTTAAAAATCGATATGGGTGTCATCTCCAAGGTTCCTCGGGGTTCCGATTACGAAAATGACATCCATTTTGAAATCCAAGATGGCGGACATTATTTTTTCTTAAAAATCGATATGGGTGTCATCTCCGAGGTTCCTCGGGGTTCCGGATACGAAAATGACGTCCATTTTGTGATTTTGAAATCAAAGATGGTGGACATTAATTTTTCTTAAAAATCGATATGGGTGTCATCTCCAAGGTTCCTCGGGGTTCCGATTACGAAAATGAGATCCATTTTGAAATCCAAGATGGCGGACATTAATTTTCTCTTAAAAATCGATATGGGTGTCATCTCCAAGGTTCCTCGGGGTTCCGCTAACGAAAATGGCATCCATTTTGAAATCCAAGATGGCGGACATTATTTTCTCTTAAAAATCGATATGGGTGTCATCTCCAAGGTTCCTCGGGGTTCCGATTACGAAAATGACATCCATTTTGAAATCCAAGATGGCGGACATTATTTTTTCTTAAAAATCGATATGGGTGTCATCTCCGAGGTTCCTCGGGGTTCCGGATACGAAAATGACGTCCATTTTGTGATTTTGAAATCAAATATGGTGGACATAAATTTTTCTTAAAAATCGATATGGGTGTCATCTTCAAGCTTCCTCGGGGTTACGATTACGAAAATGGCATCCATTTTGAAATCCAAGATAGCGGACATTATTTTTTTCTTAAAAATCGATATGGGTGTCATCTCCAAGGTTCCTCGGGGTTCCGATTACGAAAATGACATCCATTTTGAAATCCAAGATGGATAAATTTTTCTTAAAAACCGATATTGGTGCCATTTCTCAAAATTATATCTCCGCCAGTTTTAAATCTAATTTTTTATTTTGAAATGTACACCCCCCGAAAAACCCAGAAAACGACATCCATGACGATTTAAAAAAAAAATTACGTCCACCATCTTTACTTCCAAAATGAGTGCCATCTTTGAAATTTACACCCCCTGCAGAAACCTAGAAAACGACACTCATGTCAAATTTTTCAAAAAGTGACGTCCGCCATCTTTATTTCCAAAATGGATTCCATATGTAAAATTAGTACACATTGTATGTAGGATTAGTAAACTCAGGGCTTATGGGCTTGGCTTTTCGAGGGATCTGACAATTTTTTTTACAGCGAAAGCGTTATGAGCATGTGAGTCTTGGCCGCCACTTATACACAAAATGTTTTTGGTGGGGTTCTCATTTCCTTTTTTAAGGTAATTTTTAATTTTAGGTTTTTTTATTTTTTTTGCGCTGAAGCGTTTCTAAGTAGTAATAATAATTGTGTATTTAAGAAATACTTACGTTTAGCCCCATATGTACACTTTTATGCCCCATTATGGAAAGCCCATACAAACTTTCATCCCCTTATTTTAAGGGTGAAGGGTGAATTTCTAAAAATCCTAGAATGTGTATTTTATTCATAACAATGAGTCCCATAGGTATAAATTTTCAGACCTCTAGTATCAAAATTTGCGAAAGTCTCATACAAACTTTCATCCCCTAGTTTAAGGGGTTGGGGGTAAAAGTTCCAAGTTTCAGAATTATTCTATTGTATGTGTACTAAAAATAACTTACCTACCAAATTTCAGCTTTCTAGGTCATCGGGAAATACCCGAGAGGTTTAGATACGTCAGTGTATAAGTATATATGTGAGTGGCAAAATCGGCGTATTTTAGGTACCAATAAAACCTAAAGTATAAAAGCTAGATCAATGAAATTCAGTACATTTTATATGTTTCCTAACTTCGAGAAAAGGTAGGTAGTGCCCCGCTTCTTTTTTGCTCGTCTTGGCGGGGGCACGGTAGTGATGTTGCATTAAATTGCTATGAATAATATTTGCATGTCCAATTATGCATTCCGCAGAAATCTATATCTCATAGTATTTAGTCACAGTATATATATATAGGCTAAAGCAGTATGGAAACTACGAATAAACGGTCGAAACAGCGCACACACACAGACGCAAACGCTTACGAGGCGTCTCAACGGACTTCACGGTGCTGTCAGTCGCGCGTGGCGCATCGATACGACCGGTCATTGTTTGTGTTTATTGCGCGTGCGTGCGCTGTCCGCGATTTTTTAAAGATGCCACGAGTGTATTGCGTTGTATACGGCTGCTTGAATTCTGCTTCTTTAAAACCGGAGCTTTTTTTTTTTAAACTTCTTGCTGATATTGAAAGGTAAGAATGCTTTATTATCACTACATAGTATAAAACAAAGTCGCTTCCTGTCTGTCTGTTCCTAATTATGCTTAGATCTTTAAAACTACGCAACGGATTTTGATTCGTTTTTAGGGTTCCGTAGCCAAATGGCAAAAAACGGAACCCTTATAGATTCGTCATGTCTGTCTGTCCGTCTGTCCGTCCGTATGTCACAGCCATTTTTTTCCGAAACTATAAGAGCTATACTATTGAAACTTGGTAGGTAGATGTATTCTGTGAACCGCATTAAGATTTTGATGCAAAAATAAAAAAATAATAATAAATATTGGGGGCTCCCCATACTTAGAACTGAAACTCAAATTTTTTTTTTCATCAAACACATTCTTGTGGGGTATCTATGGATAGGTCTTCAAAAATGATATCGAGGTTTCTAAAATATTTTTTTTCTAAACCGAATAGTTTGCGTGACAGACGCTTCCAAAGTGGAAAAAATTTGGTCCCCCCCCCCTCTAACTTCTAAAATAAGAAAATGAAAAATCTAAAAAAAACATATGATGTACATTACTATAAAAACTACCAACGAAAATTGTTTTGAACGAGATCTAGTAAGTAGTTTTTATTTAATACTTTAATACCTAACTTTGCACCTAATTTATATGGGGCGCTATACATACCAGGTGCAAACTTAACTTAACCACTTAGGGATGGAAAGTGTTTGTACGGAACCCTCGGTGCGCGAGTCCGACTCGCACTTGGCCGGTTTTTTTTAAATAGATAGATTGATTCAAGGTAAAGGTTTACAAGTCTAATACATGCATAATTTATCAGCATTGCACCTGAGCGGAGCCTAACGGGTTGCTAGTTAATAAATAAAATGCATTTCCTTTAAATAAATCGTCTGGTTGTTTATGTGATATTTGGTGTAAATTTTTAGGGTTCCCTTTTTTACCTTATGGGTATAAGGTAAAAACGGGACCCTATTACCTAAACCTCCGCTGTCCGTCTGTTACCAGGTTGAAAGTATCTCATGAACCGTGATAGCTAAACAGTTGATTATTTTGCAGATGATGTATTTTTGTTGCCGCCATAACAACAAATACTAAAAACAGAATAACAACAATATTTAAGAGGGCTCCCATACAACAAACGTGATGGGTTGCGTTAACTTTGCACCTCACTTGTATCCGGCGCCATACATATCAGGTGCAAACTTAACTTAACCCGACCATTTAAGATGCGGACCTAAGTGTTTGTACCGAACCCTCGGTGCGCGAATCCGATACGCACTTGGCCGGTTTTTGAGCACGCGTGTTTGTAATGGTGAAAAATAATTAAATAAGAATTGATAGCTATGAAGCTTTCATCGTTATTAAACTTGTATCAATATACATATTGTATTAAGGTTAGTTCGTAGGGTAGCGTCCAGTCCAGGAAAACAACGGTTAGTGATGGTGGCAAACACTATAATTCTTATAAAAGTCACAGCACAGTTTTATGGGGAAATAAGAATAACACAAGATACAGGATATCTAGTTTTCTGTCTCATTTGCTCAAAGGTTAACTGGATGAAATCCCTTACAGGGATAAGTTCGCCCTTGTACACATGTATTGTTTTTAAATTTTTGTCAATATTGTTTTATGTGCAATAAAGTGTTTACATACATACATACAGGCAGACTATGAGAAAAGCTAGACACGCGAGCGATTCGTACGAGTAGTGCGCGCGAACGTTGTATAATCGAATGTTCGGGAGTCGGGACCGACCGACGCGATGGCGATGCGTGCCGGCGCCGCCGCATGTGCCGCCCGCTCTCCTCCTGACCCCTCGGCTGTTCGTGGATTACGTGCGTAAACACGTCGAATACTGCGTGTGCTATGTATATAAGTATTAATATTGTAAAGGATGACATTTAAACCATTGACACCAATATAAAAATTGATAACAATATAGATAAAATAATATTAAATTTAACATTATAATAATATTAACATTGTGGTGTGTATCCACATAAAAAAAAGTCAAGTGCAAGTGACACTCGCGCACTGAGGGTTCCGTACAAAAACTTCCCATTTTTAACTGCCTGTTTTAGTTCTGTATAAATTCATTCGATTATTATCTCCTTTATCTTTCATCTTAGGCTAAGTGTTTTTACAATAAATGTATATAAAAAGCAAAATACAATACAGTAATAACAAAATCTAAATACATTATAAAAAAATCTAACAGGGTGCCGCCGGCAGCGGGTGACAACCCTAGCGCGTAGGTATTTATCTTCAAAAAAGGCCTTAGTTTCCATACTGCTTTAGCCCATATACTCGTATATACTGTGATTTAAGTGAAATAAAGCAGAATAAAATTTTACTGACTATTACTGGTAGCAGTTTGGTTCTAACCCATTAAACTACTTCACTGGTAGCATGATATAAGAAAACAAGGTGTAAAAAGTAACAGTGGGCCGACGCCTTTGATGTTTGCGTAAGTGCCGACACCGCTCAAGGCCGCCGTACCTACCAAGGGTTGTCACAGACTTACGCAACTGCCCAAAAAAGGAGGGTAATGTTTTTAGGGTTCATGTATGTATGTGTACTAATTTTACATATGGAATCCATTTTGGAAATAAAGATGGCGGACGTTACTTTTTTGAAAAAGTTGACATGAGTGTCGTTTTCTAGGTTTCAGGGGGTGTACATTTCAAAGATGGCATCCATTTTGGAAGTCGATAGTGGACGTAATTTTTTTTTTTAAGCGTCATGGATGTCGTTTTCTGGCTTGGGTGTACATTTCAAAATAAAAAAATAGATTTAAAACTGGCGGAGATATAATTTTGAGAAATGGCACCAATATCAGTTTTTAAGAAAAAATGATGTCCGTCATCTTGGATTTCAAAATGGATGTCATTTTCGTAATCGTAACCCCGAGGAACCTTGGAGATGACACCCATATCGATTTTTAAGAAAAAATAATGTCCGCCATCTTGGATTTCAAAATGGATGTCATTTTCGTAATCGGAAGCCCGAGGAACCTTGGAGATGACACCCATATCGATTTTAAAGAAAAAATAATGTCCACCATCTTGGATTTCAAAATGGATGTTATTTTCGTAATCGGAACCCCGAGGAACCTTGGAAATGACACCCATATCCCTTTTTAAGAAAAATTTATGTTCACCATCTTTGATTTCAAAATCACAAAATGAACGTCATTTTCGTATCCGGAACCCCGAGGAACCTCGGAGATGACACCCATATCGATTTTTAAGAAAAATAATGTCCGCCATCTCGGATTTCAAAATGGATGTCATTTTCGTAATCGGAACCCCGAAGAACCTTGGAGATGACACCCATATCGATTTTTAAGATAAAAATAATGTCCGCCATCTTGGATTTCAAAATGGATGTCATTTTCGTAATCGGAACCCCGAGGAACCTTGGAGATGACACCCATATCGATTTTTAAGAAAAAAATAATGTCCGCCATCTTGGATTTCAAAATGGATGTCATTTTCGTAATCGGAACCCCGAGGAACCTTGGAGATGACACCCATATCGATTTTTAAGAAAAAATAATGTCCGCCATCTTGGATTTCAAAATGGATCTCATTTTCGTAATCGGAACCCCGAGGAACTTTGGAGATGACACCCATATCGATTTTTAAGAAAAATTTATGTCCACCATCTTTGATGTCAAAATCACAAAATGGACGTCATTTTCGTATCCGGAACCCCGAGGAACCTCGGAGATGACACCCATATCGATTTTTAAGAAAAAATAATGTCCGCCATCTTGGATTTCAAAATGGATGTCATTTTCGTAATCAGAACCCCGAGGAACCTTGGAGATGACACCCATATCGATTTTTAAGAAAAAATAATTTCCGCCATCTTGGATTTCTAAATGGATGTCATTTTCGTAATCGGAACCCTGAGGAACCTTGGAGATGACACCCATATCGATTTTTAAGAAAAATTTGTCCGCCATCTTGGATTTCAAAATGGATGTTATTTTCGTAATCGGAACCCCGAGGAACCTTGGAAATGACACCCATATCGATTTTTAAGAAAAAATAATGTCCGCCATCTTGGATTTCAAAATGGATGTCTTTCTCGTAATCGGCATCCCGAGGATCCTTCAAAATAATTAAAAAATCTGACTACAGGATTCATATACAAACGGAAGCAAGGAACAATTTCTTGCTTTTTAAATAAAGTCTTAAACTACGTAACTCGTAATTTTTACTTAAAATAAGCTATGGAACATGTCCGACATTTTGAATTTAAAAATTCATGTGACATGTCAGATCATATATTTTTTGTTTACACAGAAACAAACAATTATATAATATAATAGCGATATTTTTGCGGTATTTGAATTTTACTGGCAGGCGTAACGCTTTTACATCCGCCATTTTGTTTACGTTAGAATGACATGGGAAAATTTAAAACTTAGGCGCTATAAAATTTCGCACAGCACATGTCAGCTCAGTCAGCACCCTCATTACTAACAATTTCGTCGTATGACACATGGGAACATGGGATGCGCCCCTCCCGCCGCCGCCTCTGTCACCTCGCACGATTGCCCTATCTAGACGCCTTCGTCGACCGACTGTATTGTTTCTTAAAGTGTGGTATGGCACTGACAAACCCACCGAATTTATCTAGATAATTATAGATTCACACAAAAAAACGAGTAAAAATAGTCCATACCAACATTAAAAAAATATTACAAATAGAGGTAACTTTGTTTTTTTTTGATCGATCGAAGTTTTACTAGTCATGTTGTCGAAAGCGATTTTATAATTGCAAGATGCTTAAATATGACATATATTTTTTTCATAATCTTTAACCACTGTTTAATATGTTTACGACTCATTAAAAAGTGTGCGAGTTCGGCGTCTACTGGGAAATAGCACCTTAAGTGATCGCGCCGGAATTATCGCAATGCAAAAGTCTCTACCACAATAACAATAAACAAACAATCCTTAAAGCCGGCCGGCACGAGTCAAACAGAGACAAATATACAAAATATCCTTATGCGTAAACAAGATAGCGATGCGTCGGCGCCTACAAAGGAAAACGCGCAGCGAAACTGAGTAATACCGGTTAATACTGTTCAACGTAACGTTATACATGCGTTTTTCTTGAATAACGATAATCGAAATTATTTTGTTGGTTTTTTAAACGTTACTCTAAGGAAACGTTATTTCAACAAACGAAATTTTTAACAGTTATCGAACAATATTAACCAGTATTCGGATAACGGTATCGATCCCTGCTTACAATACCTAACAAATCTTGTTTTTTCATATTATGTGTGTATAAATTCTTTTCTTTTAACCAATCGACAATTTCATTCTTTTTTGACTGTGTGTTGGGTACCTTTTCAATTTTTCTTGAATGGTATGGGGCGTTATCTAGAACAATCACTGAGCCGTCTGGAATCTTGTCAAGCACCTTTGAAAACCATTCTTCGAACACCTCCGAATTCATGTCCTGGTGATAGTCACCCTGTTTTTTTGATTCGAACACTAATAGGCCGCCATCTACAAATCCGTCTTCACTTCCAATGTGCGTTACGATTAGCCGTTTTCCCTTCCCTGCAAAAAAAAGCTAATTAAGATAAAAGGTAAAAGGTGAGGTACACTGCATAGGAACGAGCAACACAGGTATAAAACCGAAGGTCAGATTGGTAGGAATAATATCAGGTAACTGTTGATAACGGCGTTGTGCTATTTTGCAATTTGAACAAAGCAAAGGATTTGGTGACAGTGAAATTATGACGATGTCTTTGTGTAAACCAGTCCGCGGACCACCGGTTATGAATGTAAAGAAATCTTACTAACAAGTTAAATTACTTTTTAAGTTACCTAATACAAGTTACTCACCTGATGGATTCTTCAAGCCAGAAGATAAGCCATTTATCAAAGCATGTCTTGCGTTCTGAACTGTTGAGTCAACCCAAATCGAACCTTTAGTGTGACCTTCGTTCACCCACGTTTCATCCAAATAGAAAATTTGTTTTTTGGCTGCTCTCGCTTCTTTGACACATTTTAAATAATTTCGCCTCCAATATTGCAAATCTTCACGGTCATTCATCAGACTATTGCGACTTCTTTTTAGAAACTTGAATCCAATGTGTTTCAATAACTTGTAGAGTGTGGTTCGCTTATAATTTTCCAGAGTTGAATCGCTGTTGACCACTGCCAAAATTTTGTTTAGCGTCGGGATTTCATTCCGTGAAAAAAACTCATGAACGATTCTTCTCAATGCGTTCGTAGTGAAGCTGTCTGTCGTGTTTATCGCATTTTTTCGCTGCCTTTCTTTTTTAGGTGATTTAAGGACACCACTGTTGTTTTTTTCTGCCACAATTTTGTACACAGATACCCAGTGAATACCTAATGATGAGGAAACAGTCTTCGCAATGTCATTGATTGAGGCGTCTGGGGTCTCTTGGAGAAAAGTTTTATACAAGTTGCATATCATTTGTTTTTCATGCAACAAAAAAGGCTTCCTCCGCCTTTTCTTAACTGGTGAATTTGCCATTGTAGTTCACCAAAAATCAGTCCAAAACACAAGCCGAGTCGCAGAGTAAACAGGAAACAGTCCAATTCACTAGCCGAGTCACACAGTAAGCGGGAAACAGTCCAATACACAAGCCGAGTCGCAGAGTAAGCGGGAAACAGTCCAATACACAATCCGAGTCGCAGAGTGAGCAGATACGAGTAATAGTCCAGTAAACAAGCCGAGTCGCAAATAAAACGGGACACCATACACAAAACAAAAAACAGTTGAAGGGAGAGCACGTCCGCACCGTACAAGAGACAGATGTTGACTGAAGTTCGGCCGCCATGTAAACTCACCCGGTGCGCATGAGTCGCCCTTATCTCTGACCAATTATGTGCTCTCTAAGATTTCTGGTACTAGTTCGCTAACGTGAACTGAGTATAGACATTATCGATTTCATCCGATAATTAGGATCGGATCGGATGGGATAGGTGTAGAACGGCTATAAGAACGGATGCGGCGACAACTGATCGTGTTTTGATTTATTCAAATGTCAAGAACATTAATATAGTATATTATGTTCGGCAGCATACGATCGGACGGTAACAGCCGTTCAAGACCATCAGGATGTCGACCCACACGATCGACAACATACGTCGATCGACAACGTCGGTATTTGCACTGAGTCAAATAGTTTCGTTCCTACCACGTTGAAGTGGTGTAATTTTTGAAAATGGTTGAAGTTGACGTAGTATTGGCTGCATTAGAATAAGACGCCCGCGATCAAGCTGTTGTGTGCAGCTTGGTAATATAGACTTAATGTCCATAATTATATGGTTCAGTATCGTTTAAAGATTATAATATTCCTTCCGTTCTGATCCGTTTGGAGGAGGAGGAGTATTTTATTATTCATACATATACATTATTATTAACACATAAGTTACATTATTATTAAGACAAAGAAAATTTATGTATATCTACTCTAATAGAGAAACAAAATTGCAAATAGTTTTACCCCTAAGCAACTTCCAACTTTATTTTCAACCACCAACTTATTATTTTATTTACCGCTAATTTGTTTAAGCTATATGATGGTATAAATAACTTACGGCCATTTGGTTTAAGTGTGCAGAGTTGGTATTAGACATGTCATCCCCACAAAGAGATCCTTTGGCATAAAATCATTCTAATCTGCTTCTATTTAACCCATCGTTATCGTTGTTTACTCAAGACCCAAGTATACATTTACGAATAATAGTATCATGTCATTATATCTCTCAACATCAGATAGCATATCTACTTTACTTTTTTAATATATTATACTGATCCGAAAGAAATAATACCGTAAAGCAAAAAAAAAGAGCTTATATAATATAAAATTTGTTTTAATAATGTCTCATAAATACAAAAATACATAAACTTTTATATACTTAATTCTATTCCCAGTCCACTTACATAAAAACATGACAACAATTTATTAGTTTTTACTTGTACAAATACAACAATAACAACCATTAACACGTTCTACAATAT
Organism: Apotomis capreana; assembly: GCA_947623375.1. Lineage (NCBI taxonomy): Eukaryota > Metazoa > Arthropoda > Insecta > Lepidoptera > Tortricidae > Apotomis > Apotomis capreana. The sequence goes on along the minus strand of OX392506.1, from coordinate 14,812,099 downwards.
TGACTATGTTTTCATTCGTAGACATATTGAGCACCATTCCATTTGATTAGGTACTAACACACAACGGTTCCAAAGATTCCGCGGAAAAAAATAAAAAACTCGTATTTGAATCCAGTCAACATAAAAATGCTATTCCTAAGTATATCTATTTTCACAGCCGATATACATATCTATTGGATCAGTTGTCCAACAAATTCAAATGGAATAGTACTTAACATAACAATATAAATATTTGTTCTGGAATATGAATAACGATTAAGATAATTTAACTTCAGTATAAATGAAAAAGATAATCTACATTAAATTAGCCGATGAAGGTCAACAGAACAATGTTTTATTTCTACCTAAGGTCATTGGAATACGGACGCCCACGTACACGCAATATATATAATGATACTTCAGTCGAACGATACGAATCATACGTGACGTCGGTAACTTCACGGTCAAAATAATCAAAATTAACATAAAACAAAATTACGTTATCCATCACTCACTCTATAACTACAGGGATTGAACGTACGTGATAAGTCAATTTTTAGAGTCCTTAATACATATATTTCTGGTTATGCATACACTCTACGCCTGTCATGCACATTATGTACTGAACGGGGAAGGTAATGTGGAAGTACAATTTTGTGTTAAAAGAGCGCAAAATGATGTCGTTAAGAATCATCACTTTCAATACATGTAGGTATACAATATCACTAAACTGCGATGTTAAGAAACTGTTTTGCCTTTGTGTTCAATCTTCGCAATTCGCACAAGGTACACCTTGTTGTCGGGAATTGGTTATTGAAACATTTAATTTCATTCAAAAACAGTTGATTTCATTTACCTAGCGTGGGCTAAGGAGGTTTTAACTCCATACGTCTGCGGAATACTTCTTCATAGACTCGAGTTTCTTGAGGAACTGGACAGCCTCGGCCTCGGTCTTGCCTCCCTTCTCTTGGATGGCTCTCAGGATGATGTTACGCACGTCGACGGCCATGTTCTTTGCGTCACTGTAACCACACGGCGATATTAGTCGGGCCAGACGAGTCATTAACCTGTCACAAATTGCAGCAAAACATGGCCCGTTTAGAAGCCCCTTATATAGCCGACTAATCACTTATCTTGTTAACAAAAAATTAGATAACTGAGCAACGTGGTCAAATAATATCAGTACTGTTTAATTAGCAGTTTGATTTAATTTTATGTGCAATGCTCTCTACAATTCTAAAACTATTTTGAAATATATCGGCAAACGAGGTGTGATTAATGATTTTAGCACATAATTTTAAGGATTACATTTGTAGGTAATAGGGATTGCAAGTATTGCAATCCGGGCCACCGGATTCAGCGTCCTTTGGTAGAGCTTCACGCAAAAGTGGGGAAATAGAAATACAGTGTATACTAGTGAAGGTAGTGCTTATTTTAGGGTGTACACGATTCGGAGGCGATTAGCCGCTGTCATTAACCCCTGAAGTCAAAAATTTACTAATAAAATTTAAACTAACTGGTAATTTAACAAAGTTGAAATGTCCCGCACGGATCCGTGTTTAAGCGTACGATGAGTTAAGGTAAGATCCGGTAGTCGTAGATCTAATCTACAGTGATAGGGATTCTAATTCTGAGCGTAGCGTGAGAATTAGGTGGGACCACACCCAAGACGAAACTAGTTCCGCTCCCGAAGAACACCCAATACAATTATCCATACTAATATTATAAATGCGAAAGTGTGTCTGTCTGTTACCTCTTCACGCTTAAACCGCTGAATCGATTTTGATGAAATTTGGCATGGAGATAGTTTAAGATCCGAGGAAGGACATAGGATAGTTTTCATCCTGGAAATTATCCCTAAAAAGATTGAAAAGTGAGTACGTAATTCATGATGACATTGATGACCCTGTAGGAAATGTAATGATTAGACCAAAAGCACAATTGCTCTTACATTTGCTTAGGCGCTTTTAATAATCCCTTTTATTAATTAAGGTGATTAGGTGGATATCTATCGTTTTGTACGAGGTTGCTTCCATACTTCCAAGTTCCACGCGGACGTAGTCGCGGGCAAAAGCTAGTTTATTTATATTTATTAATAACGGTAGCACTCGTTTCTCTAATACATATTTACTAAGGACGACCGACTCGCCACCTTGGTGACGAGCCCGTAGTATGGCCCTGGATCGACTTACCCGCAGATATAGAAGTGTCCGTTCCGCTTGCCGATGACGTCCCACAGCTGGTCCATGTTCTGCTCCAGCAGGTGCGTGACGTAAACCTTCTTCGCCTGGTCCCGAGAGAATGCCAGGTGCAGCGTCACGTCGCCGTTCTTGGACCACTCCTCCAACTCCTGGAATGTTATGACAATATATTAGTAAAGTTGCAAACGGCGGTTAGTTCCACTACGCAACTTTTGCAGTACGCCCGATCTGGTTGAGATATATCTTGGACCGAATTGTCATTAACGAGACAATCGACAATTCAATCGATGATCTCGCTTAGCCAGATAGTATAATGACACTCTGCACATCAAACAACATAATATTTGCGGCATTAATTATTTTTTACATAACTGTTGTTTGGGAACTTCAGGCCTATATAAAACCATGTCAAGTAGATCAAGCGTCAAGAATTTTAGTATTTCGTTCCACATTTGTTTATTTATGCCAAGCTATGGACTATTTTCTTAATAATCAGGTAATTTCAGAAATAACCAACCAGACTACAACATTACGAGATGCGATTCAATAATGATTGAATCGCATCTCGTAATGTTGATGATGCGATTAAAGATGTCTCAAAATAGTTTTAATAACATTATTGAGATCCGATTCCTTACCTACGTCAATAAAACATGTGGATTTTAAAACTTGTTTGAAATCCTATACCCAACTCAAAAGTTAACGAAGTTATTTCTTTTTATTGTTTTAGTCCTGTTTTCTAAATGTCGTTCTTCTAGCCAGGCCTTCTTTGTGTTTTTGTGTTGTGTGCTTTGCTAATTTGACCCTTTACGATTTAAGGACATATCAAAATCAAAATACAAGTTTATTTATTAGGCACTTTGCCTGTATTTTGTATTAACAAATATGACGAAATACGGTAGCAACTCAACATAGGTCAAGCGGATATTGAATACATGTGAATTTTGCTTCACGACGTGACGTCATGGCATTTTCTGACAATGAAGTACTTAATTGACATACATGCCTAACATTGTTGCGACGAGAGCTCATTTGGTGATTTTAAATGTACTACTAATGCAGGTAATTTCGATAACATTGAAAACGATCCTAAAATAGATACAGGAAGTGACGCCATTCCCTAATAATGTATCCTGAGAAACTATGTTTGGTTAGAATCCGTTTAACAATGAATAGTATAAAAAAAAATAACTAAGAATTTACGTGGCTTACTTCATATGGATAATTTTGACACCTAACTAATAACGTTATAACAAACAAAGTCCTATTTCTGACCTCAGTATTCCACTATGGTAAGCTGATAGGTATTTATTATGATACATTTCGCGGTCAAGGGATAGGGGGATAAGAGTGATCCCCTAAAAAATACAGGGTCTTTCTAACTACTTACTTCCCTTGTCTTGCCGCGAATTGCATTATTCTTACTAGTGCACGTCTCATTACAGCGTACCTATGACCAATTGACCACGTAGACGGTTACCCAACGACATGTCTAAGCCATCCAAGATGCGGAAATGAAGATGCTGAGGTGGATGTCTGGAGTCTCCAGGGTTGACAAGATCAGAAATGAGTACATCTGTGACAGCCTTGGAATTAGGGATTTCGCCGACAAGCTCAAGAAAATTGACTACGATGTTTTGGCCGTGTCAAGAGGACGTCTGAATACGTCGGTAACAGGGCGCTTGAGCTAACTCTGCCGTGTAGTAGGCGGAGGGGAAGGCCTAGGCTTCGATGGCTCAATATTATAAAGAAGGACCTGAACAGCTGCGGGTTAGACGAAGACGATGTCCAGGATAAAGCGAAGTAGAACAAAAATGCAGGAAAGCGGACCCCGTCTCCGGACGGGACAAACGCTAGGAGGAGAATGATGATGATGATATGATCACCTTTTTGGTTTCATCATAAGATGTATTGTCATCGAAGTTACTAATTTCAATCGCTCAATCGATCACCGTGGAAGTGGTTAAAATCTTACTAGCAAGATTTGATTACTGACACCGGGACAGGTGCAAGTAAATAAAAGCTTGTAAAGAATTCGTTAAACATAAATCTGTCCGTGATGGTCAACGTTTAAATAAATTGTATTTATATAAATATATTAATATTTGTATTTATATTTGAAAACATATGTATTTCAGATTTGTAGTTGTTTTAAGCCAAATCATGATACGAAGGAGGAAAACGTTGTACCTATTACCTCAGAGATAAACGAGTTACGTCACATCACATTCACGTTGCTGAAGTTTTTGTTTTTTTTTTACCATTCGATAGCTATGACAATAGTGCTATCTGACTTAGAACTATTAACCTTTTAACCGCCGTAGTCTGATATATAAGACATAACATTTCCAGCTCATTTCGCCACAGTCTGATAAATAAGACAAATATCTATGTATATATATATCGGCGGCGACACGAGCAAGTTTGATGAAAAATTGATGGCGGTTAAAGGGTTAAATAAACTACTATAAAGTTTTTTCATATCTCAAATTTTTATGGGACTTCGCGGCATATCGTTACTTTGAAACCAAAAAGCCTTATATTGACATAGGCTAGAATCGCTTAAAAATACTTGAATGAACTAGCATTCAATTTCTAGGGAAATAAGCGGTAATTCCGTTTTCAAGCTGGTTACGAAAATTAAGTCGATTTTCTCAAAACTTACTCAGATTGAGATAGCGCTTTTCGGCTTAGCAGAGCAGAACTATGCTTCGAGACTCTTGTGTGCGACACACTATCACCCGTCACTCTCTTACAGTACAGTAGGTACTAGAGCTAGGCAGTTGTGCTAGAGCTGCAGGTGTGTCTATTAAGTGCGCAGTTTCAATAAACAAATGGGTCGATAATACTTATAATACTTTAGTCCATGCTTGTATTATCACTTTAATTACTTTAGATACCTAAAACATTATTGCGGCTCTACTAACGCCAGTAGCTAACTTCGGAGACGCAAACAACGTGGCATGAATTATGTATCGTAAATCTTTATTATTGCTCTTTAATGCCTACGTGATACATTGTTTGACATAAGTACTAGAAGTTTAATTTTAAGACCTTTTTAAAATAAACATGACATTTACCTTTCCATGTCGAAAGACGTCAACCAGGCAAAGGTTTCCTCCAAGGATTTTAAAAACTACCGGCCGTGTGCTGACTCATCCGCCGTTTTCCTGCTATCATGGCCAGATCGTCAACCAAATTCAGCAAATAAGGGTAGTCAAAAGTAAAAACTTGCCTCTTGGTAAATGTAGTCCTGGGCGCGATGTCTGCAGCCGAAGTAGAGGATGTTGTCTCCGACCTCCTTGCCATTGGCGCGCGCGTTCGCCCTCTCTTGCAGGAACCCTCGGAAGGGCGCCAGGCCCGTGCCGGGGCCGACCATCAGAATCGGAGTTTGACTCTGCAGAGGTAATCTGAAAATACAACGCTGCGTTGAACCGATTGCATGCATTTACAGAGATAGTCAAATATATCGTATTGTAAGGGTAAGACCTCAAATTAACGCATTTAAGCTAGTTAGGATTATGTTTTTATTAATGTGCACATGCACCGCGCTTCTCAAAGTTACTGAAGATTTAAGACGGGGCATGGAGGATCAACTGGTCACAGTACTTATTCTGATTGATTTTTCTAACGCTTTCAATACTGTTGATCACGACATCCTTCTTGCCTTGCTCGAACATCTAAATGTGTCCCCCTCTGCCCTAAGATGGTTTTCCAGTTATCTTCGTCGCCGGCAGGCAGTCCGTGTAGACCGATCTTTGTCCGACTGGTGTGATTTAGCCACTGGCGTACCTCAAGGAGGCATTCTTTCTCCACTGCTATTTTCCACCTTCGTCAACTTCATCACTCCCGATCTTCGCTGTTCTTACCATCTGTATGCTGACGACCTACAGATCTATGATCAATGTAAAGTGGCTGACGTTACCGCTACCATTGACAAATTAAACTTAGACCTGTTACATATTCAACAATGGTCGGAGAAATTTGGCCTGTTTGTGAACCCATCTAAGTGTCAGGCTATTGTCATTGGTAGCTCTCGCCAGCTTGCCAAACTTGATCTGGATTCTCTCACACCTCCGAATTTCAATGGAATGCCTATTATATTTAGTCCCAGTGTCAAGAATTTAGGAGTTCACTTGGATAGCACACTGAGCTGGAAGGTACAGGTGGGTGAAATCAGCAGGAAAGTCATTGGCTCGCTTCATGCTCTGAACAAACTAAAGAACTTCTTGCCCATTAAAACCAAGGTGTTACTAGTAAATACCCTAATCCTGCCGATAATTGACTATGGTGATGTGTGTTATCCGGACTTAAATGAAGATCTTCTTGATAAGTTGGATCGACTTCTTAATAATTGTATTCGTTTCATTTTCTGTCTCCGTAAATATGATCACGTCTCCTCATTTCGCTCTCAACTTGGCTGGTTTCCCATCCGTCAACGACGCAACATTCGTATGCTTTGCATTCTCTATTCGATTCTTAACGATCCACAATCTCCTGAATACCTCAAGACTTTCTTCTGTTATATCGAATCCACTCGTAACCGTCATTTTCGCTCTTCCGGCAATCTCGCCCTTTCTATCCCTCTTCACCGCACTGGTTTCATGTCCAATTCATTCTCAATTCAAGTGGCTCGCCTCTGGAACGGTCTTCCGCTCTCAATTAAACAGGCACCGAGTAAGATAGCGTTTAAAAAGTCCGTGTGCAGCTTCTTTGCTGGCAGAAATTAAGTCTCGTAGTCTATCTGCTTAGTATGTTTCATCGCTGTATATATTTATTTATATTATATATGTATATATTATATTAGATGTATGTATATATTTACATGAATAGCAAAAACTATGTATAAGTATTATAATTATGTTTTGTTACTTGTGTAAGTTAGTTGCACCGCCTACAATTTTTCCGCTTTGCCCTAAGGTTGACTGGTAGAGAATGCCTCATGGCATTAAGTCCGCCTTTTGTACGATAAGTTTTCTTTTGTGCAATAAAGATTAAATAAAAAAATAAAATAAATGTGATAAATTTTATTCCCGCGAATTTTCACAACTACTGGATATATATTTTAACTAATAAAATATATTTAAAATTTATTTTTTTCATATTTTGACGAATATAGTGATAATTTCAACAAAATGTTTGAAGTGAATAATACTTTTCCCCGAGTTCTAGGTAGTAACATAGTTATTTCATGCTTTCATTGCGTGTAGTCGAAAATAAGTTGAAAAAAACTATTTTTACGCGTGAATTTTGACAATTTATAGTTTTTGAAACAAAAATTATCAATGAAAAATTCAAACTATAGGTTTCAAATATATACCAATAAATCCCAATAATCCTGCTCTAGGTAGTAAAATCAATAATATGTTAAGAAACATGTTTGCTCATAGATAAAAATGTCTAAAACTATCAGCATTTTAAAAGGAATAAGGCCTCTTAACATATACATGATTATTGATTTATATGCTAAACTAGCCCCTAAAAATGCAAAAAAGGAAAGGACTTTAAAAACGGGCGTTTATTGCAGTCGTCTTTTTGTTTTTTATAAATAGGAGGATACCTAAGGGACTTAGGTAACTTTAATAGGAACACATGATTACAAAGGAGGATACCTAAGGGACTTAGGTAAGTAATAGGAACACATGATTACAAACATGATTATAAGAACCAATGAAACCTAGTATGCCTCGACATTTAACAAAAAGTAGTTGATTCATCAGTAACTTATTTGGCTTCACGTGCGCCACTTCATTAATCACGTCAGTGACGACATGCACCTTTTTCTGATAAAACCGATAAGGCATGATAAGTTCCTGGTCACTATCTATTTCAGCTAAAGAGCTCCTAGTAATACTTTCCTAAAAAAACCGGCTGGCTCCGTACTTGCCCAATGCCCATCCTACACAATAGACGCAATAATATGTAAATTACGAGAAAGATTTCAAGCTCTATAAAAAGGTCGTAAACGCCAAAGTAACTGTAATTACTTATTACCTTATGGAAGTTATCGATTATACGCCCTAGATTGGGCGGACGCTATTTTTTGGATTTCCGGCTGCTGAGTATCAAAAAATGATGTTTGGACCCCTATTATTTTTAAAGGACCTATTCAACGACACCCCACACACTAGACTAGTCACTAAGTGTTGAACGAAAAATAATCTCCCCCACTTTTGGTGTACGAGAGATACGCGAAAAAACATTTTTTTCTTTAGTTATTATTTTACCGTCTTGTCGGCGTGATACAACCACATACTCATACCAAATTTCATCTTTCTAGTACTATAATGATCACGGAGCTAAGCCGCGGACGGACGGACAGACGGAGATGGCGAAACTATAAGGGTTCAAAAGTCAGCAGTAAGATTGCCACTACACTCATACGTGACGCAAGAAATAAAAAACATCAGTGTAAGCTTGTTCATGATTATTTTTGTTTTTAATATTCCCTGATAAGATAGCAAGCCGTTGGTAACGCGGACAATGCGAATACGAACACGGATCTTGCGAAGGTCGTATTACCAATTACTCATTAAAAATACGTCTATATATACATTGTAAGTACCTATTATTAAACTAAACATAAAACTAAACTATGTCTAAAAATGGGTCCCGTGGCATTGTACCAAGGTCGCTGACAGCATTACCTCGCTGTATTGTTATACCCTGATATATTTCGTGAGCGAGGAAGCTGCCAGCCCTTTTGTCAGTTCCTTACAAAGAATTCTAGCGCTTGGACCCCACGGGCTGGTCTCGACACCAAATGCGGCGAAGTGGTATTGAGAGCCGAGACCGTGGTATTAGAGTTCCTTGCGGATTTCGACCGCCCTGCCTCCGTCCGAGGTCCGAGGAAGATGTGACGGTGCTAGGGTGTCGACGTATGTTGCGTCCCACACCAGCACACGACCCATCTTCCACGGGACAAGGATGGGATGGTCCGGCCCCTTGCCATCGTCTCTTCACCATTGACGTTGACGGTGGCTAGTGCTGTATTGGTATGATAACGCGTGAGGTCGTAGTTATATTAAACTTGTGAATAGATATTTTAAGTCTGATCGAGACTGTCTTGTTTCTGAGAGAGAGAGATGCTACCTAAATAGATGGTCTAGTTGGCCCAATCGCGTTATTTTGTCAATGAATTAGAACCTTGATGGGCTTGATGATATATAGAGTAACACATTTTTGTCCTAATCAGGAGCATTGTGATCATTGCCGCTATCAATATTTACGTTTTCCTTATCAATGTAAATAGTGTCTGTGCGCGTCTATTTATTTATATATATATATATTGCTGTCTTGAGTTAAATATTTATTTATCCAGCACTAGTAGTGAATGACGGGTTTGACGAAAACTAGTCGGACTAACACTCTATTACATCCTGATATTGATTTATGTAGTGTCAATAAGAGGAACGCAAGTATGGTGTAAGTTTGTATTAGTCTAGTAGTGGGTTCTAAAATTCCAGCGGCGATATAGAAATAATACATAATCGGTACACAACTCAAACTCAAAAACATATCTGAAAGTGCAGTACTGTCGGCAGATATAATAATAATAATCAATATCGGCCAACCTTACACAAATCGATCTAGTCCCAAATCAAACTCAAGGCTTGTGTTATGGGTACTAGACGACGATATATTATACATACTTATATAGATAAATATATACTTAATTACATAGAACCTTGACCCAAGCACAAATATGATATGAGTTCATCACACGAATATTTGCCCTGGATTATGTACGGATCTAATTTGCATAGTGTGTGGCACGCTCACCTGAACTGAGACTTCCTGATGAAGACAGGCACGCGCGGGTACTCGCCGTCGCTGGGCTTGTGCTCCGCCAGCCAGGTGGTGGCCACGCCCTTGTTGAGGCGGCCGGTGGGCGTCTTGTACTGCACCACCACCGCGGTGATGTGCACGGTTTCAGGGTGTAGCTACAAACGGACAGGACAACGCGTTTTAATAAAAACTACTTTTTCTCAAACATGCAATGAAATATTGTCTTTGCGTTCCTTATAATAGGCTCGGATGTATCGCTTTTTGGGCGCAACAACTCGAGAGGACTGTAAAGGGATTTCATACTGCTTTCCAGGCCTAGGCCTGCAAAGTAACTTTTTTTTTGTTTCAACAACAAGGTCATTCACACAGCTGGCTGGTTTGAAGCAGGTTTTGTTTTTAAAGGTTGGTTGTTAGACTAAAATGTCCTATTTGTCAATTAATAAAATGTTGTTCTTTGAAGTATATTTTTTTATTTCATTGTATGTTTGAGAAAAGCACTATACATGCCTCGTCGTGAAAACGGATTCCCGGCCTCGTATCACTATCCGTATATACCTACTTGGCCGGAAATCCTCATTTTCCCGGCCTCTGATGTAATGTACTATTGTAAAACATACAACACACACTAATTTGTAAAAAGGTGTCAACAATTTTACAATTTTTCCAGAATAAAGCTGGCCTATGACGGTCACGTTTATACATGCTAATTGTAAGTAATGCAAATACTCGTAAGCGCGAGACATAGATAAAGACATTTTAAGCCAAAATTACTAAATAATTTCAAAGCAAAAACCATCGTGCCCTGTTTATCGATGGCGATAGTCTCGTTTGTACGCAGTGTAGTTTGCCTGTTTTTTTCAAATACCCATTCCTTCGATTGCTCAAAGGTTAACTGGAAGAGATCCCTAATAGGGATAAGTTCGCCTCTGTACATGTTTCATTTGTTTTGAATGTATTTATAACCAGTTGTTGTGTACAATAAAGTGGTTACATACATACTGTTAGCAATAGCTTAAATTTGATTAAGGATAAAATCCAACTGGATCTCTTTATTGAATTTAATCAATCCTAAAATTTATAACCTTAATCTAGATAAGCAGTCATAATGTTAACTATAATTAAATTGAATGACTCCAGTTAATTAATAAACAAAGTCTTCAAAATAAAATATATCAACACAGAATAGTGAAATAATATGAAATGTTACAAAATTACCTTAGGACTTGAAGAAATGGAGTAGTATCTAGGCTGCAGGCGGGGCAGCAACTCGCAGAGGTGGTCGAGAGGCGGCTTACACGACTTGATGTCCTCCAGTATGTGGACAATGTTTCTGCAAGCCTCTGCCACAAACGACTGGTACAAGTCCTTGCCCTCCTGAGAGTTTGTTGCCATTAGTAACAGCTTTTTCTTATCCTGTAAGCAGAAAATTGTTATGCAATCATTTATGAATATGAAGAGTATGAAGACTTGCCTTATTAATAAATATTCTACACCTAACAATGCATTGAGATTATTTCATTATGATTGGACGAGCTTCTTGATATTCATCATCATCCTCCTAGCCTTTGTCCCATCTTTTTTTTTTGAGAATGAATTCTCAATCGGGGTCGGCTACCTAAATCCCAAGATGTGGCGTTGGCACTAGTTTTTACGCAAGCGACTGCCATCTGACCTTCCAACCCAGAGGGGAAACTAGGCCTTATTGGGCTTAGGTGGTTTCCTCACGATGTTTTCCTTCACCGAAAAGCGAGTGGTAAATATCAAATGACATTCCGTACATAAGTTCCAAAAAACTCATTGGTACGGGCCGGGTTCGAACCCGCGACCTCCGGATTGAAAGTCGCATGCCCTAACCACTAGGCTACCACCGCTTCCTGATATTAGATATTATTATTATAATAGCTTCTTGATATTAGTTATTAAAATTAATTCGCGTCGCATTTATGTGCGTTTTTCTTCACTATTAAGGAACAATTTGGATTTGATCTTTTGAATCAGTGATTCTTTAAAAAATATATATATGTATGTAGGGCTGGGACCTAAATGAATCTACAAATTTCATACAAATTCCGCGAAGCCAAGAAGAAAAACTGCGACGTTGCCAGGTTCTCAGATTAAACAGTCTTAAAAAGATATTATTTATCTTTAAGGCAATTAGTAATGATACAAGTCATTAACGAACATAATTACCTCCTCATCAGTACAATATTCAGCCAATTCTCTAAGAATGTGAGTTCTGGGCAAAGCCGTAATCTCAATGTAATGAGAGAGGGCAGTTCTGTAGGAGGTGGGGCAGGGGAAGGGATGTTTCTTGCTGCTTTCCATGTCAGTGTTGATCAGAGAGAAGACCTCGTCTAGATCTGCACCAGTCAATTTGCCTAATTGCTCAACTAAATTAGAGTCGTTAATAGGATAAACAGCCACATGATCACCTGTAAAAGAAAAGTAATGGTTATAAATATTGTTTAAGTTTCCATTCTATGGTTTTAATGACATAGTAATGACAAAGTAAATTAGGTAATTCTTTAGGTTATTTCAAGTGCACAGAACACAATAGACACAGTCGTCAGAAGGTCGTGAGGAGATGAATGTGTGAGTGATGTTAACGTATGACTTAATGTGTCACTCCCCTCCTCACAGAACCCTCCAAATATCACTGTACTGTATGTGAATAGATTAGCATAATAATGTATGTTTATATTTATTTTTTCGTCATTAATATGTAAAAGTTAAATTTGTTACTTTTACCAAAAATAAAGAACCAGTATTCTAATAAGTATCTTCTGCCTAACTTGTACCAGAAATAACAAAAAAAAGATTATATACGAGTCATGTCAGGTTACAACAAAGGCTGCTTAAAAATTATCTTTTACCATATAACTCAAATCGCATTGTTTGTCCATTACATAATTTAAAGTATCATATATAATAGCTTTTGGAAATTGTGTTTATAACATGTATTTGTAATAATAAAACTGGACTTAATCGCGTTCAGTGTTTATTTAATTACCTCGACGTTTCGAACGTGATGTTACGTTCATGGTCTCGGTCCCTTGGAGACCATGAACGTAACATCACGATCACAAATAATGTAAGTAATTAAATAAACAGTTTTTGAACGCGATAAGTCCCGTTTTGTTATAATAAGGCATCGGACTTTCGTTAGCACGGTAGGACTAATAGAGAGCTATGGAGACAATATTAACATTAAAATACAATCATGTAAGTTTAAATCAATCTAACATGTATTTGTGTTACATTTTTTATCATGACTGTAAGTAATGAGTTTCATACTATGCCACAGAAAATAAATATAAATACCTGCTTCATAACGCATTTTGGATTCAGAGATGTCTAGTTCAACATGAAGACATGACCTGTCGCCACCCTTGTGCAACTCCCTGTTCACCTTTATTTGAGCCAGGAACGGGTTCTTAGCATCATAAGGCCTGAATAAACAAACAGGTTTCAGTAATAATATTTAATACAAGAATTCTATATTAAATAAATATTGCCACACAACATAACTTTTGCTTCTAAAGTAGTATGTAATGTAATAATGAATGTCATTGATAGTATAATGAAAACTTACGGTCTCTGTACTTGCAGCGAATGCAATCGAGCAATTTCACCAGTGAACACACTGTTGGGGGTGATATCCTCTGGGGTGTGGGTAACCAGACGGAACTGTCGGACTAGCTCCTCTTCACCAGTGCTTTCAATGTTAAACATCTCGCACACCGATGGCCAGAACTTGTCTTTCCATGTGATAAAGTCATCTTCAATACTGTGGATTATAACAAAAAGATTTAAAAAATGTAAAAGACTTAGTGATATACATATACGCATAAAATATATCAAGGAAGTAAGCGCTTACTTGGCATCATCATCTCCTAGACCCACTTCATACACCCGAGTGGCTCCCAACTCTTCCAATCTTTTGTCTAAATAAATAGCTACTGCATTATAATGCTCATATGTCTTATTACCAAGACCAAAAACCTGCAACAAAAGAAACATAAGTTATGCTCTTGAACACAGCTATATCAATACCGATTTTATAAATATTAACACTTTTACGTGAGCAATCTATAGACATCATTTGTTTCTGTTGGCCTGTGAGGCTGTGACACTTGCTGTCTCTGTGCTCAAAGAAAAGTATTAAAATACAAGTATAAAGTTAATAAATCAATGTTACAACAAACATATTATGGAACAGGTATAAGTCAATGCTAAATAATGTAAACTAATTGATTACTTAAAAAAAAAATTGGGCAAGTGCGAGTCCGACTCGCGCATGAAGGGTTCCGTACCAAA